>AWNI01000012.1:116377-130092 GCA_000517465.1 Moesziomyces aphidis | reverse complement strand
CCGCCATGCCGAGCTCGTCTGGCCCCGAGCGTGGCGCCTTCCAGCCCTCCTTGGCCGATGTTAACGCGGGCCGAGTTACGTTTGGCGAGCATACGACGATCACGTGCGAGCAGCTGCAGCGTAGTGCGCAGATCGTCGCGTCGCGCTTCCAAACAACGCCAGCGCTGCGCAGGTTCGTGGCCAACGCCGACGAGGAGTGGAGGTCTGCCACCGAGACCGAGTACGCGGGCAGCCTTCGTATCAGCACGACCGAAGCCAACGGCGTCGCCGAGCGATTCCTGCGCACCTTCATCGAGGAGGTCTATCTGCCGCGCATCGCCGGCGACGCTTCGGATAGTGCCGTCACCGTCGACGACGTGCTCTCCTCGCCGCCGCGCCACGACCTCTCTGCGGACCGCCGCTTTTGGACGATGCTGGCGCGGTTTAGCATCTACCGCTTCCGCGAGCCGCTGGTTGACGACGAGACGCGCAGCTATGTCCCGCAGGCGCTCGAGTGCTTCGCGATCATCAAGGTGACGTATTCGTGCCTCACGCGCCGCCCCGTCGACCCCGCCGTGGTCCAGGAGGCCAATGCGCTCATCCGCCGGGGCAACGTGTCTGCTCAACGCGCCAGGCCGGTGGCCACCCACGACAATCTCGTCCACTTTGTCCGCCAGGGCGCGTTCGGCAGCCATCTGCTGCTGCGCTGCCCGCGCGAGCAGATCCAGATGGCCGCGTTCCATCAACTCATCG
Organism: Moesziomyces aphidis; assembly: GCA_000517465.1. Taxonomy (NCBI): domain Eukaryota; kingdom Fungi; phylum Basidiomycota; class Ustilaginomycetes; order Ustilaginales; family Ustilaginaceae; genus Moesziomyces; species Moesziomyces aphidis. The sequence continues at coordinate 129,360 of AWNI01000012.1, read as the reverse complement.
CCTACTGCGCCGTGCGGCCCAGCGACGTTGTGCTCGGCCGATTGCAGAGCGACGCGCTGCGCTGGCGCGACGTCGACTTTTTCCTCACGCTCTGGATTCCCGACGAGGAGGACGACAGCAACGACGCGGCCGCCCAAGCAGCCGAGGAGCGGCAAGTGGCCGAGGAGGCGGACGGCCAAACCGGCCCAGGCGAAATCGTCGGCGAGCGCGCGACAGGCGCTCGCCGAGCGTCGCCGCGCTCCCGGCTCCACTGCGACGTCACGTTCCGCAATGTCGAGGGCCGCCCGGCCGACCCGAGAACATGGCGCACCGAACAGCTGTACGACAGCGGCGGCGCCGCCTGCCTTGAGCCCGTGCTGCTGCTTGCCCAGATGGCCGATGACGATGGCATCTTTCAAAGCGGCATCAGCATCGCCCACGCTCTCGAGGAGGCCGATCCGTCGTTCTTTGACAATCGTAACTTCCTCCGGGTCCACATCAAGCGCGAGGCCCGCGACCAGTTTGTCTTTCGGGCGTTTGAGCTCGTCGATGTCGGCTCGTCGGACGATGGCGCCGCCGCGTCATCCACCGCCGCCGCGCCGTCCACCTTGGCATCGACTTTGGCATCCACCGCCGGCCCGTCCACCTCGACATCCGCTGCCGCAGCGCCCGCCGCCGCTGTCGCCATCCGCCACCATTGCGCCGTCGCCGCCGCCGCCCAACCTGCGATGGACCGTCTCGGCCTCGGAACCCTGCACGCTCAGCATGGCCGACGCCACCACGGCCCGTCTGGCCAATGCATGCGGGCTTCCGGAATTCCGGTCTGATGCGGTGCTGCGCATGACCATCCAGATGCTCGAGCGGACTTCGCCCAGCGAGTCCGGCTTCCTCGTCGTCGACGCCCAGGGCCGGCGTTTTGTCCAAGCCCAGGCCTCAGGCCGCAAGGCAACCGTCAAGCGCATCCTACGGAGCCTCGCCGAGCCGCGCCAAGCCGCGCGCGTGGGGCGAGCCCAGGGCCGCAGCGACGATGCCTGGCTTGGGCAGGCCGCAACCATTCCCCTCCTCGGTCGCACCGATCTCTCGGCCGCTTTTCGCTCCGCCGCAGCGGCCAACGACGACGACGAGGACAACGAAGATGCCGGGCCGACCCGGCGCGTGCGGAGGCGCGTGTAGCAGCCCGACTGGAAACGTCGCGCGGTCTTTTCTTGTCGTTGTGTTTAGTCTCTTTCGTCTCAATCTTAAGTCGTCTCGCCTTTTGCCTCGTCTTTTGATCGTCCTCGTCTGCCGCACACACGCACACACACACCCGCGGCAGGCCGCACGCTGAGACGGGAGGAAAGGCGGGGGAAGACTTTTTTTTTAATTGATTTTCTTTCTTTAGACGACATGAGGGGGAAAAAGGTGCTCGCAACCAAGGCGGCACAGAGAGAGCGGGGAGCATCGTGAGCGCCCGAACCGGCGAGTCTCAAGACTGGTCGTCTTCTACCTTGTTGACCGCGGCAGAGTCTTCCGTGCGCGTGTTTGGCGTGGTGGGAGGCGTCCTAGCGGTGGCAGCGTAATCGCCCGAGCGTTGCAGCATGTCGAGGTGGCGCTGCGCGTCCGACTCGGTCTCGCCTTCGGCGGGCCAGCGCAACATGCGCAGGAAGCCCGGCAGATCTCCTGCGAGGTTCGCAAGGTTGATGTCGAACGGCTTCGTGTGGTGGGGTCCGAAGCGATAAAAGACGCGTGTGATCGTGCCTTCGTCGTCCGAGCTGACAAAGTCATGCTCGATGCCGACGAAGCCGTCGATGTCGAAGGCCTTGCGCTCCAGTTCTGCGCGCTCGGATGCATCCACCAGGTGGTGGCTCTCGATGTCGGCGCCCAAGAGCGTGCTCGTGTCGCGGTCTCGGTCCGCCATGACTGCACGATGTGGCCTGCGACACGAAGAGCAGCAGCAAAGAAGCGGGTCAGCGTCGAGTGCGGCACTTGCCAGACGATCGCAGCTACTCACCAGGCACGTGTTTCGAGCGTGTATCCTACGTGCGTCGAGCGTAAAAGTTCGTCGCGTCACCACGTATGAGCGCCTAGAGAAAGAATCGAGCGCCACAGACGCGGGGATGAGGATAAGACGCCGGCAAGTCGATATATATGTTGCAGGCTCGTGCGGGCTGCGGCATACCACCCGCGCTGGTGGGATCGCATCCACAAGCTGCGCAGAAACCTCAAGTGACGCAGGCGAGAAACAACTCCGAAGGCAGACCGCAACTGGACCTGCCCAGCGAGAGGTGTAGGAGAACGTCGCCGAGCTGGGACCGAAGGGCCGATGCGAGGACTACCCTTCGGTCCCGCGCCCCAGTGGCAAGCTCCGGGTCGCACGTCTGCTTTCCGAACGCAACGCCCGTACTCGCACCTCTAAGCACCCGCCATCTGATCGTAGCGCCGCCCAGACTTACATCCCGATGGCCTTTCCCCCTTCCCGCGTCCGCAACAGCACTATGCATGAAGCTGGCATGCAGTCGAACATCCTGCTTGACTTCCTGTCTCGAGTCCAACATGAAGTCTTAATTTGCGATCTTTGTTTTTTTGCTTTCAAGATACTGCAAGTGTCCGTCACCACGTATGACCATGTCATTGCAGATGGCGCCAGACGCGCGTTTGAGAGCGGAGGATGGAAAGGCTGGGCATGTCACAGTCGATACCACAGACCGAGAAGCAGTCGAGCGTACGCCGAGCATGGACCCAGGCCTCGGCTTGTCACAGACCTAATCGTGCAGGCAAATGTCGAGGACCGCCGTGAATCGACGGCGTTCGCCACCGTGATCCGCGAATAAGCTCCGCAGCCGCCTTCCGCACCTGCCCTCCGCACCTGCCCTCCGCAACCGCTCTCCTCAACTGTTTTGCGCATGCGGGTCCCGCAACTTCTTCTGCCGCACCTGCTTCCCTCCGACCTTGCTTCCGCTCCACCGCCAACTCCAGCATCTAGCCGGTCGCCCACACATCGACCCGCGCGATTCTTGACCATGTCTGGCCCGTTCAGATATGGCCGTGATCCGGACGGACGATGGATCATCGTCCCTCCTACCGGTAAGTTCATGCTTCCGACGCTTCAGCATTGCTCATCTTACTGACACTATCTCTGTCCACGTAGTCCAAAGCCGAGCATCGCCAGCCCAGCCTTGGGCACAGCGCGGCGCCCATCCCTCGGCTAGGTTGCCAAGGTTGTCTCGCGCCGCCCAACCGCCTCAGACATCGCGTGCTGGCCATGCGGCTCAGCCTTCCGCCTCGTCACCCACCCTTGCTCGCGTCGACCGCCAGCCCGTCGCTTCGTCGTCCGCCCTGCCTCCTCGCCGCACGCGGCCGACGGCTGCCGAGGCTGACGAATCGGACTTGACCTACTCCGAGACGGACGAATCCGAGGCTGACAGAACGTATGCTGACGAGTCCGAGGCTGACGAGTCAGAGGCCGTCGAATCTGTGGCTGCCGAAGCCCAGGCCGCTGCTGTCCAGGCTGGTGCTCAATCCAAGGCGTCGCACGTCACTGCCGAGACAGCGGCCGTACGACTCCTCTCCATGGATCGCCATTGGACCGACGAGGGATGCCTAACGTGCCAGTCCCGGGGGATCGACTGCAGGAGGCCCTCGGCAAACGGACGCCAGATCAAGTGCAGCTTGTGCTCGGCGCGATCCAAGCCGTGCAGTCTCGGCTGGATCTTGGACATGCCGCGCATCATGGCGATGGTCCAGAGGTTGAAAGGCGTCGACCTGACGCGCATCACTCCCGCGTTCCTCGCGGCCGAGCGCGAGGTGTACAAGAACGTCCCCGAGCTTGGCGGACCGATGGACCGATGCAGGGACTACGCTCCGCTTCCGCGCAATGCTGCCGATCGCCCGGACGAGCGCCACGACTACACTCACACTCGCGAGCGCAGGACATCGGACCGCAACGCTCAGACTCACACCGAGCTGCCCGAGTCCGAGCCGCTGAGGGCAACGTCGGCACGCAGGAAGCGAACGTTGGACACGATGCTCGACGACGATGACATGCGCGAGCAGAATGGCGTCGTCCCTCAACTCCTGCAGCAGCACCAAGCCGAGCTCGACTTCTTCGGCCCGACGATCACCATCGAGCAGCTGCTAGGCGTCTGCGCCAGGACCCAGTATCGCATCTCGGAAGAAATGAATCGTTGATCCATCGCATGAGCTTTTGCGTAGCAGCTTGGCTTGCATCTCGATCAAGACCACCTTCCACTTGTGCACGGCAAGAAACAGTAAAAAAATCAAAAAACCAAGAAAGAACGTCCCCTAGAGAAGAAATGATGGCATTACGAGTGCCCGACAGAGCATGCCGGGAGACTTCGAAGAGAACCATGTAGCAAGGCTTTTGATAGCATGTACGATCTCCCTCACGCGATCTCATTGACGAAGAATGCACTGTAGCGACGCAATCGATTTCGTAGCACGAAGACCGCAAAGTGAGGTAGTCGGGGGTGGTCCACGGAAATACTGGGCAGGATTTGGATCGAAAAAAAAAAGAGGCGCGTGGTTCTGCGGTCGCGCGGGGCCAGAAACGCCAAAAAAATTTGCGCTGGAGGGGAATCGAACCCCTGTCTTCTGCTACCAGACTGATTACGTAATCTTACATAATCCAGGGTCGAAATGGAAGGCAGAAATAATAACCATTATACGACCAGCGCTGGTCTTTCTTGTTATACAAGGGAGAGGCTTGCAACACAATATATACTGGCCAGAAAAAATGGTAAAATTCGGCCGCAGCGAGGAGATACGGTCGTACAAAAAAAGTATCTCAAGCCAAGGCGCGGCGGGGTGGAGGCGACGCGAAAAAAAGAAATAAAATTCAAATCAATAATGCTCACCATACGACCGGGCGCCGTTGTTGATTCCGAAGGGGACGATGAAGCCTCAGCGACGACACTCGATGTCATACGAGAGCACACGGCGGTAGCAGCGTGCGGGTTGTCATGGTAATCGCGTGCATTTCGTGTGTTTCCCAATGCTTCTATGAGCTGGTTATGCGGAGCGGTGGGAGCGCTTGATCCAGTCGGCCACCTTGAACTCGAGGCCGGGGAGGTGACCCTTGTGGCGCTTGAGGCAGTCGATGAGCTCTGCGCTGTCCGGGGTGACGGCTGCTGCGGCCGGGTGGTTTCCCTCGAGCAAGGCAGCGCACTCGGCCTCGGACGGGAGGGCAAAGACGTTGTGGCTCTGCTCCCACCTCAGCGGGCCCTTGCCCCTCAGCAGGCTGTCGCGTGCCTGGCGGGCCTCTTTGGAGGTGGCGGGTGCCGGGACCGACGGCAGCTCGGGCACGTCCATCTGCAATCCGGCCTTGCGAGCCGTGTCGAGGTCCGAGAAGAACTGGGCGCGGATCTGGGTGTCGGAGACCTTGTCGAGCGAAGGCGGGTCCCAGGCTGCGATGCCCGTGCGACGCTTGCCCGTGGCCGGGTCGCGTTCCAGCACGTGCGTCACGCCCGTGTAAAAGTCGCGCCCGATGGAAAAGTCGCAAAAGGCGGTGGCGAGGCGCATGTCGAAGCGGAAGGCCTCCTCGACGTCGAATCGCCTCGCCTCGAGGATGGCCTGGTGGGTGATCTTGAGTGCGCGCGGCGACTTGGTCTTGAGGTCCTTGAGCGTCTGCTGCGCCCAGGCCTGCACCTCGGGCGTGATGTGCGCCAGTCCGAGCTCGGCCAGCTCCACCGCAGCCTGGCTGTCCGTCTTACCCGCTGCGATCTCGTCGAGGCACGAAAAGATGCTCTCGCACGACAGCTGGCCAAAGACGTAGTCGAGCGCGATGCGGCGGTCGCCAAAGAAGGCCGACTTTGCGAGCGTCTCGTTGGCGGCGAGCGGGTCGGCGTCAAACTCGTGCAGCGCCTGCGAGACGAGCGAAGGGTTGAGCGCGCTCTCGGCAGGAAGCGTGCTGAGGCGGTGGGCGAGCGCGTCGATGTTGCCCGAGGCGACGTAGTGGGTGGCGAGGCCGACGAGGTAGGCCTCCTCGCCCGAGATGCGCGCGCCGGTCATGCCGAGGTACTGGCCGATGCGTCCGTCGAGGCGGGCGAGGACGCGCGTGACGCCGACGTCGGGAAAGTAGCCGATGCCGGTCTCGGGCATGGCAAACATGGTGCGCTCGGTAGCTACGCGGAAGGGCGCATGCACCGAGAGGCCGACGCCTCCGCCCATGGTGATGCCGTCCATGACCGAGACAAAGGTCTTGGGCTTCTTGAGCTCGCCGCCCTTGCTCTTGGTGAGCGTGCGTGCGTCCTCGGCGCCTTTGCCGGCGCTGTGCGCGTTGGCCGCCTCGCCGAGACGCGCGATCTTGTAGTCGAGCTGGAACTCGGACTGGAAAAAGTCGAGGGCGGTGTTGCGCACCTTTGCATCGGCCGAGTCGGCGGCCTTGACGACGGCGAGCACGTCGCCGCCGGAGCAGAGCGCACGGCCGGTGCCGCGGAGGAGGATGACGTTGCATGCGGCTGCCTGGATGCACTCGTCGAGCGCGGCATCGATGAGGTCGACCATCTCCTGGTTGAGCGCGTTGAGCGCCTTTTCGCGGTTGAGCAGGATGGTGCGCAGGCCGCCCTCGGAGAGCAGCTTGACGAGCTTGTTGTCGTCGAGGGCGGCGTTGGCACCGGCGCCGGCGCCAGACTTGGGCGCAGAGGCGCTCATGGAGGCGGACGAGGAGAACTGGCGGGATACCTGGCTGAGCCTTGCGTTGGCGGTCTTGACGCGGGTCATGGTGCGGGAAGCGGCGGACAGGGCAGGCAGGGCAGGCAGGGAGGGAGCGAGGCGGGCTGCGGCTGTAGTGGCTTGGGGACGGGCGAGGAGGGAGGAGGTGGTGGTGCGGAGGAGTCGGGACGTCCTCATGGCGGCGAGATGGTGTGGGGAGCAAGCAAAGCCGGAGGCCGGGACGGTGTGAAGCGGAAGAGTGCAGAGGGCAGCCCGAAGCTGCTACAGGAAGGAAGAGGGGTGTGGAGGCGAGCAAGCAAGCAAAGCGCTCAGAGCGAAAAAGAATGGAGAGAGAGACACGAGACAAAGGCGGCCTTCCAACCGACCGGCCGGGGAAGCTTCGAGTCGGCTACGAAAAGCGGATTTCCGGTGCGCGAAAGTAAAGTTGCCGATGTTAGACCCGTGAAAGGGGCCGACACTCCCATCCACCTCGAATCGGGGAGTCAGCCCTGGTGCGATCGCGATCGGCGCATCTCACTTCCGCCGACCAGAGTGTCCTGTCCGCGCAGCTCCTCGCGCAGCTCCTCGCCAAGATCAAGCAGCTCGGCGACGAGGTTGGTCTGTGCAATTGGGGTGCCACAAAAGGAAGCGACGCATATGTCCAAGCGGAACGACGCATACAGTCGCAAAATAAGGATACACCGGGCCGTGTGTTGCGATGAGAAGAGCAATCGTCTCGCCTCATTGCGGGTCCCCACCGTGCATCCGGTGGCGAGATGAAATGCCCAAGACGTGATGGGTGGTGACCCTCTCCTACCGGATATTCCGGGATCAACAAGGCGACACGGATGATCCGCAACGGCCCCACCGTGTCCCCACCGGTACCATCATAGGGGCCCAAGTGGGTCGTGACGAACACCGGAGGAGGAGGAAGGGAGTCCCAGGCACGATAAGCGGAAAGGAGTCGTGCAGCGGTGGGACCGATTCATTCGGCGGCGCGTGGGATGATTGACACGCAAGTGTCCGGTGGGTTCTGCGCGTCAAGCATGGCCCACGCTACGAGATGAAGGAGGAGTGCCGAAGGCGTCATCCCTCCCGCCGGTATAGCACTCGACAGCGTGGTCCAACCGCGCTCCCCACCTGGTCGTGGCATACAAGTAGTTCGTTCTTTCCCCGTGCTCGAGCAAGCGGGACGACTTCATTCTCAACTGGGCAACTTACAAGACTCGACCCAAGATGCACGCAGGACGTTTCTTTGGGATCGTGCCTTTGGCGCTGATCGGCGCCCTAGCGACAAGCTTGCTCTTGTCCGTTTCTCTGGTTTCTGCTGCCGGCCCGGAAAGATTCGCAACAGCGCCAAACGGACGAGGCAAGGTGGCGGTGGTGTTCAGCGATGTAAAGTTCGACGACAAGGCGGCGGTGTGGAGCTTGCTTGCGGACCCGCAGTACCAGCGCGTCGTGGTCGTCACCTCCGGAATCAACAAGCACAGGAATGCGGCTCAGGAGCTGGTGAATTTCGTGGACCGCCAGAGCGAGCACCTCGGCTCTCGAAACCTCAAAGATAAGCTGAAGCTGATCGAAGGCGGCAATCCCTTGGGCATGGAAGCTCCGCACGAAGTCTGGTACAACGGCGTGCCAGCCATGCAGATTCCGCGATTGAACGCGCGAGACATGCATCGAGAGCTTGCCGGCAAAAAGGTCGCCATCTTCCAGATTGCACCGGCCCAACTCGACGATGTCAAGCTCGTCATCGACAGCGCCGACCACGGGACCGTTCAGAGTCTAATGCTGCTTCACGGCTATAACAGCCGCCAGGCTGACATGGCCGCCCAGGAACGCTTCCTTCTCCAGCTGCGACCGCTCGTCAAGAGGAACAACCCGCAAGGCGAAGTGTACTTTACATCGTCCTTCCAGTCGTATGCGGCCAAGGACGGCGGAAAGCAGCCGTTGCAATGGGTCGCAGAACGATTCGCGCCGTACGACGTTGATCAGGCCATGCGAGATCCGTTCTGGTCTCAGCAGATTAGCGCAGGAAGTCAGTTTCTCCCGGCAGGACACCAATCGCCGCTTCCGCTCCACGATAGGGAAGGCCTGGACAGGTACATCTTTGAGGCGCGGCGCGACCCCACAAGGTACGCTGCTCGACGACACGCCATCTACCACCATGTAGACGCAATCTTGAACAGCATGTCTGCCGAGCAGAAACAGGAGCGTGCTCGACTCGTAGGCCGACTGGAAAACACCTTCAAGCCGGAATTCGGTGGTGCAGGAACGACGATCGAGATGGCAGACGCCGCACACATTGCCCATTTCCATCGCGCCCAGGCTGCCAACGGCGCTGGTGGTGTCTGGGCGAGGCACGAGCGCGGTGTCACTGCACCGGGCGCGGCGGCAGGCTTCCAGCAAGTCACGCATCCCGCACACGCTGACGGCGTCCTTCTCCAAGGTGGACACACCGCCCTGGATCGTGCGTGGATCGATGGGCTGGTTAGAAGCGTGCGCGGCTGAACCAGCCGTCATCCGAGCTCCGACAGCATGCAGAGCATAGGAGCACTCGACACTGCATCCTGGTACCTGCGATTGTGTCGACTCTCCTCATACCAAGGGCACGCACCCTTTCGCTGCTGGCATCTTTTCCCAATGTTATTTACATGACCTTTTCGCATCCTCTGTTTCTTCGTGATTTTTTTTCACCCTTGCGATGGCAACTGCGCTCTGATCATGTGGTGAGCGGATCCTGTGCGGCCGTCAAGAGCCGCCGAGAACGAGGTCCGAGCAAATCACCGAGCAAATCGCGGATTGGAAACCGATCGGGAGGCGAGCCGATCACCATGAGATCCGACGAATTGGAGCTTCGCTCTGCGTCCGCGGACTGGGCGATGTGAAAGGGCGGCCATCGTGTGCGCGTGGCTGTGGTCCGCTGCCACGCACGGACGGCATCCACTGCCAAAGTGGCCCGCAGCCGAGCTGAACCCCAACCTCGACTTCTTCCTTCCAACCTCGTCTTTGCATCCTTACGCAATCGTCGCCGGACCTCATCCGTACCTCCGCCATCGACACCTCGTATCGAGCCGTCGTCTTTCACCTCTCTTTCGCACGACCGCCCACTAGACCACCATGGCGAGCATCAAGGGACCCGCTCCGGCGCCTACATCCTTCCCCGGCGCCGACAAGCTGCGCATCGGCATTGTGCATGCTCGATGGAACGAGGAGTGCATCACGCCGCTTGTCCAAGGCTGCGTCGAGACCATCACCAAGGCGGGCGTCAAGCCGGAGAACATTGTGATCGAGAGTGTGCCTGGCTCGTGGGAGCTGCCGCACGGCGTGTCGCGGCTCATCTCGGGCTCGCAGGTGCAGGCCTCGTCCAACGTGTCGGACCTCATGGGTGCCACCTCGCTGCTCGACGACAACAGCAAGCCGTCCACTCCTGTCGCCGGGTCGTCGTCCAAGCCCTCCAAGGCGGCGCTGGATGCTGTGATCGGCATCGGTGTGCTGATCAAGGGATCGACGATGCACTTTGAGTACATTTCGGAATCGTGCTGCTCGGGCCTCATGCGTGTGGGCCTCGACACGGGCGTGCCGGTCATTCTTGGCGTTCTGACCGCGCTGACCGAAGACCAGGCGCTCGAGAGGAGCGGCGTCGGAAGGGGCGCCAACAAGGGCCACAACCACGGCCTAGACTGGGGTTCGGCTGCCGTCGAGTATGTATCCCACCACCACCCAGGCCTTTCTCCCGTACAGACTCGTGCTGACCTCGTCCCTTTTTTCTTTGTTTGCGATGAAAGAATGGCTCTCAAGACCAACCGATGGGCTGAAGGCAAGCTCGCCTAGCCACCAACATGCACCCCGAATATCAGCGTCTGGCAGTGTCTGCAGGATGCGCCTCGTAGCAGCGGGTGTGATGCTGGTCGAAGAGAGAGCGTATGATGCGCCTGAGCTTGCTGATGAGTCCACTCACGCAACCTACCTGCACTTGAGCACGCGAATCCGGGCTGAGCCGGTCGGAAGCGTGCCGAACGGCGGCGCCGATCCGATCAAAGTGCCATCGATCGGGATCGAGCCCCGCTTCTCCCGAGTAGGCGCCTTGCATTGCAGTCTGCTGCGGTATCCTTCGCACGAGTGAGAAACGTCGAGGTTGAGACTGGAAGCTGCTTGACGGATGTATCGGCGGTGCAGGCCGTTCGTATTTAAGCGTGGCTCGCGTGCGGCATTTGCGTATTCTTACCCCGCACCGAGGTGGAGCGGTTCGGCGGCTGTCGGCGAATCGGTGTTGGGATCGTGCAGCCCAATCCTTCCCCTTTAGCTTGGGGCCAGCATCGACGTTGACTTTGCCTGCTACCACCATCGTTGAAGTGTGTGAAGCTGGGTTACGATGTCTCGCGTCTTGTACTACCTCGAAGACTCGCGCGCGTTCCGCGTGGCATGGGCAATGGAGGAGCTCGAGCTTGACTACGAGCTCAAGCACTACCGACGCATCGAAGGCAAACGAGCCGAGCCAACGCTCAAGTCCGAATCCGGCAACCCGCTGGGCAAGTCACCCTACCTCGTCGACTCGGAGGTCAAACTTGGAGAATCGGCTGCCCAAGTCAAGTACCTTATCCAGCGTTACGCGCCCGAAAGCTCGCTTCTGGGTCCCGCCGAGGATTGGCAGAAGCGAGGAGATGTCGAGGCGTGGATCTCGTTTAGCGAGGGTATGATGGTGCATACCCTCGCGGCCATCTACCCACGCTGGTTCCTCGACCCTGCGTCTGCAGCTCAAGTCGAGGCAAAGATGACGCCCAACATTCAGAACAACCTCAACGCCCTCGAATCCGCCCTGACTGGCAGCGACTACCTTGTGGGGGACAGCCTGACGGCAGCCGATCTCATGTGCGTCTTCTCTGCCGAATACACCCTCTACATGGACACCGGCATCTCGTCGAACGCAAAAAACAAGCAAGACTGGCCAAACACGCTGGCCTGGCTCAAGCGCTGCGCACAACGCCCAGCCTACAAACGTGTCCTTCAAAAAGGTGCCACACACAAGTTCACCGTCACCGAGTAGACTCCGTTCACCACCTGCCATGAATGCACATGCCTGTGCCAGGTATTGGTTCGAGAACTGTGTTTGATTTTTTGGGGGGTGTGAGGGATTGAGACGCAGGATTCAGCGAAGAACCTGAAACCGGAGCCACAACCATGCGCTGCTCGTGCAAGTAGCATAGCGCTGCAGACGTTCGCGACTCGATTAGTCGAGCTTGTCCACCTCGGTCTCCTTCTTGTCGGCCTCGTCAAAGTTCTCGACGACATCGGGCACGTCGTCGTCGTCTTTGGAGGCGCCCGCAGCGGCTTGCGACGCGGCGTGTTGGGCGTTCATGGCCTGGTACGACTCGGCGAGCTTGCGTAGCGAGGCGAGCGAGTCAGGGCCGAGCTGGTTCAGGATACCGGGCACGAGCTCGGTGAGCTCCTTGTCGACGCCGTTGCCGTACACAGCAAAGGTGTTGCTGGTGGGGAGGCCGTGAACTGTTGCGGATGCAGGGAGAGTGGTCAGTACGTCGTTCGGATGTGATTCTGATGCGTGCGCAATCGCCTTCCTGCCGATGCATGGCGTTGTCGAGGTGTCGGCTTGGTTCCGATTGTAGCGTAAATGCTCCAGATCGAACATCTGCAGCCGTGCATCCTAACCCAGTCCCTGTGCCGCGAGAGCTTTCCGATGCCGATTTAGATTGACGGTCATGGGCAGCAGACCTCTTCTTCCAGCCCGGCTGGCACGACTTCCGGCCTGGTCGTATTGTGCGCGCCTTTGATCGATCTGGACCCATGCGTCGTGGAAATCTGGGGTGGTGATGCGAGTCGGCAAGGCTGAAACAACTTACCCTTGGGAGCAGCAAAGTGAAGGACGTTGCCGTCCTCCTTGAACATGTTGACCTCCTCGATACCAGACACGGGCTCGACCTGGAGCTTCTTGAGCGCGGCCTGGAGCTTGGGGTCCTCACCGCCGGGGCCCTTGGGCTTGGGGGCCATCTTTCGGCGAGGGGTACCCTTGCCGCCTGGGTGAGATTGGCAAGAAGTGCGCGGCGGTGTTCGACCGGGTCGGCAAGAGTCATGCCAGGCGGGGCAGAGTATGCGGAATGGAACGTGTTGATGATCGGTGGTCGCCGATGCAAGAGAGCAAGAGCCAGACGGTGTGATAGCCGGTTTGATAGGGCGGAGATGCCGATACGGAGCAAAAACAAGCAGAAAGACGAGTCGCATGGATCAGTAAATCGCGCGATCGAGGGTTGAGCGGAGGCGATGCGATGCGGCTGGCAGCTCGAGCGCATCTGGGTCGCAGTTGGTCGCCAGTGTCAACGTACCGGTTCGGCTGGCGGCCTGGA
>AWNI01000012.1:75209-89943 GCA_000517465.1 Moesziomyces aphidis | reverse complement strand
CTCATGATACCCCTACACTATCAATGCTTGCTTGAAAGCCAGCCTGATATTTGCAGTTATGAGCCCTTGATTATTGTGTGAAAGCGTTGTCCTGCCAAAAACGTGCTGGAGTCGAGGCCTTCTTCGTATTGGAGAGTTTGTGGTGGTGTTGGGCACCAGAAGAGGAAGGGGCAAGGCTGGGCAGCGTCAAGGCCCGGTGTGTATTGAATGGTGGAAGGGCACGGACCAGCTTGCTCCGCTTGCTCCACTTGACTCGCGACAAGGCTGGAAGGATGGCGCCACCCCAGCTTGGGCCTCTGATCGAAGGCCAAAGAGCGAAGACGGCCGAAGCTTGGATGCTCTGCCGGAGAGGCCGCGGCGAGTCCGGGTGGAATGGAAGTGGCGGGGGGCGCCGCGCCAGGCATGGATGGCGCGCTTTTCGGACTTTACTCAGCCAGCCTAACAGGCCCGACAGCCGATTTTCACGACAAGCCGTGGGCGGCGATCCCGGCTGAGAAGCTGCTGCTGCTGCTGCGCCCAATGTTGCCTTGATTGCAGGCAAAGACGCCTTCTTTTGGCCCGCAGCCAACTGGTTGGCTCGTTCGCCGCGCTCGCTATATATTCCAGCGCCAGTCAGCGCACGGCCGCTCACTTTCTCTCCCTCCACCACCCCCCAAACCAAATCATTCTTTCCATCGCAACCATGTCTGAGCACACTCTCCCCCAGCTGCCCTACGCCTACAACGGCCTTGAGCCCGCCATCTCCGAGGAGATCATGACCATCCACCACACCAAGCACCACCAGCTCTACGTCACCAACCTCAACAACGCCATCAAGGCCTACAACTCGGCCATCTCGTCCAACGACGTGCGCAAGCAGATCGAGCTCCAGAGCGCCATCAAGTTCAACGGCGGCGGCCACATCAACCACTCGCTCTTCTGGAAGAACCTCGCCCCCGCCAAGGAGGGCGGCGGACAGCTCCACGACGGCCCGCTCAAGCAGGCCATCGAGCGCGACTTTGGCTCGCTCGACAACCTCAAGTCGTCCTTCAACGCCACCATCGCCACCATCCAGGGCTCCGGATGGGGATGGCTCGGATTCAACCCCAAGAACTCGAAGCTCGAGGTGGTCACCACCAAGGACCAGGACCCGCTCATCTCCCACCACCCCATCATCGGCGTCGACGCCTGGGAGCACGCCTTCTACCTCCAGTACAAGAACGTCAAGGCTGGTGAGTTGGATCGTACCGTTTCCGCTTCCGAATCGCTGCACTTGCTGACGCTGTTTCACCTTACACCTCCGTAGACTACTTTAAGAACATCTGGTCGGTCATCAACTTCAAGGAGGCCGACGAGCGCTTCAAGGCTGCCCAGACCGACGCCAAGGCGCGTGTCTGAGCGCTCACACCGCTCGCTCACACAAGCCAGTAGTGCCTTGGCAGCAAACTCTACGAAAATGACAAAAATCCCAATCTACCCATCCATTACACCGCCGGAGCGGCTGGCACGTCGCGGACTTTGCGACACACGAAAAACTCGGGCGAGTAGTGGTACTGGAGCATGCCGTTGAGCATGCCCGTGTAAGGAGTGGGTGGCAGCGGGCGACGTTGCTCGAGCTCAAAGCCCATCTTGGGCAGCAGCTGGACGAGTTCGTCGAGCGTGAGTTCGATGCTGAGGTTGTCGGGCGTGGGCGTGGAGCGCGAGGCATTTTCAAAGTGCCAAAGCAGCGGGCCGGCGTTGATCCAATGGCCGCCCACGGGTAGCAGATGGTTGATCGTCTCGAGGTAGCGCACCACGTTCTTGGCGGTATCGATGAAGAAGCACGTCGCCACCACCTGCCATGCCTTGGCCTCGTGCGGCTGCGAGTAGACCTCGCAGAACTCGCCCGCCACCATGCTAAACTCGCTCGTCGGTGGCAGCCTCGACGGCAGCACGTCGGGGATCCGGATGGCTCGAAGCATGTCGTCTGCAGTGCGCCAGTTGCTCGACGAGTGCACAAAGGGATAGATGGCGTGCTGTCCGACGTGCGTGGTCTTGTTGAGGATAAAGTGCGACGCCAACAGCATGTAGAAGCTAAACTCGTTGCCTTGGCAGGTGTAACCCAACGAGGCGTATTCAAACGCCAAGCGTCCCAGCCCTGCGCCAGGAACAAGGATCCGCACTTGGCTGCGCTTGTCACTGTCGCCGTACAGTCCAGTCACCGCCTCGATCATGGGCGTGTAGACGGCGGACCGTTCGGGCAGGCCTTCGACACTCCAATCGCGCACAAATTGCTTGAGCGTGCTTTGAATCTTTTCAATCTCGTGGCCTGGAATCTTGCGCCGCTTTCGCAACCCTTTGCCGCCGTTCGAAGCATCGTCGGCGCCCGAGGTGGAAGCGTCGTGCGGGCTCGAGCCATTGCTGGCCAGGGGCTCGGGCCCAAGGAAGCCGCGCGACTCGTCGGCGATGGCAGAAAGAAGGCCGGCATTCCGACGGATGCGGTCGTCGATCTCGTCCAGCCGCGACTTGAACCCGCGCCAAGGCTCCGGTGGTGACGATGAAGTGGAAGAAGAGGCTTCCAGCGCTGGGAGCGGAAGAGGCGCACCCAGATCGGACAGCAGCTGTTGGTGAGCCATCGGCAGGCTGAAGTACGAGCGCCGCCGCGTATCGTTGGCCGACAGACAGTAGGGAAGGTAGTCGTCGAACGCCTTGAGCACCGTGGCAAAGTGGAGTCGCTCCAGCCGCTCATCTTCGTCCTCGTGCCCCGTCATTGTCACCGGTGAGCAGCACTTGCGATTCCTGTCAAGGCGGGGAATGGAGTCGGACGCTGAAGAGGAGGCGACCTTGCGAGTGGGAAGATGGCCGCGCCTTATCTGCTGCGGTGGGCAGGCGCAGGGGTCCAGGAAGCATGACAGGAAGAAAGATAAGAGCGCCTCGCCTCTCTCTCTCGCTCCTTCTCCTTCTCCACCTCCGACTTCCGTCTCCGAATTCCGCGAAACGATGTCGATTTTGGCACGGCGCCGCCTCCACACTTCTGTTGCTCCACGTTGACATTGCCCTCCCACCTCCATCCTCGCGAACGGCCGCATCCATGCTTGCCCCCTTCACCACCACATGAGCTCCTACCCTGACGGCTCCCAGCCGTCATCGCCCGTGTCGCCAGCACGTACGGTACCAGCTCACACCACTCCTAGGGTTCACGACCCGGCGCCGCGCACCAGCCAGGACACCGTGCGCACAAAGTACTCGGATCGTGCGCCCGACGTCGGACCTTCTCCAGCACCAGAGCTTGCGCCGGTACACATCACCGAGGCCATCAACCCCGAAAATGCCACAACGGAAGCAGAGACGCCGCGCAACGGGCGGCACACGCTCGACGAAGACGAGGACGTCTGGGAGGACGAGGAAGACAGCATACTCATGGATGAACACGGCAACGTCGTATACGAAGGTCCCGACTACGAAGACTCGGCTTCAGAATCCTCCGATGACCAAGATGCTCACGAGCTGAGCCGCGCAGGGCGATCCTACCGTCAGGCTACTCAGCAGTACCGTAAAAGCCGGCGTGCACTTTTGCTCTCGGGGCTCTCGTCATTTGCGTCCTCACCCTCGTCAGACGATCTCGGCAGCGCATCCCCCACCGAACATGCTACCTCGGTCAGCCCTCCGGGCTCGATATTCGAGACCTCGGCTAGTCCTCCAGGATCCATCTTCGAGACGTCTGCAACAGATCGGGAGAACTCCTACTACCAGCCTCACACCGCAGAGTCTGTCGACACGGCCGATGCCGGCGGACGCGCACACTCCATCCGCTTCACCTCCGAGCCTCCCTCAGGTGGCGAGCTTGCTGCAAATGGCGACCCGCAGTCAGACACAGTCAAGGGTGAAAACGATCTCAGGTCGTCATCCGAAGGCGAAGAAGACACCTTCATCGACTCGAGAGCGATCCAGACGCCACGCTTCTCTCTCGCCGACCCGATGCAGACCAACGGTCAGCTTCCAGCCTCGCCTGTCAAGCGCGAGAGCGCATACTTTGAGCGCCCCGCTCTGTCGCCCAGATCGACCTCGACGCACGTCAAGCCCGAGCCAAACACGCCCTCGCCAGGCAACCAAAACGGCATGCTTTCGCCGCACATCAGGCCCACGCATCCGGGCCTCGCGCCCTCGCCCTTGATATCGGAAAGCGAGCCCCACGATCTTCCAGATGCATACATGACACCCAGACTCAGCTTGGCTCAGCTTCAAGAAGAGCCCAGGATGACAGCCTCGCCCCTTTCAACACAGAAGGAACCAGAGCCTAAGAAGGAAACAGTGCCTCCAGCCAACGGCGACGCACACACGGCTCGCGCCGACGATACCCCCTTTAGTCTGTGGGACTACCTCAAGGAGGAGGTGCTCGCCACCGACTTTGATGCCACGCAGGAGATCAAGTGGGAACGCGTCACCAACTTCATCTCGATCCCCTTCTGGATGGAGAAGATCATCATGTTTGGATTCGTCGTCTGTCTCGACTCGTTCCTGTACACCTTCACCATCCTGCCGCTGCGCTTCGGTGTGGCTCTGTGGACCTGGCTCACCAACACCACGCGCTGGATCTTGGGCGGGCAGAAGCGCTACCTGCATTCGTCGCACAAGTGCGACCTACTCAAGATGCTGCTCATCGTATCCAGCTGCGTCATCCTCTCGCGCATCACCGACGCTAGCAAGATGTATCACTCGGTCCGCGGACAAGACGTCGTCAAGCTCTCGGTCATCTTCAACGTGCTCGAGATCGCCGACCGACTGTGCTGCAGTTTCGGCCAGGACCTGCTCGATTCGCTCTTCTCGCGGAGCACCCTAGCGCGCCGCAAGAACGGCAAGCAGCCCTACCTTCGCCCGGTCGGCTTCTTTGGCCTCAGCTTGTGCTATGTGCTCGCTCACACGCTTGTGCTCTTCTACCAGCTCGTCACGCTCAACGTGGCCATCAACAGCTACGACAATGCACTGCTCACGCTGCTGCTCTCCAACCAGTTTGTCGAGATCAAGTCGAGCGTGTTCAAAAAGTTCGAAAAGGAAAACGTCTTCCAGATGACGTGCGCCGACATCGTCGAGCGCTTCCAGCTCACCTTTATGCTCTCGGCCATCGGCCTGCGCAACCTCATCGAGCTCTCGGGCGGATCGCTAGAGCCATCCGCCAGTCCGCTGCCGGCGAGCTTCACGGTGTTCCCAAGCCTCAGCTTGCTCGAGACGGTGCTGACGCCGGTGCTGATCGTGCTGGCGAGCGAGTGCATCGTCGACTGGCTCAAGCATGCCTTCATCACCAAGTTCAACCACATCCGCCCCGCCGTCTACGGTCGGTTCATGGACGTGCTCTGTCGTGACCTCGTTGTCGGCGGACCGTCGACGAGGGAGAACAGCCGAAAGCACACGTTTGTCGACCAGAGCCCCATCATCAGTCGTCGACTCGGCTTCGCTGCGCTGCCGCTAGCGTGCCTGCTGGTACGGCTGATCCTGCAGATCATCGGCATGATTGGCGACACGAGTCACATTGACGAGTGCATCGCGCCCGTCAACCCGCGCATCTCCGAGACGAGCTGGATCGGCGTCGTAGCGCGAAAGCTCGGCGCGGTGGACATCAACAACGAGTGGGTGCGTGCACTCGACCTGTTCGTGCGCGGCTCCGCGTGGGCCCTCACCGCCGTGATTGCGTGGGCGTTTTTGGTGGCGATCAAGCTTCTGATCGGTACGAATCTGGTCAGCTTTGCATCGCATCGCTACGCGAGCATGCACGAGCGCGAGAATGAAGAGGCCCTCAACTCGCGAGATCGCGCGCCGATCGGCACCAACAAGGACGAGAGAAGCTACGACAAGTCGGTAGGTCGCTTCATCGACAGGCCCGACGACGATGCGGTGCAGATCAAACTCGACGGCTCGCATGTTTTGCCCGCAGCGAAGGAAAGGGACAAGGCAAAGATGGACTCGGCCAAGCCCAAGAAGGAGACTTCGCTCATGGAGGTCAGTCGATACAACATGATCCGATCGCGCATTTGGTGAATTGCCAAGCCCTCATCCAACTGCAAACCCGATCGTGCTTCTTTCACGCTTGGCACCCGTGGCGAGTTTGTGAAACAGAATGATGAGCGACAAGTCGTGCAATGAGAATTGGGGGGAGCGGTTCTACTGGTGCTTCTTGGCCGACTTGGACTTGGACTTCGCGCTGCCATTGACCGAGCCGTTCTTGGCGACCTCGTGCTGCGCTTGCTGATTCGACAACACGGTCGCCTTCTCTGCCAGGAGGATGGAGCCAAGCAGAAGGGAGCACAGCGTGCGAACATCCCTTGCGTCCAGACTCTCGGCGCCGAACGCATCGAGCGCATCACGCAGCAGTGCGATCGGCGCGGTGGCCGGTCTTGCAAGTGTAAGATAGACGAGCGCGAGGAACGCCGAGCTGAGCATATCGTTGGTGCCGCTGAACGGGTTCTTGGCCCACGCAGGACTTCGAACGCCCCACTCTCCCGTCGTCGAGTCAAGGCGGAACAAATCGATGAGCAGAGGGATGCCTCCACCCACGATGGCAGCATTGAGAAGAATGGCAAACAGCGAGGTGGCGACTTGGTGAGATGCGTGCCGCAAGACCTGTCGTGAGATCGAGATGGTATGCGTCAGTGATGACAAGAGGTGATGGAGGGATTCGTGGTGGGGAAAGTGCTTACCGGCTCGACGCCCAGATCGATGATGCCTTCGGCTCGAAGAATGCCGTCGAGCAGTGCGAAAGACAGATCCATTCTACATTCAATGCGAAAGATGAAAGTCAGTCGCCCTGCCGCAACTATGGGGCTAGCAGTGTACTCACAGTGTTCCTACGAGCTCGGTGTCCTGGGCATGAAGCAACGCCTTGCCAGCAGGTGTGACATCGAGTGCGACATGGACTCCGCCGTAGAGCGCGACGACGGGCCAGGCGCTCAGTAGCGGCGACGGAACACCGAGAAGCATCCCGCTGATCACGACACCTCCAAACATGAGGATCTGGTTGAGCACCAGACCCTGCCACACGCCCAGACGGCTCTTGTGGCTTCCTGCTACCTGGCGTGTAGCATGGCTGACCCTCACTGCATGGATCAGTCCAAGCGCGCCGACGGGGAAGAGGGGATGCAAAGGTGTTTGAGACCAGTTCGAAAGCTGGTCTCCGATCGATGCGAGACGCGCGGTCTGCATGGCGTCGAAGGAGGTGGGAGTGATGATGTGCAAGAAGAAAGGCGAGCGGAATGCAAGAGTGCACACATGCTTCCGCGAGCTTGACGAGGTGCGGGAAAGAGCAACACACCTAAACGAGCACGCTCGTGCGGGATTTTCATGCAGACGTGCATCGGAAGGTACGGAGGAAGACCTGAAAATCAAAGTGGCCCCCGTTTGACACCGGACACCGAGCTCAAAGTGCAACGAACTGGCGAAAGGCATCTGCTCATCCCACATCTCACCGCTCACCGACGCTCTGATGGGGCTCGGCATAGATTGGCTCTGGCGTTCGAATTACATAGGCTGTGGGCTGGGTATATTGATGATTGAGCGCACAATGTGGATCATTCAGCGACGACGATCTCGATGTCGGTCGTCGCGATGTTTGTCGTGCCTGTCCCTGTCGTCTCGATCGCGGTCACGCCTGTGCTCACGACTGGAGCTCGAAGCAGCATGGAAGCGCCTGGCAGCGTCGTCTTCCCCCCTTGCCTTTCCCCGGTGCCGATCTTCCCTTCGTGCCGTTGGACTGCGAGAGCGTCTTCGAGACGAGCGTGAGTCGGTATGCCTGGTACCATCGCGCGAAGCCGCATGGCGATCGGACGTGTCTGATCTGCGCTCGTCGCGATGCGATGATGTGTGGCTGCGAGGCTTGTCGTCGTCGCGGCTGGCGTGGCGCGATCGAGGACCCGTGTTTGAAGTGGCCGGACTGTCGGCTCTTGTAATGGGGACGTACTTGTAGTCGCGTTTACCAGAAGCTCGGTTCTTGTGGGACGAGGATGAGGAAGGCAAACCTGTGGCGGGGACGGCCCTCTCCTTTGCGCCAAGGCCGAGCAAGGCGGCTCGTTTCTTGGGCTCGGCGGCTTGCTGAGGTCCCTTGCCACCTTTTCCTGCTCCCATGCCTTCCTTCCATCCCATGCCGCGAAGCAGAGCCATGCCGAATTGCTCGATGGGAGTGGCTGCATAGTCGTCGAGCGAAGGCGCTTCTGGTCTGGATTCGATGTCGTGCTGGAGGAACTCGGCTTCATCCTCCTGTGGGATGACAAGATGAGCTCCGACTTCTGCTGCGCCGTCATCGCCCGCCAGAAGAGCTTTGATTGCCTCCTCGTCGGTGCCTTGAACGGATGCATCTGGTGCGGGCGCAGGTGTTTCCTCGGAATTGCTGGGAGCTGGATGCGATTCGACGGCCTGCTGAGTCCTTGGCTGGCGGATTTCCAAGCCGCTCTTCTGAGCATCGGCGTTGATGGCGTCTGCAGCGTTGTCGGTGCCATGGTGTTGGGAGGGATCGGATACGACGGACGAGTCTGCGCGTCTCATGGAGACGAGAGGACCGAGTGACTTCAAGTTGGTGGCGATGCCCATGCGCTGCTTGCGGTCTTGGCGCCAATCGAGATTGGACGCGACTGGGATGACGCGGGGTGGTGCGGAGCGGGGAGGAGACGATGTGCGCTTCTGAGCGCCGTTGCGGCCAAAGGAAATGATCTCCTCTTGACGGCCAGATGAGCGATGGGTGGAGCGAGCGGCGTCATTGTCGTCATCGTCGTCGTCCAAGTCGTGGAAGGCGCTGTGCCTCGTAGCAGGCTGGGACACCTTGCCCTTGGTATTGGCAGCCATTCCACCGCGTTCGATCAAGAAGGACAGTGTTGGCGTTGGCGTGGTGTGAGAGGAAGAAACAGGTCTGGAAGAAAGATTGGCCTTTTGGCTGCAGGGTCTGTGGTCCTCGAAGTGGAGTGAGGCTGGACGACTAATGCTGACAAAGACGGATTCAAGATGTTAAGTCACAGCGGGCGTGACGCGATCGGCGAGATCCGAATGACTCGCAAGATGCCACGCTGCCGATGATCAATAAGTCCCAGGGGCTGTTGTGCGGGGCAAAGCGACACAGCGCTGCAAGGGCACGATGCACGGTGCCTTAGGGCCTCGTGGCGGGCGAGTCATGCCAGCCGAGAGTTCCGGAGGCGGAGGTGTTCGGGCCATTTCACGGCGAGTGGCGAGGGTCGGTGGCAGGAGTTGCTCCTGACGCGTCGGCTCGGACGGCGTTGTGCGAGGCTGGCAGGCGGTCATGACGGTCGGGTTCGGTGAATTTTAAGAGGAAAAACTTTCGGGAATGGCTGGCTGTCAAGGAGCCGAGTTGGGTGAACCCGCGGCAAGGATTTTTGATCTTCCGCCTGCTTGTCCGTACCGTGGGTTGCGCAGCGCGACAGGCACTTGCCGCCGCCTCTTGGCCACCGAGCAGAAAATCAATGATTTACGGGTGCCCACGCTCTGCTGTCAGACGTGGCTCAGAGCAGGATGAATGCGAGCTTGATCCAGTACGAGCCGCGAGCACAGACAAGCTCGGGCTGGTGTGGAAGGAGTGCGCCGACAAAGCGCCGAAGTTGGGCGAGCAAATGCGGAACAGTTTCGGCAGGTGGAAATGCAAACATGTCCAATCACATCCGCCCACCCGAGCTTGGCAAGGCCCGCTGCGCATGCCATGACACCCTGCCGCCACTTGATTCGCTCCCGCGCTTTCGAACCTTACCAAGTGTCTGCGCTTGATGAGCTTCTCTCGAACTATGTCTTATCGGCGGCCAATGGGGCGTTTGGGCACGTCCAAAGCATGCTGGGTCACACACAATAGGGCCATCCGAAGGCGATGATAGCGTGGCAAAAGAGCAGAGAGCTTCTCTTGCTCCCCGCAGCGCTGTTCGCGTGACTCAGGTTCGGCCTCGCCTCTGGTCGAGTGGCGGCGCGTCGGATACCAACGGCGGCCCGGCCGATCCAACTGCGCGCCGCCTCGACTTCGACTTGAACTTGGACTGCCGCTCCAAAATTCTCCGCCCGCTCCACTTTGCGAAAAGAAAAAAATGAAACTGCCCACGCCGCCGCAAAGTTTTCTCCTCTCCGGCCAAATCTGTCAGTCCAGTCAGATACGGCTATCGTTTGATTGGCCCTCCTGGGCCGCGCCGCTCGAGCCTCCCCATATATGCCAATCCCCTGCTCGGTCTTTTCCCGAAATTCTTTCCCTCCCATCACATCTTTGCCTGCACCGGAGCACCCGACTGTTCCCCCTTCTGTCACACCTTCCGCTTTTCGGAGTGGATCGATCTCTGCCGCCACGATGGCGTCCACCGACGGAATCGCTTCAACACCGCTCTCGCCCGACATGGAAAAGTCCTCCATCCCTTCGTCCGATGGCTATGCCAAGGCGGCTTACAATGACCCGTCGGCCATCGAACGCCTCGGCATGGACGAGGACTCGCCCGACGGTCACGTCCAGCGCAACCTCAAGCAGAGGCATCTCTCAATGATCGCCCTCGGCGGCACCATCGGCACTGGTCTCTTCGTCGGTCTTGGCGGCTCCCTCGCCAACGCTGGTCCCGTCAGCACCCTCATCGCCTACATGATCATGGGTGTCGTCGTTTACTCTATGATGGTCGCACTTGGCGAAGTCAGCACGCTCCTCGCCGTCCCCGGTGGCTTCACCCACCACGCCACCCGCTTCCTCGACCCCAGTCTCGGTTTCGCCCTCGGATGGACCTACTGGTACTCGTACGGCATCACCATCCCCACCGAAATCTCGGCTTCCGCCATCGTCATCCAGTACTGGGACACCACCCAGTCCATCAACCCCGCCGCCTGGATCTCCATCCTCCTCGTCCTTGTCATTGGCGTCAACGCGCTCGGTGTCAAGTACTACGGTGAAACCGAGTTCTGGTTCTGCCTCATCAAGGTGGTCGCCATCATCGTCCTCATCATCACCTCGCTCGTCATCGACCTCGGCGGCGGCCCTCGCGGCGACCGCATCGGATTCCGCTACTGGAAGGACCCCGGCCCCATGGCCCAGCTCTTTTGGCAGCCCGATCCCGTCACCGGCAGACCCACCGGCGGCATCAGCGGCGCATTCGGTCGCTTCCTCGCCTTCTGGAACGTCTTTGTCCAGTCCGCCTTCTCGTTTGCAGGTACCGAGATTATCGGTGTCGCCGTCGGCGAGGCAGAGAACCCGCGCAAGAACGTGCCCAAGGCCATCAAGCGTGTCTTCTGGCGTATCCTCCTCTTCTACGTCCTCGCCATCTTCATGGTCGGCCTCGTCGTGCCTTACACCGACCCGCGTCTGCTCAACGGCAGCAGCGACGCCAGCGCCTCGCCCTTTGTGCTCGCCATCAGCAATTCGGGCATCCGCGTGCTTCCCCACATTGTCAACGCCGTGCTCCTCGTCACAACTTGGTCCGCTGCCAACTCGGATCTCTACGCCGCCTCCAGGACCATCTACGCGCTCGCGCTCGAGAACAAGGCGCCCGCTTTCCTGCGCAAGTGCACCAAGAACGGCCTCCCCGTGTGGGCGCTCGTGGTCACCTCGCTCTTCGGCCCGCTGGCCTACATGTCGTGCGGCGCCGGCGGTGCTGAACAGGCGTTCGAGTACCTCTACGACATCTCGGCCATCTCGATCATCATTGCATGGATCATCATCCTGTGCACCTACGCCCGCTTCTACCACGGCCTCAAGTTCCACGGCATCGCGCGCAACACGCTCCCCTACACTGCGCCCTTCCAGCCCTACCTCACCTACTTTGGCATCGTCTTCCTGAGCCTCGTGCTGCTCTTTGCCGGCTTCACCGTCTTCCTCAACGGCCAGTGGAGCACGAGCAGCTTCGTCACCACCTACATCTGCATCCCCATGTTTGTCGTCCTCTGGCTCGGCTGGAAGTTCTACCACAAGACCCAGTTCGTCAGCCTCTCCCAGATGGACTTTGACACCGGTCGAAGGCAGATCGACGAGAACGAGGAGGCAGAGAAGATCAAGGAGTCCCAGATCACCCGCTCCACCCTCGAACGCTTCTGGGACTGGTTGATGTAGGCCGCACCCGGGTAGCATTTGTCACCGTTTCTAGAGCACACTTTCTGCTTGCCATTTCTTTCCTTGCTCGCTCTGTATTACTATGCATCATTTTTTCCCCAAGCATTCACTGTCCACATCCTTTCCACTTGGCGTGCCGGCGTGAGGTAGAGGGTCTTGACTTGAAGCGTTGTGGCCCGGTTGCTGAGTGTGCCTTCATCGGAACTTGCCTTTCGGATGAATTGTGAGATGGGATCGGCCTCGCCTCCACTTTTTTGGACGGATCTGTGCTTGGGCTCGTTTGCTGCAGTGAGCCGAATCTTCTTGTCGGGCACCGTCCGATCGCACCTCGCCACCACCATCTCCCTGGCGTCGGGCGCCAGCCGAATCATGTGGGTCAGGCGTCTGCTCTCCATCCGCGACGGCCTGCCCACGTCTCGCTTTGTCCACGAATTCTTCCTCCCAAAACGCCCAGCCCGATTCGAAACGCTGCTCTCCTCCACTCCGTCCAAAGACAAGGTGGTCTGGCCCGCACTCCACCGATGGTCTTCACTCGACGCCAACGGACAAGAGACTCTCGACGGCCTCAAGAGGCCTGACACCGCACACATCATCGTTCCCGTCGAGATTTCTCGTCCGAATGTCGGATACAACGCTGCGCCCGGACACTGGGACCGTATCGAGATGCCCTTGGGTAAGTTGCGGTCGCAGCTCCATTGCAGTCTCCCGCCCCTCCGCTGACGAACTTAGGACATGACGGTTCGTTCTCACTGCAGCCCTGTTCATAGACGCTTTCGTTCAGGGCAAGATCCCTTGGAGCAACGATGGCAAAGCCGCACAGCATCAGCCTGTCGGCTACCTGGCACAGTTCGACCTCCTCTCAAAAGCTCCCAGCCTCGCAGCCGAAGCACCCGCCTTGCCGCACACAGCCGCAGGACCCAAGGGCACTAACGAACAATGGCGCAGCAATACCTGGATCGGCCCGCCAGCCACCTATACCCCCTTGCACCGCGACCCATACGAAAACATCTTTGCCCAAGTCGTCGGTCGCAAACGCATCCATCTCTTCGCGCCACATCTTGCTCCTTACCTCTACATCAACCAAACCGGTCCACAGCGCAACACCTCGACCATCGCATCAGAGCACGATCTTCTCCATCCCGCCCACGACCGTCCTCTGCTCTCCACCGCGCTCGCTAGCGAGGACGCCTTCGTGACAGAGCTCGGCCCAGGCGATGTGCTCTACATCCCAAAGGGCTGGTACCACTGTGTGCAGAGCCTGTCCATCAGCACCAGCGTGAATTTCTGGTACCTTTGACGCAGCACGGACCGCAATAGATCATTCTTGTTTAGGCAAGTCTCGGTCGCGGGTGGCATCCATGTTCATGCAGAACAGCCTGAAGGTCCTGCGTGAGAATAAATAACATTACTCTGCAAGTCCTGCTCATTACCCCCTACAAAGCAATCCGGTCTATGATTTATTTTTATTTTTTTTCCCTCAAATCTCAAAAACATAGGATAATGATAAATCGTGATCGACTGTGGTCAGAAAGCTCACGGGCATGCGATCAGCGATAAGTTAGATATAATGCACGATTGAATCGTGATTGTACAGTAAATGGCTGCGAGCTCATAGAATTCGGGAAAAGCGGGGCTTCCGGGTCTCTCTCACACTTTCATGCTTTGGTATCTTCACAATTATTTGACAACGAGGAAAATTTCCCACCCGCGGTCGCAAGTCTTGAAGCAAAGCGAAGCCTCGGCATGCTGAGCTGTTGAAGGAGCTGGGCTTGCTGATGGGGCTGAAGCCAAAAGTTGTAGAGGCTTGCTTCACTTAGCTGTAATTTAGCAGGATGCCAGGTGACGGACACACGACTTGCCTCGACCCGATCGATGACCGCTTCAAGACGTTGAAGCAGAACAAGTGCTCGTGCTGCCAGGAGGCCAAGGCTAAGTGCGTCCCAATCTCGGACGACAATTGGCGGAAGATGCGAGACTCGTACACGACACACCTCGACGCCGACAATCTCCCCCGCTCGCATCCTGAGTACCAGCTTGCGGTCAGCCAGGGGAGCCTCGGACGATTCCGCAACGCCGACAAGGACAAGTCGTTCTGTCTGCCGCAGTTCCGGCGCTACATGGCGGAGCTGATGCGCACCAGGCCGCTCGAGCTCGGCTACCTTTGGACGGCCCCGGTTCGAGGCCTGAGTCCGGATCACCAGGTCGATCCGGCTCATCAATTCGACCCAGAGGACCTGCGCACCATGGCCTGGCCACTCATTCTACCGGGACGCATGGAAGTGGTATCTATGACAATAAATAAGCGTCGACGCTAAAAAAAGAAACCGTGGTCCCGCGAATTATGATTTTGAAATTCCGGCATACGGCACAGTTCGAGCCAAGCCCTTGCGCATGAACATCGTAAATGTCACGGCGCAGAATGGCCAATTTGAGATGACTGGAAAAAGTATGTTTTAGGAGTGAGACCATTAGCTTTGCCGACCTTGAGTTTTCCCTGGCTGACACCTGCGAGTAGCCTGTCACAAGTATTGCAGTGAGTACAAGCTGGCTACTATCTTGCTGGTATTCGCCAATTCTCGATCTGATTTAGCGTCGGTCCGCTCACTGCCAACATGAAGCACGAAGATGGTGGGAAAAATGTGGTATCCTAGTCACATGTCAAGAGGCGTCGGACTAATTTGTGTCTCGGGCTACGAAGTAGCCTCTGATTTTTTTTTTTTTTTT
>AWNI01000012.1:58300-75109 GCA_000517465.1 Moesziomyces aphidis | reverse complement strand
TTTTTTTTTGATAGCTTTAGCCATTTCTGGATGCATTCGTGATTTTCTCGCCGGATGGCTTACGATTTACCACAACTCGGTTGGGCGGTGGGCCCAGGGCACCGCTTACTTATGTATCCCGGTCACACACTAGTCATACGAGAGGAGCGAATATAACACGCAGATAAATTTGGCCTGTGTCATTAAAGCATTCGTGGGGATGTTGCCATGGAGTTTGGCTGTCCCTATACTTAAGCAGAGCTTGGTGTGCGTTGGTTTTGCCGACCCCTAGACCTCTCTTAGCGATGGCTGGAGCCCGCAACGAGCGTGGGTGGAGCTTTGGCAACTCCCGGGATGAAGGTACAGTGCTCCGAGACAACATGCTTCGAGACAACCGACTTCAATTGGCGTCATTACAAGGTGTTCATCGTGAGCCCCGGGCTCACACGGAGAGAGAGACTTGCAGGCAGCACTTGTCTTGAGCTTCAGTGTCCGCTTTCCACATTAGGAATCCGAGAAATCGCCGAACTATGATTTTTATTCAAAAGCTGATATTAATTGAAGTGCGTGGGGTTCTTTTTTTCTCCTTGAGGAAAACGGAAATTACACGCTCGTGAGATTCAGCTCTTTCATGCCAATACGTTGACGGCCTGCGAACCGGTGCTGGCTCAAATAGTAGGACATGCTTCCGAGCATTCGGAGGCATGGTCGTGCATGATTACTCAGAAAGAACATTGTAATTCATGATTCGTGAAAGATGTGCGCAAGCGGTATAATGGCTGTCAAATTTGAGCAGAGAAATCCTCAATGTGATTGCAAAACTGAGTTCTCGACACTCGATTTTCACTTTCTTTTTAGTTTGATGCCAGTCAAGGTCGTATCCGAAGCGCGATGCAAACATCCTCCCACTGAAGTACTTGTGTGGGTGGCCTGCTGCATACGGACCTTTCATCGTCCCAAGCACGCACCGGGTCTTGGTCACCTACTCATCAGCCGTCTTCAAGCTTCGTTTGTAACAGCCACTTACGATCATGCACAAACGGTCAGCCTCTTTGACAGGCCCACCGCCTTGGTTCCATCACGCTAGGCGACGAACCCAAACCACATGCAAAGCAACGTGGTCGCGAATCATCGAGTTGAGTTGAATCTGGCTCGGCAACATGATCCCGCTTTGTGTGTTTCTGTACAAAGTCCACTTGATGCATTCACTGGCAGCTGTGCACGAATCGGATGTGAGTGTGTCACAATGCACTCAACCATGCTGTTAGGTGCAGGTCTCGGGCTCTGTTCATGGTTCTGGTCACTTGGGCGCCGCTTGCAAAAGGTAAGGTCCGTGTCATTCATAACAGAAAGAGCTGCTACAGCCGGGATGTGAATGGCGACTGACGCTGAGCGTGGTGCGAATTGAGCGTCGCTACAGGTACGCGGCTGATCTTTGTCTGGCTAGTGGCGCTCGACCAGCTGGCTGTACGGCAGAGCAAAGCAGGTGCGATCTCGAACTGCTGTGATGCCGGTGGCGGTTGTGGGGCGGTGCAAGGGTCGTCGGATGCCGAGGTGTGCATGCATTCGCTCATGTTGGTCGAGTCAGGCGGCGAGATGGGCCTGTCGTTGAGCAGGAACTTGGGTGGAGGTGGCATCGGCGACGACCGTGGTGTTGCCCTGCAGCGTGACTCGCTCGCACAGCTCGCATCACCACAAGGCTCGAGTCGATCTGCAGGCGATCCAAAGGGCGATAGCAATGCCATGTCGCCTCGCGATCCGCTTGTGTCGCAGCTATTTCCAAGGTCCGTCGCCATGATGCTGTCCAGAAGCTTTTGCAGCTCCTCCGAGTCTTCGAAGCTCGAGTTGGCTTCCGTCGAGACCAGACTCGCCTTGCTCGTCAGCCGGACACGAGTTCGCCCTCCCAGATAAGAAGCCGATCGTCGCGGCAAGTGGATCTCGTCTGCCTCTGCGATGCCGTACAAATCTCGCGGGCTCGTTGGGTCCGCAAGACCGCCCGTCTTGAACGGCGAGGAATTTGAGATGAGCGATCCCGAGCTCCCGTTGAATGTCTTGACCAGGTAGGAAAGCGTGTCTGTAGCCTCGCTCATCTCTAGGAATCCGGGTCTTGCCGCCGGCAGAGCCGCCTCGATCTTGCTGCGGATCGCCACGAGGTCTAGCCGTTTCGCGTTGGCGGGAGCTTCGTCCACCCACTCCTGCTCTTCTTCCTGCTCCGAGTTGGCGCTGAAGCTCGACGACGGCTTGCGATGCAGCTCTCGTTCCGCTTGTCGGTGTCGTGCGGGCGAGTACTTGGGAACAAGCACCACTTTCGAAGGGCTTCGCACATATACCCCGCGCGATGGTGAACCGGACGAGATTTGGGGCGAGAGCATCCTTCGCAAACCTGGCGTTCCAGGCGGCGTCTCGCCGAAGAGGATCGAAGTTCCCACCGATCGGATACTTCCTGCTCTTTCTCTGGAGCCGGGTGAGCAAGAGCGCTGGCCGTAGGAGCGGCGCGATACGATCACCTTGCCCGATGGTGACGAGACGCTCGAGCTCTGCGAGCTGATCGTGCTCGCGCGCCTTCGACCGCCGCGCGGTGGAATGGGCAGCGACTGTCCCAGCAAGGATGCTGGTGGCCTTCGACAGGCCGAGTCTTCTATATCCACCACTCGACTCGATCCGTACATCGGCATGTGTACGGGGTCTTCTGCAGCTGTCAACGACAGCTTGGGCACCGCACCCTTGGCGTCTTTGGTCCCTTTCGCTACGCTCCGTGTCTGATCCTGCATAAGGCTTGGCTCCGTGTTGGCGTCTGCTTGGGCTGCAAGATTGTTGCTTAGGTGGAGCTGCTTCATCCACGGATGGCGATTGTTCGAGATCCTTGGCGCGAGCAGCGGTGCACTCACCGTCGTGCGCTCCAAAGGACGAGGCTGTGCCGCTGAGGCTGGCACTTGCCGGACGAACGCTTCTGGAATATTAGGTCGACGCTTGTACACGGCAGTACCAGTCGAGAGGATGGGCACGACTTTGGACGGAAGCTCGATCCGATCTATAAACGCATCCAGGAGAGGTAGAGGGTGCTCGAAGGTCAGCTCGAGTCGCTGAGTTTGGGAGCGGGAATGCCAACTTACCCTGGTCCAAGCTGCGGCTTGGGTTAGCATACGGGCAGACTCGCGGAGAGGCCTTGGACAGCAAGTCCTCGCTGCGTCTGAGCGCAAATGCTGGAGCAGTGCATTGCGAAGTAGGCGGTTGGAAGCTGGCTTCATCCTGCGAGCTGCGCGGCCACCACGATACATCCATCTCTCGCATCTTTCTTCCGAAAGCGTGGAAGGGCCGCCGAGCCAGCAGCTGGAGCGTTTTGAGCTTCGAAGGGGCCGGCGGTGGGGGGTTGCTCCACGTCTTGCTCGTCTGGTCGCGCTCCGTGATACCGCCGCCCAAGAGACTGACATCCTCTTCGGGAATCTCGTGAGTGATTGAATGCGTGGACTCGGCGTCGGTGCGTGCATTCACCGTTGCGCCGTTCTGATCGGAGCTGTTTGTCGCACATCTTGCGAGCACGTCTGCCGAGGCAGATCGTCCATTTTGATCGCTGACGCTCGAGCTTTTGGAACACCGGTTGCCGGGTCGAGTCGCGCAAATCGAGTCTGGCGGTGAGGTACCCACATGCAGCTGGGCTCTTTCACTGCTTCGCGAGAGAGCGCCACTTTCCGCACTACCCTCGGCATCAATCCATCCTGCATCGTCATGAGCCGCGGCTGGGCCAGGCTCCGGACCCTTTTCCACCTCTACGATGGCTGACCGAGGCACTGCAAGCCTCGGCGCCGCCGAAACCTTTCTCGTCCTCCTCGACGGCGTTCTACCGCACAAGCCATAAGGTGTCAATGATCCACCACAACGAAAGTGAAGCGGGATGGCTACTCACATCAGTCTTCGAATCGACGCGAAGCTCGCGGCACCCTTGAGTGCCTTCTTGTCGGGCGTTACTTCGTTTGAGTCCGAATTTATCTTGACCGTCGCCACCGCGTCGCCTCTTCGCGGAAGCGTGTTCTGCAACCTTCTGGCGGCGGCCCCCAAGCTATGCGACCAGTGTCCAATGGTGGTCTTGGCTTCCAATCTTGCTACGTAAGGGGGATCCTGCGACACCCTTGCCTTATTTCGCTTCGAGGGCTGGAGGGGTGACATGCTGAACTTACTTCGCAGATGGTCTGACGTCTCGTGGCGCGGAGTCTTTGGCTCTTCGTCTTGCTGCTGGGGATGGACGCCTACACTGCTGTTGAGAAAGATGGGGCTGGAGATGCGGTGTCCGCGCAGCGTGGATACGGACTCGAACGATGCGCGTGCTGGAAGTGGCGACACGGTGGGACTGCGCAGCAAGTCCAGCGATGCGGATCGCGGGTACGCGTCCACCGATGCCATGGCTGCGTGCAACGATGGACTTCTCGAAAGCATCTCTCGCCGTCTATCCATCGCATCCGATCCGGGGTGGTGGAAGAGGTAGTCGGGAGGATAAGAATGCACAGATCAGAGCCTTACCGGCGCCAGGTTGGGGAAAGGGCGGAAGGATGTGAACTTGCGAAAAAGGTACGGAGATCGAGTAGGCTCCACCGATGCGAGATGATATGAAGAGCGGGCCTCGGATCATTGGCTCGTGGGAGCCAAGACCGTGGCACTCGCGCAACTCCGCGCGCGCGGATGGAGCCGTAGGTTTAATGTGACAAGCCGGATGGCATGGCTGCCAAGACGGATTTGCGATCAAGCGGAAGCCAAAGCACGACAACATTGCGCTTTCATATGCTAGCCGCTTTGGCAGACTGTCGAAGCCAAAAAAAGCTCATGCCTGTCAAGTATCACATGAGCTTTTTGCACGTACGAGGCTTTCGACAAGGTCGCGACTGTCGTGCAGCCTCGGAGTGCATGGCGGATGCGGTGGCGGCGGATTCGGCGATGCAAGCTCATTGCGTGCGGCGGGTGACATCGAGATGCG
Source organism: Moesziomyces aphidis (assembly GCA_000517465.1). Lineage (NCBI taxonomy): Eukaryota > Fungi > Basidiomycota > Ustilaginomycetes > Ustilaginales > Ustilaginaceae > Moesziomyces > Moesziomyces aphidis. The sequence continues at coordinate 70,164 of AWNI01000012.1, read as the reverse complement.
CCGGGGATCGGTGAGAGCTCGGTGGCCGCCCCACCTTTTCGCCCACCACGCCAACGCTTATCCCGCGAGCGCCCACCTCTCGGGGCACCTCTGCACGGTGACGATAGACACTGTACTCATGCAGTCCGAAGATCTGGCTCGCTCGCAAGTAATGCAGCGCTGATCGTATCAAGACGTTTGGCAATAATCGCTTCAAGACGGTTTGCAATGATGGCATGAGATGACATTTGAAAAAGTTCTACCGTTGAATGGAGATGGTGAAGGGTCCACATTGGCCTACTTTGCAGCAGGAGGGGTTTTTTTTTTATGCGCGGGTGGGCGGATTAGGCCTGGGCGGCCTGGACCTTGTCGTTGTTGGTGGGGTGGTCGGCCTCAAAGATGTCGTAGGCGGGGACGACGAGGTCGGACTGGTCGCAGACCTTCTTGGGCGTCTGGGCGAGCGCGCCCTTCTCGAGCTGGTCGAGCTCCTCAGCCGAGAGGTCGATGAGCTTGATGTTGTTCTCGATGCGCGCCGGGGTGACGGACTTGGGGAGGGGGTTGCAGCCCCTGGCGACCTGCCACGAGATGAGCACGTTGGCACCCTGAACGCCGTGCTTCTTGGCGATCTCGTCGACGACGCTGAGCGAAGCCTGGCTGGCACCGGTGGAGCCGAGGGGGGAGTAGGCCTGGGGGAGGATGTCGTTCTTCTTGAGCCAGGCGACGAGCTCGGGCTGGGGGAAGGTGAAGCTGAGCTCGACCTGGTTGACGACGGGCTTGATGCGGCACGACTTGAGCAGCTCCTTGGTTCGGCGGATGGAGAAGTTGGAGATACCAATGTTCTTGACGATGCCCTCGTCGACGAGCTTCTCGAGCTCCTTCCAGACGCCGACAAAGTTCTCGGTGGTCTCGAGGTCGAGGAGGTGCTTTCCGGTCTTGGGGTCCTTCTTGGAGTCGCGGGGGAGCTGACCGGCGGGCACGTCCTCGGGGACAAAGGCGATGTTCCAGTGCATGAGGTAGAGGTCGAGGTACTTTACGCCGAGCTTGTCGAGGGTGTCCTGGACTGCCTGGCGGACGTGGTTGTGGTGGAACTCGAAGAGCTTGGAGGTGATCCAGATGTCTTCGCGGGGGACGCCCGAGAGACGGATGCCCTCACCGACCTCGTCCTCGTTCTGGTAGCCCCAGGCGCAGTCGATGTGGCGGTAGCCCGACTTGAGCGCGTGGCACACGGCGTCGCGCACCTCGCCCTTGGGCGACTGCCACGTGCCGAGACCCACGGACGGGATCGAGGCACCAGAGTTGAGCTTGAAGTGGGAGGCAGGCCTAATCCAACCGGAACGGCAGCATTGAGAAGAAGAGAGCGGAAGACGTCAACAACGGCCGCTACGCGAGCCAGCTGGTTTGAGCTGCGATGCTCGACTTACATTGTGAAGGATGTATCAAAAGGAAGGAGATGATGGGAGAGAAAGGCGAACGCGGCCTGTGCACAAAGCGGGGGTTATATACGCCTTCAGCTCTCTTCTCCTCAGGTGGGTTGGTTTGACCCGTGCAGGCTGGCCGCTTGGCGGCTTCCCGCTTGTTGCGATCGGCGTGAGAGCTGCGGGGGGGCGAACGAAGACGAACACCAAGGGGGAAAGACTGATGTTTGGCTGGTAGAATGCCGAGCGGCGCAAGATTACCGGCGAATGTGCACTTGCGGGCTGAGGTGCCTGATTCGCCTCGGCTGACGCAGTAAAACCGGCGACTTCTCCGCACCGTTGCGACGCGCCGAGGCCAACATTGCCGGGCCGCACAGGTGTGTCTTCGTCGGCAATCTCTCGGTGCGACCCAGCTCAGCCCTTCCCGCGCCCCGCCCGCCACACGGCCATCGCTGAATTTCGCGCTAAAAAAGGCCCGAGCGCAGACCCAACTTCCTTCTGCCACCTTCGTCCAAACACCCCACCCGCTGTCATATAAAGAGCTCTCCCACCCACACCCCTGCACACTGGGCGCGGCCATCGCTCGAACTAAGCATTGCGCATGCCAAACCAGAAAAGATACATCGAGAAACCAGTAAAGAAAAGCCTAGACATGCGCAAACTTGCCCTCCTCCTTGCGCGCCTTGGTCATGGCGGCGATGATGGCCGAACCGACGCCCGAGCCATCCTCGGCCTGGTAGGTGCGGATGTTGCGCCCCTTTTCGCCAAAGATGTCCTCGAGCGCCTGGTGCAGACGGTCTGCGAATCCTGGGTACTTGGAGTAGAGCGAGCCGTCGGCGCCGACGCCGCAACCCGAGTCGAGGTAGCCCATCTTGGTGACGAGCGCTGCGATGCCGCACGAGCTGAGGCGCGCCGAGCGCGTGCCGATGAGCTTGGCGAGCTTGCGGAAGAACTGGCGCTCCTCGATGGTGGTGTCGATGCCGAAAAAGTGCGTAAAGAGGCCCGTGACGGTGAGCAGCTCGTCGGTGGGGTCCGACTCGATGAGCGAGAGGAAGGCCGTGTCGAAGGCGTTGGTCTTTTCCAGCTTGTACGTGTTCTGGCCCAGGAAGAGCACACCTTCGTCGATGAGGTCGCAGATGCACAGGCGGAAGAGCTCGCCGAGGTAGAGGCCGGCGATCATCTTTTCGTACGACTGCTCGTGCGGCTTGTTGGAGTGGAGGTCGATGTGCTCGTCGTACTTTGTGCGGATCTCGGCCATGTGCTCGTGCTTGAACGAGTCGAATGCGCCGTACTCGCAGTTGATCGCCATGTCCTCGTCGGCGGGCAGGCCGAGGTGGTTGATCTTGGGGATGTCGCCGATGTGCTCCATGTAGGCGGCGTTGCAGCCCGTGCCAAAGATGCAGGCGATGCGCGTTTGCGGGTTGACGTAGTGCGAGGCGATGAGCGTGCCGGTGGTGTCGTTGATGATCGAGACCATCTTGATGGGCAGCTTGAACTTTTCGAGCGAGGCGCGGAACATGGCGGCACAGTCGCGACCCTCGGTGTTGGGGTTGCCGAAGCCCTTGGTCCAGCGGACGAGCTTGCCGTGGTCGATGCGGTCCTGCTCCATGGGGTAGGAGAAGGTGAATCCGAGCGCGAGTTCCTCTTCGAGGATGACGTCGCCGTTGGCGTCGCCAAAGTGGTCCTGGATGAAGGTGGCGACGCAGTCTGCGCAGAAGTCAAAGAGCTCCTGGCCCTCGGTCTGCTTCTGCTCCTCGGTGAGACGGAACTTGGACTGGGTGATCTCGAACTTGCCGGCGCCCTTGAGCACGACGTGGCAGACGCGGAGGTTGGTGCCGCCGAGGTCGAGCGCAATGTAGGAGCCGACCTCGTCGCCAGAGGGCCAGCCAAAGACGTAGGCGGGAAGCATGGGGACGGTCTGTCCGTCCTTCTGGAGGCCCTCTTCGAGCACGCCGACGAAGCGGTCGGTGATCATGCGGAGTCGCTGCGGGGTGATGGTGAAGAGCTTCTCGAAGCGTTCGTAGACCTGCTTGAGCTGCTCTTCGTGTGCGTGTGGGATGTCCTCATGCTTGTGGGTCGAGGTGTGCCAGGAGGCGATCTGTTTGGCGAGCAAAGACATGAGGGGTTGGAGGGTGAGCAAGGTGCGCTGCATGTACGAGAGGGGGTCCATGGCGTGCAATGGGATGATGATGGAATGCAACTTACGTGCGACTCGAGCTTCTCTGTTCCCGAACCACGACGCTTGCCCGTGATGGAGATGGAGCCTCTGCGGCTTCCGGTCTGGGAGGAGAAGGACATTGCGGGCGGGAAGAGCGAGCGGCTGTTTTGGCAACGAGAGAGGCAGAGGGTGGCGTCAGTTGCTAGCTGATTGATTGATTGAATCGTGGAGGGTTAGTCACTTACGCGGAGGCTGCGCTTTTCGAGAGTAGTTTTGGAGGAGATGGTGGGAGGATGAGAAGCGGCCCAAGAAGGTGTGTGGAGAGAGCCTGACTGATGCGCGCTCCGAAAAGTGACACTTGGGGCCCGTGGGCCAAGAAGCCCAGTTGGCTCCTGCGCCGTCTATCTCGGCACCGCGCCGAAAAAAACAAAGAAGCTCCAATTCTCCCCAAATTTGCCCAGAAAGATCACTCTGGCGGAGCAGCAGCAGCTGTATCTGCGTGGGTGAATCAGCACCTCGCCTCGCCTCGCCTAGCCCCGCCTGGCCCCAGCTCCAGTGCCATCTCCACTGGCAATTCTCCTGGCCGGGAGGGCCGAGCCTCGGTGGAATTTCGGTAGTCACACTTCTACTCCAGGCTGGGGCTCCCTCGCCGCTCCTCAAATCCAATCTTGCCGAGGATCGTCCCCGTTTTTTTGTTTTTCACTGCTGGCTCACTGCACCCCGCACTGCTGCTTGTAAGACAGAGATCTAGATTGGGAATCTTCCCGATGGAGTGATGTTTGGAGAAAGAATTGTACATGGAATCCAGCGACACGAAACCTAGACGGGCCAGCACAGCCAAAGTTAGTTGAGGCGCAGCTCGTGGTTGCGACGGCCGTTGACCCAGTCTGGGTTGAGCAGCGTGAGTTCCGGAGTGCCGAGCAGTGCGCGGTTGACGGCCTCCCAGCCGAGCGCCGACGAGTGGTCCTGGTTGCCTACCTCGTACTTCCACGAGCCGAATCGGCCACGGCTGTAGATGTCGTGCTTCTCGAGCGCAGGCAGCAGCGTGGCGAGCGCCGCATCACGGCCGAGCGACGGGGTGGGGTAGCCGGGCGTAAACTTGCGGTGGTAGGTCGAGACAATCTCGTCGTCGGCGTTGATGAGCTGCGTGTTGATGCAGCCCTGGATGGTCTCGGCGAGGATGGTCTGGGCGTCGACGGGCTTGAGGTGCGACTCGGACACCTCCATCATGAGCGACCAGTAGGGGCCCTCCTTGGCGTCGCTCGACGGCGTGCCCTTGGACGGGTCGGCGTACTGGAGCGTAGGCAGCTTCACGTCGGCCTGCGGGCAGTTGTAGGGCGAGTAGTTGGAGAAGATGGTGGCGCGGTAGAAGGGGCAGTCGTCCTCGGGGAAGTAGAGCCAGCACTTGTCGCCGATGCGCGGCGGCAGCTTGCCGCGGATGCCGATGCCAATGACGTGGGTCGAGGACGAGACGAGGCCCTCCTTGACGGCGGCCTTGAGCTGTGCGTGGTTCTCCTCGGCGGGCAGCTTGACATTGTCGATCAAAAAGTCGAGCTGCATGGTGGAGATGAGGTGCTTGTACTTGATGCTCGAACCGTCGGTGAGCTGCACCGTGTGGGCGGCGGCGTCGACCGAGGCGACGCGCTTGTTGAAGACGAGCTTGTCCTGGGGCAGCGTGCGCGCCACGGCCTTCCAGATGCCGCCGGTGCCGTCGCGTGCGGGGAACTTGAAGGTGGCGTTGGGGCCCCAGTTGCCGGCCACCTTCTTGTTGAGCGTGTTGGAGACGACGAGCTTGAGCGAGGGGGCGGCGACGCGCTCGCCGAGCCACTTGCACTGCATCATGGTGGTGGGGACGGCCCACACCTTGAAGTTGTAGGGGCGCATGAAGAGGTCGGCGAGGCCCTGGCCCATCATGCGCAGGATCCACTCGTCAAAGTTCTGGGGCGCCTCCTTGGCACGCACGCGCTCCTCGGCGGCGTCGATCATGCCCTCGATGCACTTGACCTGCTCCTGGACGGGCAGCACCGAAATGTTGTTCTGGTAAGGGTAGGGCACCCAGACGTTCTTGGAGCGCACGTAGGATACGCGCTGGTGCTCGTACCAGTCGTCTGCGTTGGGGAGCGCCTCGTGGATCATGTCGTCAAAGTACTGGTAGTGCGAAAAGATGACGTGGCCGCCGACGTCAAAGAGGAAGCCCTCGTCGGTGGTGTCGGTGGAGGCGAGGCCGCCTGCCTCCTTGTTGGCGTCGATGAGCAGCCATGGGCCGTGGTTCTACGCAGCAGCAGAAGCGAAGGGTCAGCACGCGAGGAGTCGAGTTGGTGTGCACGTTCGGCGACACTTACGAGCTGGTTGAGACGCTTGGCAGCACCGAGACCGGTGGGGCCTGCGCCGATCACGAGGGTCTCTACTTCGGTGGTGGACATGTTGGACAGGATTGAGAGGGGGGGGCGCGCGGGATGGAGATGGAGGTGGTGCGGAGGGAAGGGCGTGAGGTGCAGCGTGTCGATCTTTGTACGCTGGGCGAGGCGAGGCGAGGCGAGCGAGAACGAGAACGAGAACGACACCGACAGTTGAATGCGTGGGTGCGCGTGCGGTGTGCGATATGCGAGGCGGTTTGGCTGCTGTCGAGCGCGTGCGCATCTGCAGTCTTTTGCTGGCTCGCCACTGCTCTGCTCTGCTGCCGACGGCTGGTGTGCGCGTGCGCGAAGAAGAAGAAGAGGAGAAAGACAAGAGAGAGGGCGTGCGTGTGCGTGGCGGTGTTGCTCTGGCTTTGCTCTGGCTTTGCCCTGGCTTTGTGCGCTTTTCGGAATTTCGAACGGCAATTTCAGTCAGGGCACGCGCGCTGTCAATACTTGGAAATAGAAAAAGAAAAGAAAAAAAAGCAGTTTGGAATTTTTGGGCGCGCGTTCCCGACTCATTGCGGCTGCTCCGAGGTGCATGCGCTCGGGCAACGCTCGCCCGCCTTACCCTCTCTCTCTCTCTCCCTCTCTCTCCCCCTGCCTCTGCGTGCCACTCGCCGAGCCGGGTGCGTCGGCATGCCATCTCATTCCTATCGGCCGCCGTTGCTGCTGTCAGTCGATCCGATCGGCGTACTCTCTGTCTTCTTTCTTTTCATTTTGCAAGTGCACATGCACGTCGGCCACCTGCCGTCCTTCGCACGTTTCGCCGAGCCCGACTCTGCCTCTTTTCCCTGTTATTTTTCCGGTTCAGCCACAATCGACTCCCGATGTTGCCGATGGCGCCGATGTGGCGAGTCGCGTAAATGGATCGCGCGCGCGCGTTTCGCACCAGACCAACACTTTTGCCAAAAAGGCTCAGTCGGACGCAAAGGGTGGAGGAGCTTCTCGCTCACCATTCAAGCCCAACATGCTCAGCTGAGCCTCGCTTGGCTGCCATGTCGAGCCTGGCCATCTCGGACGTCCCCTGGCTCTCCAAACGCATCAAGGCATGCTGTCGACGCGCCAAGCTGTTTAGCACGCACGAGCTGCTTCTCGCGCCACCGCTCCACCTCCAACAGGCGCTTCGACTCACCCCACCGGAAGTCGAGCTGCTGCTCCTCCAGGTGGCGACCGCCGCCAAGGCTCCGACCGTATCTGTGCTCGATGCGCTCAATGGCGTTGCGCCGCCCCCGCTTGCGGATGATCTGTTCGGCGAGCACAGGGACGATTCGAGCGATTCGCACACCGACGACGAGCCGATCCACGACGATCCCAGGCTTGTGCCGCCCACCCAGGGCTACGATGGCAACTTTCCCGGCGCACACCAGTTCGTATACGACTCGGAAGACGACGATGACGACGACGACGACGACGACGACAGCAGCACCGGTCTCAACGACGATGATGCCGAATCCACGCGGCCACTCGACACGCACGACCCCACCGAGTGGCACGATTCCGAGCCGGCGCGCACTCGCGACGCACTGGTGCACGGCCGCGCACGCAACGTCTACACCACCGGCTCACTCGAGCTCGACGCGCTGCTTTCGGGCGGTCTGCGTTGCTCATTACTCACCGAGATCGTAGGCGAGAGCGCATCAGGGAAAACGCAGATCGCCATCCAGGCGTGCGCCTTTGCCGCGCTCGGCCTCTCCCCACTCGCATCCTCAACCCCACCTCCGTCCCAAGAAGGTTTCGACGACGGCGTGGGTGTATGCTACATCACCTCGAGTGGCGAGCGAGCCGCGCACAGCATCGTCGCGCGCGCGTTGCAACTCGCCACATGCGCCATTAGCAACCGCTTCCATCCAGACGCCAACGAGGACGACTTGGAGCGCGCGGTGGAGCTGGGGCGGGCGCAGCTTTTGCGCAACCTGCACGTGGCGTGCGTCGCGGATATTGAGGCTCTCGACCACGTGTTGCGGTACCAGCTTCCCGCTCTCACCTCTCGCACCGACATCGGCATCGTAGTGGTGGATAATCTACCGGCACTGTTTCAGGACGACCCTGTTGCGGGCGATATCGATTCGCTCGTACACCGTTCTCGCTGGCTCGTCGACGTTGCCGATGCACTCAAGCGCACCTCGGCGGCTGTGGTGGTGGTCAACCATGTCAGTGACGCTTTTGGCATCGACAAGGACCTGGCGCGTCGCTTCGTCTTTGATTCCGCCTCGCGCACCAGCCGCCGCACTGACGTCGTGGCTGATCATCCAGCAGCTATGGAGTACGCCGCACAGTCCGCCTACACTAGTGGACTGCTCGCCAGCGTTCCACCTACACTAGCTGCAGCCATGACCACCACCGCCGACTCCGACTCGCCACTCTACACGCTCCATCCACGCACCGCACAACTCGGACACACTTGGACCAACCTCATCCACACTCGGCTCCTTCTCACCCGCACAAACGGTCGCGTCAAAGATCCCGACGACGACCATCGATACACCCACGTACGCAAAGCTGCCGTCGTGCTCAATCCTGCCGGACCGTCCATGTTGGACCTACCCGCATCGCAGGCGCATCTGCGATTCATCATCACTCCTGCCTCGGCCGTACACGCACTCGCACCCTACACGCTGCACGAATCGTAATCTTGTATTTGCTTCAGCTACACACGCTGTGCCCAAGCCGACCTGAGATCCTGCGGCACCTGGTTCCAAACCGCCTCCCACTGGGCGCCCAGCTCGGCCTGCATCTGCTGCAACGTGCGCGCAAACCACACGTGCACGGGCGCATCCTTGAGCACCACCGCCGTCGGATCCACACGCTGCGTCTCGGAGGCAGCCAGCCGCGAAAAGGCGGCCTGGAACGTGGCGGCGGCGGTATTGTCGTCGTCGTTGGCCCACAGCTCGTCCTCGTGCGCCGCAGCCGAACTGGGCGTAAGCAGAAGCTTAATCTGCGCCGACAGCAGCACCGGCAGCACTGGCGCATGTGCCGGCTCGCGCAGCTTGGCGCTGGTCAGCAACAGCCCGAATCCCACCCCCACCACACGGCGATGCCTCTCACCCACATTGGCAAGCTCGGGGGCAAGAATGCCCTGGGCAATCTGACCAAACAGACCCGGCTGCACCGCTTCAAACGTGTCGACAATGTACTCGGGCCCCTTGGACGTCAGCGCGACCGCTGCCACGAGATGAATCGTGCCCTTGACCAGACGGTCGGTTCGACTCTGCTGCAGCCGCGTCAGCAGCAGCGTAAGCACTGCACGACGGTACTGCTCGAGCGCCTCGGCAGGTACTGCCTCGAAGAGCGTCTCGAGCAGCTCGAGTGCATGGCCCTCGTTGACGCGCGTCGCGATGAGCTTCTGATAGATGCCCAGCATGGCACCCAACTGACCCTGCGCCACGATTCGTGCTGCATCCTTGGCGAGGAACGCCCTGACGAGCCTTACGAGCGCGGGCACATTGCCGCGATTCTCCCAGCACGCCGGCGTGAGGATGGGCGGCAGCAGCGACGCATACGCCTCGGGCAACCCCGCCGCACCCGGATGCAGTTCGAGCATCTGCGACAGGATCTGAAACACGTACGGCTGAAACTCGGCGACGTCCTGGCTGAGGATCATGGTAAACGGCGGGAAGAGCTGCTGTTCAAACGCCGCCAGACTGTCGGGTTGCGCGGCGACGGTGTAGCGCACCAAGGCGGCGATGCTCTCGAAGAGGAACTGGGAGAAGCGCGGGTTGGAAGGGTTTTTGGCGATCTCGGCGAGGATCTTGGCGAGGTGGTCGAGGAGGAGGGCGTGTGCGGGCGCAATCGCCTCGCGCACCGTGGCGAGCATGCGCATCATGCACTTCATCAGATAGTCGTTCTCGGCCAGCTTCTCGGGCGTCTGTCCGCGTTCGATGTTGCGGAAGAGCGCCATGAGGATGTTCTCTGCAAACGGCTGCACGTCCTGCGGGGCGAAGAGCATCTTGCCGTCGCGCCTGAGCGCCAGGACGCGCTCGATGGTGATCGAGGCGTACGAGCACGTCACGTACTGCTCGCTCTCCAGATGCTGCACGAGCAGCGGCAGCACACCCAGGAGCTGCTCCTTGGTGAGCTGGTTGCGGAAGGTGTGCAGATACTTGATGGCGTCGACCTGGAGGATGGGGCTGGGCGAGTCGTGTGCGCTCACCTGCAGATCGGCATAGACGTTGTCCGAGAAGAACTGGACGACGTCGACGAGCTCGTTGGTGGCGGTGACGCCGTGCTGTGCGGTGGACGACTTGGATGCGATCGAGGTGAGCAGATAGATGGCGGTGTCCTTCTGCTTCCAGTTGGCGGCGGGGTCGGCGCGGTACTGGTCGAGGTACTGGACGATGTACCTCGAGACGATCGACGTGACTTGCGTCGCAAAGAACTCCATGAGTGCGCGGCAGAATTCCGAGGCTGCCTTGCGGCGCGTGTCGGCCTCCATGGAGGTCTCGAGGTCGCGACGGATGTACTCGATGGGGTTGTCCTCGAAGAGTTCTTCGTCGGCCTCGCGGATGGCGATGTTGGGGAGGATGATGGCGCTGCAGAGCTGTTCGAGGGTTTGCTGGGACTGGAACATTTCGCGCGAGCTGCCCATGCGGACGACGGTGGAGAGGAAGGCGACGGCCTTGGATACGAGCGTGTCGTACTTTTGGGAGAGGGTGCAGTCGCCGAGCATGTGCCAGATGGCCTGGACAAACGTGGGCAGCTGCGGGAAGGCGTCGAGGTAGCGCTTTGCGTAGAGCTCTGCGATCTCGCAGATGGAGCTGCGGATGTGCTGGAGGGTGCAGGGCTCGTCTGGGTCCTGGTCGAGCTCGGTGCGGGCGTGTTGGATCCAGCGGGCGAGGATGTCGGTGATGGGCTGCATGTTGTCCTCGAACTGGGGCGGCAGGTCCTGGCTGGAGAGGTCGACGAAGATCTGGAGGGCCATGTTGAGGACGTTGCCGAGCACGGGCAGTGCGGCTGGGGGGGTTGCCGGGTCGAGGAGACGCTGGTCGGTGCGCGTGAGCAGCTCGAGATGGGGCAGGGCGAACTTGGCGAGCACGTAGTTGATCTCGCTGTAGAGCGCGTCGCTACGGAAAGCGGACCTCCAGCGGTAAAAGATGGAGTGTGCGGTGCGTAGGATGCCGAGGACGAGCTGGTGGTCTTGGTCTGCGAGTTTGGGTACGAGTTGGTCCATGAGGTCGGGCCAGTGGTGCGGGAAGTCCTTGTCTGCGACGAGGGCGATGGCCTCTTCGAGCTGGGATCGTACGTTTGTCGGTGCGGGCGGAGTGCCGTGTGTGGTGGTGGTGGAGATGGCTACGAGGAGCGGGATGATGGACTGCTTGAGCGCGATCTTGTCTGCGTCGTTGACGGGTGCCGCTACGGCGGATTCTTCGGCGGATTCTTGGTCCCAGGCGGTCTTGCAGATGTTCTTGAGCTTGATGGCAGCGGCGAGACGCACCGCATCGTTGGAAGTGATGGCAGCATTCTGGATGACGGCGACGAGGATCTGGAGGAAGCCCGGTTGGGACTGCGCCCGTGTGAGTTGCTGTTCGGCGTTTTTGCGGTGAACGGGGTCGAGTGTCTGTGCGAGGATGGTGCAGACGAGCTGCAGATGCTCCTGTGACGGCGGTGCTGACGCCATGGTTGCAAATTATAAGAGGGGGAGCAAAGATGGAGGCGGGAGGAAGGAACGATGGCGGCGACCAAGCAAAGTGGGGTCCAAGCGCACTTGCCTTTTCTCCTCTCCCAGCTTCACGCTTTGTTGATTTTCCACGCCATTTCGTGCCGCGCCGAGAACAACACTTTGGCGGCGTGCAGGCCCAGCGCGTGATCGATTGAGGCCGAAAAGTGGAGAAAAGCGACCAAATATAAATAATAAATCCGGCCTTTTTTGGGGCTGCATTTTCCAGCGAAGATTAAAAAATCCAAAAAAAAAAAAAA
>AWNI01000012.1:0-25581 GCA_000517465.1 Moesziomyces aphidis | reverse complement strand
CCTAGATTGATACTGTTGACACGATCATAGCAGCTCGGATCCTGCTATTGTATCTTCAATGACCGCATCATGTCGAGCACAGCGATCCTTCCAGGCTCGAGAACAATCTCCTTGACTTTGTCGGATCTAGAGTCAGTCGACACAGCCACCATGCCTGCCCGCTTGACGATGGAGGGTGCTTGAGCGAGCGTCTGCGATGAGACTTCTGCTCGCAAGATATAAAGTCTGCGCTTGCCTTCGCTTTCCCAGCTTCTCCCCAGCCATCGCTATCGACACAATTTTCCTGTCCTGACTCGGTCCTGCCCTCGCTCCCCATCAACGAGGTTTCAATTCTCAGCATGAAGGTCTCTGTCAATCTCGTCCTTTTGGCATCAGCCGCTTCCGTGGTGACACAGACGCTGGCGTTCCCCAACATCGGCGCCATGATGGCTCCCGGCCCTGACGGCGCACCGTCGCACTTTGAAAAGCGTCTGCTCTCCGCAGACCCGTTTCAGCTGGGCAACCTGATCAGCGACCTCAAGAGCAAGGTGGAGGAGCTGACCAAAGAGGCCAAAGTGAACGATGCCGGCGAGCTTCTCAACACCAAGATCACCGACATCACTGCGGACAAGATCTACTCGACGTTCGGGGTGCGACGCGATGGTGGGCTGCTTCCACCCGCTGAGGATGCTGCACACCCCTGGCAGCCACCGCCAGCGGGAGCCAAGCGAGGTCCTTGTCCCGGTCTCAACACCATTGCGAACCACGGCTATATCCCCCGAAGCGGAGTGGTGAATCCAATCGAGCTGCTCGTCGGCACGTTCAACGGGCTCAATCTGAGTCCGGATCTGGCAGCCATCCTTGCGGGAATCGCGTTTGTGGGTATGGGCGACTTGCTGCAGATGAAGCTCTCCATCGGAGATCGGTACGGTCTTGGAAGTGGACTTAGTCACCATGGCATTATGGAAGGCGATGGATCGGTGACTCGCAAAGACCACTACTTTGGAAACAGCTGGGAAGCAGACCCGCAACTAGTGGCTCAGTTTATCAACGAGACCAACACCTACGGCAACGGCAATGTGGACGTCATCTCTCTTGCCCACTCTCGCTATCGTGCTTGGGATTCGAGCCGTCAAAACAATCCGGACTTCGACTTTAATCCGTGGCGCATGTTGGTTGCGTACGGCGAGAGTGGATTTGTGCACGAGGCGCTTCGAGGTTCGTCGGCCAAGTTCGACGAGTGCATGATCAGGAGCTGGTTCCTCCACGAGCGCTTCCCCGAAGGCTGGAGCAAGCGACTCGTACCTGTATCCACGCCCGAGATCCTTGCTTGGGCCGGCATCATCGAGCTTGCCAAACCGACCATCCCTGGCTGGAGCGTGGGCAAGAAGGGTGCGTTTGTGCCTCTGCCCACCACCGACGCTGCGTACCAGGAGCTGCGCTCGCTCATCGATCCCAAGACCTCCGGTGCTACATTGGGCCAGCTTGTCTGTGCGGCAGGTAATGCTGTGCTGGGATTCTTCCCGACACCCATCACTAATTTGCTCGGCAACTTTGGCATCAACGGCGTTGGCTCGACGCTCAAGTGCTAGATCCACGCTTCCCGCTTGCATTGACTGTGCAGATCACCACTAGGCTCTACTAATACATGTGCGACGATCACCGTTCGACCGATGTGCTGTCGGATGGGGACGGCCGTGATGGAAGTGTGACTCGAGGAGGTTGGCGGCTGAGCCGTTCCGAGACAGGCGAGGGTGCTTTTGACAGGTTGACAGCCGTTCGGACGGGAACTCGGATGCAGGTGTGTGACTTTTGGGAATTTTCAAGCTCAGCAGCTGCGCGGCCGACTCAGCCATTTTTGTGAGGGAGAGAGCCTGACCAGATGATCCGAGCGCAGCAGTCAGGTTTCGTCTTTCCCATCATCCCCATCATCCTCACCAACCAGGTCGACAGTCGGTCGGCTGTTCCGCAACGAGCTGACAACGATGACCGTCCCGGAAATTTTGGTGCGTCTGGACGTACAGCTGCTCAGTCGCGCCTCGAATGCGGACGTGGTGGAGTACCTGCGCGACCAGCTGCGGATGCATCCCGAGCCAGCTGTGAGGCGCTCGGTGCTCCGCCTCATCACAATCGATGCTGTGCCGCCGACCATCTCGCGCATCTGGCTCGAGACGGCGCGCGATCCCAATACTCTTCGCGAGGCACTCCATCAGAACCACTCGGCATGGCTCCGAAGCGAAGCCATCCGCCGACTCGCGAGCATTCTGAGAGGCAGCCACTGGAGGGCGACCTGGGACGCGCTCGGCTCGACCGAGGGCATCGCTCAGCTGCTCTCACGCTTCTCTGTCTATCACATCCGCCAGGCGACAAAGGCGATCGGACGCAACGTCAAGGGCATCGACGGTCATCTCAAGGCGCAAAAGAGGCAGGCCGTCTCAGAGCTGCTCCTCCACCTCGTCCCCTCGCTTCGATCACCCTCCTACCAAGCCTCGACCCAAGCTGGAAGCTTTCCAGAAAAGCGCGACCTCATCAAAGCCTACGCTGATCTCTTGTCTGCGTGCACACCCGAATTGGTGCATCGCGTGCTCTTCGATGCCGCGCACGTTGTGCCCCTTCACGGTCCTCAGGCCACTCTGCTTCGAGAACACCATCAGGTTTTCCTTGATCGCGCCTCGCAGCCTGGATCCAACATCTTCGAGTCCAACTGGGCGGATCACGCTTCGCATCGGCTGGAGGTGGTCTACGCTGTCGTCTTTCCCGCCGCTGGTCAGCACGACTTTGCCTCGGTGACGCCATTCCTCTCACGGGCTCTCTCCAGCCTTGTCAAACAACCTCCCACATCCTCCAGTTCGCTTCGCAGAGTCAGGCAGAAGTATGCCGACCCGCTTTCCAACCTTCTCCACAGGCTCGTCGCCTGTCCTCATTGGTCGCTGCACGATCGCCGCGCTGCATTTGACCTCATCCTCGATACCCTACAAAACCACTCCAGAGACCATTACAGCGTCAGAAATGCTCTGTGGAAGCAAGCGGCGCAGCTCTGGGCCGAATCGACCGAGCTCTTCCAACCCGTCCTTGTTCGTACTCTCAACATGGCTTCTCGATCTCCGTCCTACTTGTCCTTTTCGCAGCTTCAAGCAAGCGTCCCATCGGACAAGAGATGGGAGCTGCTCAAGCTCATCCAGAGCACAGACACCGCCTGTCCGATCGACCTCGACCAGGATGCTGGACTCAAGGAGCTCCTCACCCATCGCAACGCCAGGCGGTGGCCCTTTTCTATCTTTCAGGCACTTCCCTCACACCAGGCTCTCAATTTGCTGGAACGGCTCGGCGCTCACTTGCCACGCGATCAAGTGGTCTCCATGGGCGGCTCATCGGGCATCTCCATCCTCAACTTTGGCTCGGCGAGTGGCTTTGTCGATTTCGACATGGCTCGCCTCGAGCTCGATCCTTCCATCGACGCGCAAGAGCGATCCAAGTGCGCAAACGATGCTATTGAAGAATGCAAGCGCAAGATCGCAAACAGCCCCGAGCCCGCCGATCGCGAGACTCTGGCGCGTCAGGCTCTCAGCTGGGCCACCTGCAGCCGTTCGTACCAAGTCTATACCGATACCGTCGTGTGGATGCACCGCTTCGTTCGCGACGTCCATGTCGCCCGTTCCCTCTTCACGCCGTGGTCCGTCCATACCAAGGAGGCCATCTCGCTGCTCTCAGGAATTCCGCAGCGGCCCGATGCCTCGCTGACGGCCGACGTGCTGCGCGACGACATCGCCCAAGCCAACCGCGCCATCTGGGAGTGGTTCGAGATTGTGCGCGCAGCCGCTCCTGAACCCAGCTTCAAAGCAAGCGACTTCTCGGGTGCCAGCTCGATCATCCGTCCCGTCATCATCGAGCGCATGCGTAGGCTCGAGCGTTTGCAGGCTCGCTTGGCTTTTGACGCGGATCAGGTCTTTGCGCTTGTATGGGATGACACGGTCAGCCTCTTGATCCGAATCGAAGAGATGTGCATCGACCCCTCCTTCCGTCGACTCGAGCTGTACGACATCGCCGGTCCACTCGCCAAGCATGCCGACGGCTACGCACGCTCGTCGCCTGGTATCCACGTCCGCTCCATCGCCGGTCTCTCCTTCGTTGAGAAACTTCATGCCGCCAGAGATGCGTTGTGGAAATCCCATCGGATCTCATTCAACCCTTCCGTAGCGAGCCTGCCTCGAGGCATTCCTCAAGGCCTCCCGCTTCATGTGGCTCCAGCCATGTGGAGCTTGGACGACGTCCTTCCTCAAGCTGCCGCAAGCCCCTTGATACAAACAGCGCGATCCATCGTGTTCGCCGACCCTCAAACAGTCATGCAGCCGCTTCCCGACGACGAGGAGACACTGGATGCCATCGGGGAATACCACGAGGACTGGTCTTTCGCATTGCTCCTGCTGCTCAAGGCTGAACAGGGCCAAGCTGCAAAGCTTCGACTCATGCGGGAGGCGTGGCTGCACGCTACTCGCAAGCTTGCAGACCCGAGGCTCTCGCGCGTCGAAGCGGAAACGTGGTGGTTGACAGAGGTCTTTGAGCCTGCCGCCCGCCAAAGGATCTTTCCAGACCCACAAAGATTCGCTCAACGCGTCCCAGCTCTGCAGTTGCCAGACGCGCCTGCACCGGACGCTGTGACATGGGCTCCGAACGCTCTCTTGGTGCAAGCCCCCAAGCGCTCACAAAAGGCACCCATGACTGTCCTCGACACCATGATCGGCCAGGACGTGCTTGACGGGCTTCAAGACGGCAGCCTCCGTCGGTCTGCCTCTGCTTCGGAGAAGCGTAGCTGGAATCGCAGCGACGCGCTGGAGAAGCGAAGGCAAGCTGTACAAGCGTTGAAGGCGGGCATCGTCGCTCCCGACCGGCGCAGTCAGCCTAGGGAGACCGTGCGGAGCTTTGTGGAGGCGCATGCTGCGTTGCGTCTGCTCCTGCTGGACCACAACTGCCCTGATGGCAACACTTTGGAACTGCCGTTCCCCATTCAGAGCGAGGTCCGATACCCGCAACTGGTGCTAAGAGAAGCATCCCTGAAGACTCCCGAGTCGAAGCTGGATCTGGACCAAGACGTGCGACAGTGGCTAAGGCCCGTGTTGAGCACCGCACCGCCAACACTCTTGCGATGCCTGGCCGAAAGAGCACTCGCTGCGCGAGCAGACGGGCGCTTGCCAAAGACGTCGCATCTGGCTCTTGACCTCGTGCTGTGCTTGCAAGCCGGCGACAGACCGAGCGAGGCGCTGCCACTGGTGCTCAAGATCGTGCTCGAGAACAGAGACGACAGCTCGTGGCACCGCATTCTCTTCTCGAAAGGATTCCTGGAAAGACTCTCCGCAGAAGACGCCCGGGATGCGGTGCAGGGCCTGGCTGGCGAGATCCTCGCCCGCACTGGCGTGCCCAGCACGCAGCCGAACACGAGCGGTCCGAGCATCAAGGTCTCGACGGTCAGGTTGCTTGCCCAAGCCATGGAAAAAGCGGAGTATGTCGATCCGTCGGACGCTATCGACATCCTGATGCAGCTGCTGGATCGTGCCAAACACGCCGACATCCGCCACGCCGCCCTGGAGGCGTTGCTCGCATCTTGTTGCGGGCGACCAAGCCCTTCGGATGCGGTATCGAAAGCGCTGCGAAGCGGGTTGCAGAGACTGGTACCTATCTTGGCTGCGCTGGACGAGACGCGACCGGAGGGATCGGCTCTGCCATGGGCAGAAGGAGCGCTGCCGCACATCTGCGAGGGCCCAACGATGGCTCGTAGAGATCTGATGGGGATGCGCCAACTGCCGCGAACTTGGGAGCCGGTGATGAACGCACTCTCGGCCTACAAGGCGTGGGCTCCGGTGCTGATGCAGACGGTGGTGGTTCCTGCGATCGAGCAGTCGATCGAACTGCACCAACGATGGCTGGATCGCTTTCTGCGCGAGCACGACGCATCGACTGAGAGTGTGGCGCTGCCGGTGCCCCCGGTCAAGGTGGATATCCTGAAGAGGCTGGTGCGGGAACACGCGTACTTGACGCCCGATTGGATCGTGCAGCTATACTGCGACTATCTGCGGGCTATCATGCGTCCGAAAGCCAAAGTGCGCGAGATCAACCATGCTCTCAAGCAGACAGTGGGCAATGCCGCGAGGCATTGGTTGTCCGTATACGAGACGCCGGCGATATCGTCGTCCTCACACGGTAGACAGCTAGAGTCGTTGCCGTTCCTTTCGTCGTTTGTCCAGAGCCTTACGGAAGGCGCGCCCGATGACGTCGATGTGGAAGAGATGGTGCGAAGCCGCACCGAGAGCATCGATGCTGCTGCCCGAGTGGTGCTGGAAGCGTTCAGGGTCATTCTGGAGTCGGAAAGCGTCGACTTGAGGACGCTTGGCTATGTGCTGCAAGCGCTAGCTCCGCCGCCGAGGGATAGCGCGCGGAAAGCGGTCGCACAGATGCGCGCCTGGACGCAGTGCGCGCGGCCGGTGCTGGCGAGGATTGTGGAGAGGATCGATGCCCTGCGCACACCAGAGTGGCAGCGCAATTCCGCTCGGCGACCGGCCAGGCTGCCGAGCACTTTGATTGAATACCGGCTGTGGCTGCTGCCGTATCCGTCGTGTGACGAGGCAGTTGCAGCGTCGGAACTTGCACGGCAATGCCGCGAGTTTGGTCGGGCGCTGATGGAGCACATCGAAGCGCTGGTGGCGCAAGCGGTGCCTTGCCACGAGGAGATGGAGCGGCTGCACCAAGCGGCGATGGGATGTCCCACCAAGCAGCGAGGCCTGATTGCGACGGCGGTGGGTGGATGGCATGGAGAGCGGGGACCGGACGCGACGAGCCAGATGCTGGTGCGGAGTCACTGCATTGATCTTGCGGCCAAGCTGGTATTCGTTGCCGAGCTGCCTGACGAGAGCGAGGCGTGGCTAGTGGAGCTCAAGAGCATGGTGGAAGGGTGGCAGCAGAGCGACGTCGAGTGGATCCGCGAGAGGGCGCAGAGGGTGGCGGTGCCGGATCTGTACTTTGTGGAGTTTGCCGACGCTGCGATCGGCGATGTGGTGCGCGCGGTGGTGGCTCACGAGAAGGTCGAAGAGTCGGAGATGTGGTGACGGGACAAAGGGAGCCTCGTGCCGAAAGCTGTTGTGAATGCCAGAAGGATGCCGGCGAGTTTGGATGTGCGTCGTGTGAATGAGTGTGATTCGGTAGGAGAAGCTTCGAAGGACAGCACGGATCGCTCGGCGTATAATCACATTGAATCATGTGGAAAGTTGGTGGGGTCAAGCCGAGATGGAAGGAAGGAAGAGGCGTGGGAGTTTTGTGACTTGCCACCACCATGTGCTGTTGCGGAAGTGGGTCGAGTGCGGCGCAGCCGAAGCGATCTTGAGCATTTGAGCATGAGCTCGTCTACTGAACGCACTGCAGCCAGCGGCTTGCGAGGTCGGGGTCGGGGTCGAGGTCGAGTCCGAGGACGCGGAAGAGGCGGATTGGCAACAAGGTCAGTTGGGGGCCGAGAGGCAAGGGCAAGAACGCTAGCTGCAGCAGCTGCTGCGTCTGCATCGAATCAATCATGCGGCACGGGTCCTAATCGCTCAGAACAGACCGTTGATGCAGCGGGGGAAGCCACGCACTCACGCAGCTCGTCGCTGACATCGCTGACATTCTCGTCGCCGTCTATCGTGTCCATCTCGCCGTCAACATCACCCTCACGCAACTCTCGCCCTGCACCACCACCACGCTTACCCCCGAACGTCACCGCCCGCGAAGTCATCATCATCTCGTCGTCACCCAGCCCTCCACCATCGAAAGCATCCACCTCGGATCGCGAGTCGAGCTGCTCGTCGGATGGATCAAGCGATGGACCACGCCAACTCGGCTTTACGATGCTCGAGGCGAAACGGCGACGAATGGACCTCAAGAAGAAGTCGCACTTCCAAGATGCCCGCTGGTTCGAAGCGTCTCGCTCTGATGAAGCTCGACCTGCAGGAGGGGATGGATCGGCACCACCGTAAGATCGAGCGCCCGATAACCGCATCCGAGGATATTCAGCGCCGCCACACCAAGCTCGGTCGATCCGCCGCTCGGCAACACCAACAGCTGGGCCCAGAAAAAGGGAAAACGAAATCCAGATGAAAGTTGGAGCGGCGCCTAAAAAACCCTCCGGAAGCCTCCAAACGAAGAAGCCGAATCTGCAGCCGCCACCGCTGCACTCATGCACTCGGCAGCTTTCACCAGCCCAAAAGCACGACAGCACGACGCCGACTGACGGGTCTTGCATCAAGCTCGCATCAATCTGAGCAGCGCCGCAGACTTGTGCACGGACGAGACGCAACGTACAGCCGGCTGCATTCATCTCAACGACAGGTTCGGCCGCAACATCAAATTTAGTGCGGAGCGCTGAGACACTCCAATTCCGGCCCCACCTTTCCACCCCGTCGGAAGGGCTCGATGCACAGTTTGGCGCTATCAGCAATGCGCAGCATTCGATCTCCATATTCCGTGCCGCCCTTGCCTCGACCAGGTGTCGATAAGTACTCGCCACGCCACCACCTACGCTCCTAATCACCACCATATTCGCTCGTCCCTCTCGCCCGCTCAGCCCAGCTTGTAAGGGTTCGAATACAACATGCCAGCTACTCCGCACATGCCGGGCTACGATGCCGTCGCCGTTCCCGTGCTCGACAGCACGCTCGGAAACACGGACATCATGACGCGCATCTCGCTCACCTTTCCCACGCAGCTCTCCCTCGCCCTCCTGCAAAATTCCTGGTACGAGCTCGTGCGAGCTTGGCCGATCCTCGCCGCACGCGTCCGCCACACACCCTCGACGCCATCCGGCCTATCCTTCCTCATCCCGCAGCCGGACAAGGTCAAAGAGCTCGAACAGCGCTCACGCACAACGCACAAGGATCTGGAAAAGCACATCGTGATCGTAGATGCATCGTCGCGCTCCATCGCGAGCTTTCATCCGATCGCAGCCAAGGCGATCGAGTCGAGCCTCAGCAGAGACACGGTCAGCGTCGGCGCAGCGCCAGACAACGCCGACAGCCTCAAGATGACGTGCTGCAATGCAACGACGTCGCTAAAGCAGCTGATCGGCGCGGATCAGGCCTACATCACCGCGCACGCTACCGTCTGGAGCGACGCCACCACCATCGCGCTCGCCTTCAGCCATATCGCAGGAGACGCCTTCAGCGTCAAGGCGATTTTTGAGGCGTGGCGGCAGACTATCGAGTCGGCCGCGCCTGCGCCGCTACAGGGTGTCGGCGTCGACCCGTTCATCACCTACCTCCCTCCGCACGGCAAGAACAGCAAGTCCGAAGACACAGACAAGCGGGGCGAGCGAGATGTCGGTTTGCCACTGGGTTTCTTCCAGTACGGATTCATCGACAAGGTGCGGCTCGCCTGGAACTTGATTTCGGACATCAAGATCAAGCGGCCAGAGAAGAAGTTTGGCCAGTACTACATGTACATGCCCGAGGAGAAAGTGCAGGCACTCATGGCGCAAGCGCGTGCCGATGTCGATGCGCTCGTGTCGGCGTCGGACGACAGCGAGAAGCAGGCGCTCGATACGCGGATCAGCACGTTCAACGTGCTGCTTGCGTGGCTGCTGCAGAACATCCACGCGGCGAATCCGAAACGCAAGCGCATGAGCACCGTCATGACCATTGTGAATGCCAAGACGCGACCGCCTGCTCGACACGATCCCTCCGACTATCCTCCACACCAGCTATGGGGCGGAGCACTGGGTGTGCCGCTGGAACCCCTCGCTTCGGGAGACTATGCTTCCCTGCCACTGGGACAGTTGGCACTGCACATCCGCACTTCGCTCACCGCGCAGATCGAACCCGCCAACATGCAGGCGAACATTGTTACGCTTCTCCGCCACACGCGGTGGGCCAAGCCTTCGGGAAAACTGATCTTCTTTGCACGCCCCAACCACTACCTCTCCGGCTGCACCGAGTGGCGTTCGACGCGCTTTGGCGAGGTGGATTTCGGCGCGGCTGCTTCGCCCCCTTCGAGCGTGAAGCCGGTGGCGATCGGGACGGATATGGAGATCGCCGTGTCGAAGCGCAATCGCTGGGTGATTTTTGGCGATGTGGGTGGCGGTGTGTGGTTCTCGGGATTCATGACGCACAAGGAGGCCACGCACAGGGATGGGTTTGGAAGGTACCAGCATGTGCAGTAACCATCCCCCGGTTGTAACGAGGTTTTGAGGCACGAATCTTTAATTCCTTTGCAGTTTGTACTCTGGCAGAGCAAACTCAGCGCAAGTATCGAAATTTGACTCTCGTGCACGCAGGGCGGAGCGCCGCAATGGACACAGTGCAAGAGGGAGCTGGCCTTGTTCGAAACCGCGATCTCATTCCCTGGCGCTTGGCTTTGGCATTCAGAGGGCCGATACGGCCCCACCATGTCTCTTGCCATACACGCTACGGCAGTCTTGACGAGTTTTGCCAGCTCAAACCTTTGCACATGGCTCACTTGTGCGTTGCGGTGGCTGCTCAGTAACCGGACCGCATGCTGTTCACTGTGTCGGGCTCGTTTCGCTCCTTTCCTGCGCTCGTGTTGACGACCTTGGCAAAGCGACTTTGTTGAGCCTGAAAACCTTGCAGATTGGTGACGTGCTTTGCTCGGCTTATTTTTCTCACTGCACAGTCTTCGGGTTCGAAAAACAAGTGCGGACCTTCTATATACGATGTGCGATGCTATGGGGATGCAAGATCAAACGAGCGACTCCGGAGGCGAGGGGCTTTGGCTGTTCGACTCGTTCTTCTCCTCGAGCACGGCTTGGCTCTTGATAAAGTCTGGCAGCGGTAGATCCTTGAGCAGCAAGGTGGACAGGAATCCGACGATGGCGAGCGGGACAAACAGCCAGAACGAGTCGGAAATGGCATCTGCATAGACCTTCTTCACCAGCACCTGCAGCTCTTGCGGGAGATGTCTGAGCGACTCTGCAAAGGCGATTATCGTGAAATCATCCAGACCCAGCGGGTTTAGCTGTGCATAGCTCGGTCGCAAGTTCTTGGCTGCTTGCGTGGCGAAGATCGTTGTTGCACCCGTAATCCCCCACACCGCACCGAATGTTCGCGAAAAGGCATAGGCGGCCGTAGCTGCTTCCAGCCTCTCCACCGGTAGCGAGGCTTGAATGGGCGGCAGCGTGATGGGGAACATGATCCCAATGCCCGCACCAGCGATGATTTGAGAGATGACCCACTCGGCTTTGGATGTCCCCACCGACCAGTGCGTAAGCCAACCGACGCCTGCAGCCATCAAAGCCCATCCGAGAAAGATGAGCTTTTTATACCGGCCCGAGATGCTGATGAGCAGTCCGGCAATTAGCGCGAGCGGGGTGGAGGGTGCAGTCAAGGGGAAGGACCAAATTGCCGATTCGAGGGGTGTACGGTCTTTGATCGCCTGGAAGTAGATAGGCACCATGTAGATGATGCCGTAAAAGATGACGCCGTGCAGGAAGGTTTGGAGGTATGCAACTGCGGCCGTGCGGTTGGCGAACAGGTCGCGCGGAAACACTGGCTGCCTACACAACGGTCCCGGAATCCACTCCACCACCAAGAACGCCAGCAGTCCGATCAGGCCGACGACGAGGGGCACCCAGACTCGAGCGTCTGACCAACGGTACTTGATGCCGCCCTCGGTAACGGCGATGAGTACGGCAGTTACCGATCCAAACAAGATTGCGTTGCCCACCAGATCGAGCTTCTCCCACTTCTGCCTTCCCGTCAGCAACGGCACGCGGATGTTGAGGAAGAGCACCAGCATCACCAGCGCCACCGCTCCAATCGGCAAGTTGATCCAAAAGATCCACGGCCAATTCGAGTGGCTAAACACTCCGCCCAGCACGGGAGCAATGAACCCTGCCACTGCAAACACGAGTGCGATCAGGCCAAAGTAGACGCCTCGTTCGCGGAGCGTGGTGAGATCGGACATGATGATCTCCGACAGCGCGTGGATACCGCCACCGCCCAACCCCTGCACACCGCGTCCGACGACCAGCACCAGCATCGACTTGGCAGTCGCACACACCACCGATCCCACCAGAAAGATGATCAGCGCAGCGTTCACCGAGTTCTTGCGTCCCAGCGAGCAGCTCAGCCCACCAAAGATCGGCTGCGACGCTACCATGGGTAGCAGGAATGCAGAGGTCACCCAGTTGGCCGCGATCGACGAAGGTGGTAGCGCAGCCACAATCGCAGGCAGCGCCGTCGAAATCATCGTCATGTCCAGCGCTACAGAATCCAAACGTCAGCATATGCCCAAGAAGGTGACGGGAAGGCGAGCAACGCACCAGCCAGAAATGCAATCAGCATCAGCGCTGCAAAGATCGTCCAGAAGCGCCAGTCCTTCTTCATCCTCGGCCGCTCGCCTTCGTTGCTCGTCAGCGCAATCTTGTCGTCCATCGTGTAGCGTCGAGTTGGGCTGTTCGGTGGTCAAGGTAGGTCGGAAAGAAGGAGCGGATTTTGACAAGTGCTTTCGTACTTGTCGAGGCCGCTTGCAGTGGCGCTGTAGCAATGTCTGCGCACCGCCGAGTCAATGCAGTCTGCCTGCCAGTCCTTCAAGCGCAAGGATGTTGCGTTCTGGTGGCAAAATGGGTTGCGCGAGGTCGAGGTGTCTTTCACAGTGACGAACGTGTGCACTAGTTTCGAAGATAGGCAACGCTGCAAGCCGATCTTCTGATGGTGGTATGCAGTTGAACAGTGCGGTGGCTTTGGTGCTCAACGCAGGGGAGCTGAGGTGCATGTCAGGGATCCCTGCTTTTCGAACGGCTCCTTCCGGCCCGGCGACCACACACACTAAGCGCCATGGGGACCTAGTCTAACGATTCCCAGCCTACCTAAAAAAGCATCAATGGCGACCCAGACCCGGGCGATTTAATTTTTCTGGGTGTCTTGGATGAATGATGGTCGTGGGCGGAGCGGCGATGCTAGCCGAATGCACAGTGCGCCGATCGGCTGTGTACCAAAGCGGACGTGCATCTTCCATGCGAAACACCCCGTACACCGTTCCGTTTCCCTCAGTTCTGCCAAGGTGGTTTGTCGATGCCAACTGTGTCCGGGCTCGAGACTTGAGTCAGCCAAGGCTCAATCTTGTCAACGCTGATCGAGGGTGTAGCAAAGAGGCCTTAGCGCGGGTCGAAACTCGATCGGCGCTACGTGTGAACGTGGAGGATAGCACCGATTCCAAGCTGGTGGGACCTTGTCAAAGCCGCGGAACAGACGCTCGCTAGTGGTTGGGATTGCGACTCGACGCACGCTGCCTTTGCTTCCAAGCTTGCTCGCCGAGTTGCGCGTCGTGCGCACACATCGGCTAGGGTCGGCGCAATGTTTGCGAGCGGATTTGCACTAGCGGATCACGCGCCGCTATCAGCGTTGTTGACGGTGTATGTCTTGCTAGTGGATCGGTAGGCGCACTCGGCTGGGGTGTGTGTGCAAACAATCGTGAGCCGAGCATCACGAGGCAGATAAGCTCGTCTTGCTCCTTTGGCGCTACAGTGCACGTTGGACCCCCCAAACCGAGCTGGGCTGCATGCTTCCAGCCGCCTGTCTCACTTTGCCTTATCGTCGTTCTCTTGGCCGGCACTCCACCACTGTCCGGCCGAATTTCCGAACAATCGAAAAATTTAGCGCGTTTGTTTCTTCCTCGGGCAGCATTCGGGCGCTAAAAGCCGCGCGTCCAATTGACCGGATTCTCAACTGTCACACCCGAGGTTGGCCGGCCTAGCATGCATGACACTGCTCATCCGCCCCGGCTTCTCGGCGACTCTTGCTGGTTTTGACACCTGTCTTCCGCACGCCTCTCGCACATCTTTTCGAAAACATTAGATATACCTGCCAAACCTGGAAACACTAAATAACATCGCAAAGCAAAAACAAAAAACAAAAAACAAGAAAAAAATCACAGACGAGCCGAGATGGGAGCCATGGTGNGCCAAACCTGGAAACACTAAATAACATCGCAAAGCAAAAACAAAAAACAAAAAACAAGAAAAAAATCACAGACGAGCCGAGATGGGAGCCATGGTGCTAGCGGACGACGACGAGGAAGCGGCGGCGGCGCACACGAGCAGCCACTCGTAGGTCCGCTGCATCCACTGCTCCATCTTGACGGCGTCGTGGAACTTGGCATCAAAGCCGAGCTGAAGTTTGATCTTGCCGTCGATCATTAGCATGCTGATCCACGGCGAGGCGTTCACCTGGCGTCCGCGGTGGGCAGCATCGGTGCGCTCGAGCCACAGCCCGCTCGCTCGTGCAGAGGGAGAGACAGGCTCAAAGCGCTTGTGGACCTGAAGCGCACCTACGGAAGAGAATCCAGGTGCCTGAGGTCCGATGATCTTGGCGAGTTCCTCCGCGCTGGGAGTGTGCGCGGATCGGTTGGCGACTTCGATCTCGGCCCAGTGGTTCGTCAGCGCCCCCTGTGCAAAGTCGGCAACGACGGGGTACGACGAGATGCAGTGCGGCGATACCAGATGCTTGTTCAGCTCGCTGCGGATGCGTGCAGCGAGAGAAACCAGTTGAGGCAGTCGATCAAAGCTGGGCTCGAGCGACTTTTGCGTGTCGACGGGGATCCAGAGAAAGACAGCGTCCGAACCCAAGGGAGTGCGGTTGCCAGTGGCACCCTCGACAGTCTCGGTGGAAATCCACCTTCGAGCGTTGCGCACCATGCCCATCAGCGCGCCTGAGCTCGAAGCCTTGCGCTCCGGAAACGTCTCGGCCGTCGCAAGCACCGTCGCTGCCGACGCCAGGTACGTCACGCCCGACTTGATGTGCTTTCCGAACTTGATCAGCTCGCGCGCGTCGTCCGCCTCGATATCCCGGCGGATGCAGATGGTCTCGTGCTTGCGTGTGGTCCAGTTGGTTACGGGCTGCAGTGCCAGCGACTCGTTCATCTTGGCCTGGATCAGACGCAGGTTGTCACGAGCCGTTTCGGCCGCCGCCTCCTCGTCCGCCGCACTCGGCTTGTGCTGCTGGCGATACGCCGCCACCACACTTCGTGGGAGGAGTGGGAGTACATCCAGCTCGTGGTCCGAGGGAATGTACACCGATCCATCGGTCGAGGGTGCAGCATCGATCATGGCCTGCAGAAGCACGTTGTACAGCTCCGAGATGCTGCCGCCGTCGGCCAGCGCGTGCGAGACGTTCCAGACAAAGTGGGCGTTGCGATCCTTTTCGTCCGCCAGGCGCGGAAGGATGAGGTAGAGCATCGACTGCTTACCGGGCGTTGGGAGGGCTCGGTTGTACGTGTACGCGCACACCTCTTCCAAGCTCTCTGCACCGGGCTCACCGAGCCTCACCACCACCATGGTCTGCTCCACCCACCGACGTAGCGATGCCTCATCGCGAAGCACGCGGTAGGTGAATCTCTGTGGCATCGATATATCCGTGTGTGTGGTCATCTCGACCGCCACCTCGGGTCGTAGGTATCGCGTTCGAATCCACGCGTCGCGCACGCGCGCCACGAGATCATCCAGCTCCCGGTCGGTACCGGCAATGCCCGAACTGGCGGGATGATGCACTCGGAACGTCGCTGTCACCGAGAGCTCCGTGTGGCCGTAGGCGATGTTCTCGTTGAACGACGCCGACGCCTCGTGTCCTAGACACGTGCGTGTCCACACATCGCGCTCCGTCTGCTGCCACTCGTATGTATCTTGCGCCGACATGATGGTGTGTTGTGGAACAAGGTTCTTGCTGGTGGTGATGCGGAGACAAGGTCAAGGTTGAATACTCCTCCTTGACGGAGCTTGAGGGGCGGTCAGAACAGGGTCCACTCGAAGCGCAAAGCGCAAAGCTGCGTTTGGATTACCGTTGCCCTCAACCGCAGCCTCTAGCGCTGCACGTTTGGGTTCGGTCGACGCTCGATCGCATCTCGATAGCCGAGCAGTTGAGCCGGCCACTTGGGCTCGAGGGTGCGTAAACTCGGCAGACGAGGGTGCAGCATGCAAGTGCCAATTTGCCCGCGTCGCGAAAAATACGCCAAGGCGGCGGTATCGGCGTGCATGGGTCTCGGTTAGCACTGTTCGACACACCAGCGCTTCCTGCCACAATTGCCATGGGAAAAGCGCCGTCGTCTTTCACGTTCGCCTTCCAATCTGGTCGGGACCAGAAACAAATCTCTATCTATACGGCTCATCTCCAACCGACTCTCTGCAACAGGTTTGCAGGGATGTCCGATTCGAACAGCCGACGGAAGCGTGCTCGCGGTCCGTTTTGCAGTTGCGCTCACTCTTCGCTCCGTCACGGGCGGTATTTTGGACCTCCGACATCGGATCCAGTGCAGGGGCTCTTCTTCGAGCCGCTTCTAGCATTCTAGTGTGTGGCGGGCTGAACGCAGGGGGATGAAAGGAACGGTACCTGTGGCTGGAGCCGCCACACAAGCCCGTGCACTGCACTAGACTGTGGCGGTCGGAGATTTTCGCTAGTGCGGTACCAGTGGCGCCACGATAGGGTACTCCAGCATTGTTGCAGCACAACACCCGAAAAATCCCGTGCACCTCGGCATACAGTATAGCAGGCATCAAAGCCCGACTTCCATCATGCACGGCCATGTATTTATTTATTTATTTATTTATTAATCAAAACAAGCGGGTCCATGAATTTAGGGCTTTGGCTTCGCCGGAGATGCTCACAGTTCGGCCCCCGCTGCATTGGCGTGGGCAGGTGGGATTCCGGGTGTGTTTGGCTCCCACACAAACTCAGGCTAGGCACGACGCTAGTCCCACATCGCATCACAATGGTCAAACTGAAGACTTGCCAGTAAAATTGAACAAGAAACCGACGGAGCCGAGTCTAAGCTCGCGGGAGAGACATCGCAACGGCAGCTAGAGCTTGGCTTGGTCAAGACTGGTGAGGCTTGCAGATGCAGCAGCAGCACGCAGCTGCGACACTACATCGTCCAAGATGTTGCGGACGAGCTTGGCGTCGAAAAAATGCGAGTCAAAGTGTGCCTGCAGCGTCAAAGCACCGGCGTGGGTGAACATGGCAAAGCACACCGAGGCATCCGTGGTTCTGCCACCCGAGCAAATGTCGACAAACTCGAGGTACTCCTCCGTAGGCTGCCCCAGCTGCAGCTTGTTCGAGGCACCCTGGGCCGTGTAGAATCGCTTGACGGGGATGACTCCCTGCGAAGTTAGTGTAGGAGGGCAGACCGCCGGCGAGTTTTCCGAGAGTGCTAAGCGCCAGTCAGTCCCTGCTTCTCGTTGGCGCTCGGCCGCTTCGGCAAGCTGCGACGAAACCTGCTCTCCGAGATCCGGCATGGCACCAATGATGTGTGGTGTGTCGAGAAAGTCGTCTTGCTTTTGGCGAATCGTGCGCGCGAGTGCAAAAAGCCCCGCCTCGCCCAGGTCGCTTCCGCGCTGCCCTGGATGCAGCTCCTCGGGAGAGAGGTATCCCGATCCGAGCACAATCGCCATGTTGACTGGCGAGCGCTCCATGAACGTCTCCGCCGGCATCCATCGACTTGCATGCGCAGAGTAGGCAAGGTTGGCACCCAGCGCAGCGCCATCAGAGCCCGTGCTCGACCCGCAGTGTCGATCGATGCTGTTCACAATGCATGCATACACGAGCGAAGGTACGCTCGCTCCGTACTTCTTGCAGGCGCGCTTAAGGCTCTGATTGTCCGCCGCCTTGATTCGAGATCGCAGGTTGAGCATCGACATTGGCGTGCCGTCGTGCATTCCCAGAGAAAATGCAGGCGTTCCGCTTGGAACTTGGAATCGAGGAATGCCGATCGACGGCTGAGCACCGTTGGCCAGCTTCTCACCAACCTTATGGAAGCCCGCTGCGATCTCCGATGCGCCCGGCTGGAACTTGTCCGCATAGGCGGTGTTGAGGCTCTGCGGAAGCTTCGGAAGCGATTCGGACAGCTCTTCAGGCTTGAAGATGGCCGCGAGCGCAGACGTGGAGTCTGGGTGCTGCCTCAAGGTTCCGGTGATGCGCGGGTCGAGAAGCGCCTGGAAGATCATCTCGCCCTGGAAGAGCGCCCGATGGCCGTTGAGGACGTGGGAAGCATTGACAATGAGACCGGGAGCTCCGTAGAGCGGATCGCAAACGAGGTATACGCGGAACTGCTTGCCGACCGGCTCGATGCGACGGTTAGAAAGGCGATCGACCATCTGCTGAACAGTGGTGCCATCGTTGGCGACGACGGCGGTGTCATGAAGCCACTGTTGAGCCTGTTCGAGCGATCGGATGGGCTGCCACAGCGCATGATCGAGGTCAAGCTCCGCACTCTGGTCGTTGGTCACTGTCCAGGTCCCGAGCTCTGGCAGCTGAGAGCGAACGGACCAAAGGGCAAGTGGGAAGCGTTCGCACAGAGTCTCTGATGCAATGCTTGTCTCGAAGAGGAGAGCGATCGTGAGTTGGAACTGCAAGGTCGATGTAGGCACAAAATCGATCGTGGGTCAAAATCAGTATGCACGATCGTCTAGCTCGCGACTGTTGGGACGTATGCACGTACATTTCCGTCTTGATAGTGTTCTGTGTAGTTGAGCACCTTCTCGACACCGACGAGCGGCCTCTTGGCGAGGTCCGGAGAGACTTGGCTCCAACGCTGATTGTCGTCCGTGGACATGTTGAAAAGGGTGAAGTGGGCGTATCTCTAAGTTGTGAGTGGTGGTGGCGGCGTTGGTGGTGGATGAGAGCGAGCAAGATCTGTGAGCGGCTCAAACGCAAAAAGTCAGTTGGATGCAGGGTCCGGAAGGGGCTGGGGCACGGCCAAGGCGAGGCAGACCTGAATCGGGTCCAGTTTGGATGCAGTTGTTGGACGCGACCCCGATGCGAGCGTCCAGACTGGATCAAAGCGAGGAGCAGAAGGGCGCTGGTCGGTATGGCATGCAGGTGCAGACGGTAAAAGTGGGGTGGCGTCGTCAAGGAGGGCAGGTGTGCGGCTCTTCGTTAGGCTCGCATATCTCGTGCTGCTTGTTTGGTGCGGTGTCTCAAAACTTGGCAAAGTGGTTTGGGCGCTGCAGCTCGGATCGAAGAGCGAGCAGCGCTACCAACGCTCGGCGTTGATTTTCTGATTCGCCAAATTCTACCCGAGCCGCTAAGGATCAAATGCACAAATCTGTCACGCTGTCACTCACCGCACGCTCGACGCCAATCACCGTGCAGCGATACAATTTTGATTTGCTGAATCGTGAGCCGGACGAGCAGCACACCATCACACACGACTCTCTCAAGCAGACGGAAACACGTCAGCGCTATATGCCAACAGAGTATAAAGAGATGTTCCCACGCTTGGTTCGGTAAAAATAGGCGGAGGCGCATCGTCCGTTCCGGCTTGAGCCGCTTTCACGATCCTAGTCGACGTCGTCTTGACACGCTATCGTTTATTCTATTCGATGACGAGCAAATGTCAGCAAGATCATATGCTTATCGCCATACCGGCGCCCATGCGGTTCGCAGTCGTATCGCTAGCTCGCACAAAAGACCAGAGCTATCGACACTTCTGCCGGGCACGTGTTGCAGTTTCCAGCCTAGCAAGCCGGTTTCGACACTATCCGTTCAGGTGCAGCTCGAGTTGGAACGAGGCGGCGGCATCTGCACGATCTCATGCTAGAGCTGCTGCCACGCCGAGCACCACCACCGCGATGCGCCTGCTCTCCGGCCTGAAATAGCTCCTACGCTTAAAATCTGGGTGAGCCACAGGCATCGCTGAGCATCATTAGCCTCTTCTGGGTCTATCCAATTTTTTAACGAATTTCTTTTTCATACGCACAAAGCAAAAAAGAAACAGGCGGGTTTCGTGCAAGCTGCTCGACGGTGCACGGCCTGCATTGCATAGCAGGGCCGCGGGTAGCGGCAACTACCTGTGCCAAGGTGCATTGCTGACCATGGTGCTGCTCTACTCGATGCATGCAGGATCGGCTACGCTCCCACAGTAGCACCACAGTAGCGGAGCTGACCGCTAGCTGCTCGGCGGTGTGAGACACCAGCACTTCTTCGCTCCAGATGAGGCATTGATGTTGGTGCGGACAAAGCGGCCAGCTCTGTCACTGTTAGCCTCTCTCTGACACGGCACCTTGTCGCCTCACCCCGACATCCATGGATCGGCAGTCTGCATTGTCTCGGGATTCGCGCATCCGTACCGGCCCTTTGACCAGTACCGCCACCGATGCCGAGCCGTCGTCGCGCAAAATCAAAGGCACGCCCAGTCCAGTCCGCTGCCAATGCGAACACTTATCGCCGTCGCTCGCCCACTCTGCAGACGTCAAATCGAAGCTCGTTCTGTCATGGGAAATCTTCGACCGTCTTTCACGCCCCCTTTGCCGCCCGCTGAGCCCTCTGAGCCCGTGTATTCCCGGCCTACTTTGCAGTAGCACATCGCCGACTCGATGCAGTGATACCATCTTCTAGCAGATATTCTACTTTCACCTTCAATTGTCGATCGTGCACAGGCTACTGTGCGCACGTTCATGGCGTTATACCGAGGCTGGTCGCCGCAACGTCGCAGAGAGGCGGCGGCCGCGGGTCCTGCCACCTGAATGCAGTGTACAAACGCTCGCCGTGCTATCCCGCAGGGAAGAGGGGTCCACTTCCTGCAAGCGAGACCGAGCCTCGCTCGCCTACCGGCTGCAAATTGGCTCCGCTCCCTGCCGTGTCCTGACGCCGCTTCGCTTACCTGCCTCCTGCCACATCTTTCCTGGCAAGTCTCCCACTTAGTGCCTCCAACTCATGCGAAACAGTGGTCGAACACCGGCTGCCAGCTCTCCACCTTCCATGCAAACACTCTCGGCTGTCTGTATCGCTGTCCAGTTCCGTGCGTACATAAAACCACTCGTTCGCAGCGTTCATTGCAATTCGCCCCCTCAACAAGCTCGAGATCCTTTGCATACCCTGGACCTTCTCATCCTTCCCCGGAACCTTTGAGCAGTCATCGACGCCCTTCCCTTTCTCGATTGCATCTCGTTCCCTACGGCTCCTCTGTCGCAAAGCATTTCAAGAGCATCTCGCTGAAGCAAACATGAAGATCGCTCTCCTTGCCAACCCGGCACGAGGCGAGATCAACGTCCTTTTGGCAACCGCTTACGAGCTCATCCGACTTGGCCACGATGTCATCTTCCTCACCGGCTCGTCCTTCCGCAACGCCATCGCCGAGTTCAGGGAAGAGCAGAATGATAAAGTCCTCGCATCACGCATTCACTTCTCCGACCTTGGGACCGCAAAGGCATTCGAAGATTTGTACGTCCAAACCTTGAAAGACAAGACATGAGAAGCCATGTCTTGCAGCTGGCTGACCATCGCGCACCGTTTGCCCGTATTCTGATCATGCAGCACTCGCGGTATGCAGTCGAACCTTAAAGAGCTAAGGAAACCCCCCGGCGACTACAGCAGCATGGAGATTTGCCAGATTGTAGCACTCGTTACCGAGCAAGAGTTCCGCGAAGCCGCCACCCTGGTTCGTGACCGGTTGCTCGAGCTGGAACCGGACATGATCGCCGTGGATGCCTTGTCTCCCAACCTCGTAACCGGCTGTCGCATGACCGGCCTGCCTTGGATGTTCACCGTTCCCTGCTCCCCTTCTCTTACGGCTACCCGCAAGACTCTTTTTGACCCTCATCCGATGGGTCGCAGGCGACAGCGTACCTTGATGTCTGCGCTCGAAAGTGAGTACTCGGAGCACAGACCCCACACGAGCATCGATTGATCCAGTGATCAATTTGTTGACGTATCCATCCCACCCTCTCACAGACCTCAAGTTGACGATCCGCGAGACTTACGGCAATGCCATCAAGAAGGACCTCTACGCGCGAAGAGCGCTCCTCAAGAAAGAGTTCGGCCTCCGTTCAATGGGCTTCAACGCCGACAGCGCCATCGTGCCGCCCCTCTGGAAGGATCGCAACTGTGTCGGCGGAATCCACTTCAATACTCCAGGTCTGTGGGACTCGATTCGGCAGCCGCATCAGATCACATTTGTCGGTTGCGGTGTCACCAGCGACCCGGAGAACCACTCGCCCAGCCAAGCGAGCACGCCTATCTCGGAAGTCGCAGCTTGGAGCCCGTTGAGCAAGCTGTCGACTTCCTTGGATCATTCTGGCCAAGGCGAGCGCGATCTGGATGTTGAGTGGATGGATGCTGCCTACGCCGCTGGCGAGTCGGTCGTCTACCTGAACATGGGAAGCATGTTTTTGTGGACCGACGACGAAGTTCGAGCGTGTCTGCGGGCGTTCGAGAGGCTCCACCGTGAAAGCGGTGGTAAGATCAAGCTCCTCTTCAAACTCAACAAGCCAAAGCGCAACCCGGGCAGTCCAGGATTCACCTCGCCGCTCAACACGCCCACCGCCGTGGCGACGCCCAGATGGGACGAGAAGCGTCCCGTCGATTCCAGACGACCGAGCGGCGTCTCGACGCTCATCATGGCCGAGAAGCTCAGCGAGGCCATCAAGAACGTCAAGCCGAAGCGCAAGACGGATGCAGAGAAGGGCTACTCGCAGTTTACGCTCTCCGAGTTCGAAGGCCTCGAGTACGTGCGCTTCACACGCTGGGTACAGGACCCGCGTCGCATCTACAAGCACCCCGCTCTTCGCGTCGTCATTCACCACGGCGGCGGCAACTCGTTCAACGAGGCAGTGCACTACGGGCTTCCGCAGATGATCCTGTCCCAGTGGTTCGACACGCACGAGTATGCCATCCTCGCCGAGCGCTTTGGAATCGGCCTGCGTAGCAAGCACGCGCCTTTTGTGGACGAGGATGACCTGTTTGCCAAGATGCTCCGCCTGCTCCGAGGCCCCGAGGCAGACAAGATCCAGTCCAACGCCAAGATCTGGTCCACGCGAAGTCGCAACGCCGGCGGTGCCCCCGCTGCTGCAAAGCTCCTCGAGACCCATGCCCTTCTCTTTCGCCAGCGCAAGAAAGCACGCGATCAGACGTCCACCGCCAAGACGAGCGTGAGCGTAGATGCCACCCAAGTCGCTACTCCGACCTTTAGCGACACCGAGGCCAGCTTGTCACCCAAGATCCTGTCCAGCGCCGCTTCCACTGTCACCACCCCCTGAACGCCTAGTCCGATTAATCTGCTTCCGCTCTGTCACCGATACCTTTTGTAAAGCTGCATCTGCATAATAGAGCTTTTCCCTTGTCACGGCTCAAAAATTCGACTGTTGTGTCCGATGCGATGATCGGTTCTGCGCTATCCGATCCTCGAAGAGTGAGCCGCTTGTTCCGTTGCCAGTACGATTGGATCATGCCAAAGGGCTAGGGAGACGGGCTGCGTTGGATTGCATAGGGGTACAACTGGCCTGAAAGGCACAACGCCTACTACCACTGAGGGAACCAAACCTTGTCCGAAGTGTCGATGAGATGGTCGAGCATCTCGACGCGCGGCATCACCGTTCCGAAGAGCTTGTCAAAGATTCTAGTTTGCTTGCCGTAGTTTCCGGACTTCTTCCATCCGTTCGAGTGATGGAGGTCGTGATCCTCGATCACAATGTCCATATCGAGCTTGGCAAGAGGCAGGCAGTCGAATGCGGGCGAGGTGCCGGCACAGCGGATGCCCGAGTGACCCATGAGCTCGAGCATCTCGACGTACGACCAGCACAACATCCAGTCGTGGAAGCCCATGGGTAGCACGAGCCGCACCGTCAGATGCGCCAGCAAGGGGATCACCAGCACATCGCCCCACTCTTGGACCGAGTCGGCATACAGCGACAACACCGTCGTCGGCAATTTTGCCGTGTGATGAGTGCGGTGAAAACGCCAGAGCGTCTCGGACTCGTGCATGGCGCGATGGTACCAGTAGAACCAGAAGTCGACGGCGATGGCAAAGACGGGAATGAGCACCGGAAGCCAAGGGGACAGCGTCATGTCTTGGCTGGGGTCGTAACACAGCAACGTCGCCGCAACGGGACGCAGGAAGCCGGTCATGGCGAGTGACTGCAACACCTCACGAACGCGATGGTCCGGGATGCCGTCGCGCGACTTGTGCGGTTGAAGGAAGCCGATGCGCTGTGCGACTGTGCGGGTGCTGCGGATGACATTGATGCCGTACAGCGCGACGTACGTGCCCCAGAAGAGCATGTTGGTTAGCAAGCCAAAGTTGTGCCCCGTAAAGTGGGCATAGGCATACTGAAGCGCGAAAGCAGCACCGAAGCGCGGCCAAATGAAAAGGTGCGCGCTAAGGTTGCTCCAAACGGGGATTGGGTCGTCCTTGTCGTGCACAATCGTCGTCGATGCGGGCGGGAGCGGGTCGATGTCGATCAAGTGGATGAGCCAATGGAAGAAGCCCCAGCCGTGCTTATCGTCTTGACGGTGCCATGTGGACTTGAGTGGGCCCTGCGACGGACGAACTGGTTGCGGCGAGTGCGATTTGCCCTTGGAAGACGCAGGAGCAGCTTGCACTCGTGTAGCGACCATGTTGGAGATTTGGCGGGTCGGTGGTCAAATGGCTCGGTGGCGAGGATACCTGCGGCGCGACTATAGCGCTCGACACGAGCAAGCGTGCTTTATATGCACTAAGCTCGTTGGACAGCCAAAGCAAGGGCGCAAACAAATGCTTGCTCTCGAAGTTGGGAAGACAGCATGAGGCACGTGAAAAAAGGAGGCGCGATACATCGCTTGGTCAAGCTCGCTCTTCGCGTACAAGTGACAGCTGGAGTGACAGCTGGTGGAGGAGCCAGGGTCCAAGCTTCACCAACTCCGCCAGCGCTTCGAGTCGCAATATACACGCGGAAAGTATTGAGACAACCAAAAAGACAGGGACAAATTGGCCGAAAAACAACGGCCGACCGGACTCGCAGCGATCGAGGTTCCAGGGGTTCGGCGGCAGGCTTGACGACAGGTGTCGACAGTGCCATGCAGTCTCGCTGGGTGGGCGTCGCTGTCGTCTTGATGGCCAGGGGCTAAAGACGGTTCTGGATGTCGTCGAGGGAAAGGCTGTCACCTTGTCGCGAATGGCCATGCCCCAGCGTAGGGCGCTGGCGTGTATGATTCGAAAGCTGGCGAGTCGATCGCGCCTGTTGCAGGCGCTGGGCGACGATGACACAAAGTCGAGATCAAGAGCTCGAGATAGACGGGATGAATGTTGTTGACGACCTCGAGCGCCTAGATGCGACTCACGTCGTCGAGTCTGGCGGATAGCGCGCATGTCGTTATCGAGGCGGGGCTCTTGATCGTTCAAGGGACCTGCACGAGCTTTTGCCTCGAGCCTGGCGCGGTGGGCATCGCGGCTGCGCCGGTGGACGGTGGGAGGTGCTCGACGACGGCTCGTCAACGTTGCAAGGCAGCTGGACGATCTCGATGCTTTGGCCCCGGCGTCTGCTCGGCAAGACTGTCACGCTAGCATTTGGACAAAGACAACCGAGCTACCACAACTACCGCTCACCCTCTTGCGTCTTGAATGGCTCTGCATCGCGTCGTGTCTGCCGAAGACGTATGGTGGGGTGAGTCGCTATCTTGGCGGCCAAGCATGTGCCGTACGGTGGGGCTATTCGGTCGGGCGGGAGATGGTCGGGCGTTGCGTCGCTCGAGCCGGGAGCAGCAGCAAAGGCGCCTCCTCGCGGCGGTAGGCGCGCTTCAGATGATCCGTCTTACGATGAGTGAGGCGCATGCGCTCAGAGAGCTCTTGTTCTCTTTCTTTGATCTGCTCCACCTGCATCTGGACGAGCTT
>AWNI01000011.1:529061-546777 GCA_000517465.1 Moesziomyces aphidis | reverse complement strand
GCATCAACGGCGGCAGCAAGCAAGACGCCGTTTACAGCAACATCGATCTGACGGCCAGCATTGTGGAAAAGGCCCAAGCGCAGCCGAGCTACGATCTTGATGGCCGCGTCATGGCCTGGGCGGAGGACAAGACCAGCTTCCGCAAGTCCGGTACCGCCACGCATCACCTGAGCGAGTTCTGGGTCTCGCAGACGGACGGCGAGGGCAGGTACTCGGGCGAAGGTCCGGTCATCTTAAAGTACAGAACCCTTCGCGTCAAGGACGGCGAGCACGACCTTTCCTACACCGTCTGGTGTACTGGAGAGCGAGAGCTCTACAACATGGCCAAGGACTCGGACCAGATGAACAATCTTGTCGGGCAGCTGGCTTTCTACAGCAGCCTCAACAGCACGAGCAGCGACGCCGAAAGGATTGCATCGCGCATGGATGCCCTTCTCCTCAATCTCAAGACGTGCCACGGCAGTCTCTGTCGGCGCTTGTGGTACAACCTCTTCCCCGAAGGACAGGTGCAAGATCTGAGCAGCGCACTGCAGACCCGCTGGGATGCCTACTTTGACTCGATGCCCCGAGTACACTTTGACACCTGCCGGGACGGATACTTTCCCACGGAGGAGCTGCCAGCCTGGCGCAACGAGCTTGTCTACGTAGACCCGGCTCTTCTGGCTTAGTGTGGTGAGCTGTTAGCAAGACATTTGCCAAGCCATGCCTTAGATGCTGCGATGTCGATCGGTGGGCGGCAGTTCTAGCCTAGAGAATAGACGCTTCTTCCATGTCAGTCCTACGCATTTGTAGAGCAACAAGTCGATGTTGTCATCAGCCTTGGCGTCGCATTGCTTGCGTCAAAGTGCATTAGGGGCTCGTCGCCCGGTTGGGTTATTGAGAGCAGTCGCAAGCGGATTGATGGGGTTGAGAGAGAGCGTACGGAGTGGTCGAGCCAGCCTCTTTCTGGCTCGATTCGGAACTCGGAAAATGCGGTTGCGCTCGGAAAGTAAGGTGGAGGCATAAAGCCGTGCGTTTTGCAGGTGGCCGAAGGCATTCCCGCGACCGCCATCTATGGCGTCCAGCCTTTAGCACCCAGTCCTAGCACGACAAGACGAACATGTGCGCCGGCGGCTCAGAAACTTCGATGCAGGCCGATCTGACGGTGGAAGAGCCGCCGGAGGCGCTTGCAGAGCTCTTTGTCGATTCGCACTGCCACCCTACGGACGATCCCGCGGCGTACACCGAAGCCAATCTCGACGAGCTCTCGAGGCGGATCCAAGATTCTGCCGTCGGCAAGCTTGTCTGTATGTCGACAAATGCACGCGACCAGAAACTTGTCGCCGAGCTCGCCTCACGGCACCCCTTGAAGGTGGTTCCGTGCTTCGGCTGGCATCCGTGGTTTGCGCATCAGATCTCCCTCTCGGATCCTGCTCCAAGCAAGCGAGACCACTACTATCAACTGTTTGGGTTGAGCGACGGCCAAGTCGACGACCGCGGGGATCTCAGAATCGAGCTTGACTCGATGTGGGATCATCTACCGGATCCGATCTCGTTGAGGGACGTCTGCGACGAAATCGAAGGCAACTTTGAGCGCTTCCCTAATGCGCTTCTGGGCGAGGTGGGCATCGACCGTGCCTTTCGCATACCGCGGAGAGCCTGGAACTACGATCCACAGAAGACAGCCGAGGACAAGGCAGATCAACCAAGGTTGACGAGGCTCAAGACTCCGCAAGCCCATCAGATGTCGATCCTGCGTGCCCAGATCGAGGTCGCGCTGCGCTTCAAGCGCAACATCTCGCTGCATTCGGTCCAGGCCGCGGGCTTGACCGTCGACCTGCTCTCGTCCCTGCGCAACACCGATCTGGCCTCGTTTGGTGCCATCCGGCTATCGCTGCACTCTTGCACCATGGATACCAACGTGGTCAAGTCGATCGCTAAAAAGCATGCCAACGTCTACGTCGGCTTTTCGTCGACAATCAATCGAAAGCAGATCCTGCAGAAGGAGTGCCTGGCCGGTGTGGATCGCACCCGTGCCCTCATGGAGAGCGACCACCATACGGTGAGAAACATCCCTGCGTGCCTGCTGCAAGCGAGTCGATACTTCGCCGACTTGCACGGTCTCAGCCTAGAGGCGGCTGCGCAGCAGTTGCGCTCGAATTGGAACGCGTTCTACTCGTCGACGTATTGCCAGGACCAGGACTCAGATACGGATTGATTCTCGCAGAATGTCAAAACATCCATTGCAGATGCCGCGTGGGGTATTCGTGAAGTTATGATTGCTTGTGCGGACGCGGTGAATCAAACTTGTTGACCCTTTGTGAAGGACGGAGGGCCAACAAAGTCGGAGGCGGAGATGACGTTGCCGTACTCGTCAACCGGCGGATAGCGCGCCATGCGCTCGAGATCATCCAGATCCATGTGAGAGCGGATGTACATGTTCTGAGTGTCGTTGGGGACCTGATAGTCCCAAGAGGTCCATGCGCCCTGCTTGAGGCTGGAGAAGACGAAGCGCCTGCGTCGCTGGACTAAGAGGACGTCTTCGGTGATCTTTGCCATATCCCAGCGCTTGAGCGCCTCGAGCTCAAAGTCGTCGAGTACCTTTCGGGTCGCTTCGTCGAGCGCATCGCGATCGGAGGCCAGATTGACCAGTTCCTTGGGATCATGAGCCAGATTGAAGAGCTGCGGAGGGTCGGCGGGGCATGTGATGTACTTCCAAGGACCACGTCGAATCATGCACAGTGGCGCCACGGTCCCCTCTCCCATGTATTCGGCGATGACGGTGTCGTGACCCGTGCGTCCGAGCAGATGCGGGAGCATGCTGATGCCGTCGAGGGGCAGCTGCTGTTGGAGCGGGATGCCGACAATGTCGCAAAAGGTCGGCAGGAGGTCCATGGTGGAGACGTTGGCCTTGACACGGCGGGGCGAAAACATCTTGGGATAGTTGAAGAGGAGCGGCACACGGACCGAGCTCTCAAAGTAGCTCATCTTGTACCAGAGCGAACGCTCGCCCAGCATGTCTCCGTGGTCTCCGCTAAAGACGATGATGGTGTTGTCGCGCAGGCCGCACTTGTCGAGCGTGGCTAGCAGCTGGCCGACCTTTGCGTCGACGTATGAGACGGAGCCGTAGTAAGCGCGCTTGGCTCGCTTGATCTGCTCTGGGGTGAATTGCCTGCCGTCGAGGTCGCAAACGTGGCGGAGGCGCTTCGAGTGCGGGTCCTGTCTGTCTGGGTGGATCTCGACTTCGGGCATGTTGATATCGACGCCTTCGTACAGATTCCAGAACTCTTCCTCGATGGTGTACGGGTCGTGTGGGTGGGTGAAGCTGACCGTCAGCGCAAATGGACGTGCCGAGCTTGCGCCGCCGCTACGGCGGGCGTAATCGAAGAGATACTGGTTCGACTTGTAGAGGACCTCTTCGTCGTAGTCCATCTGGTTTGAACGGACGCAGGGACCAGCCTGGAGGATGCTGGAGGCGTTGTGGTACCACTCGAGCCTTCGGTCGGGCTCGTCCCAGTTGACAGCCCATCCGTAGTCGCCGGGATAGATGTCGGCGGTGAGGCGCTTCTCAAAGCCGTGGAGCTGATCGCCGATAAAGTGCATCTTGCCGGCAAGGACGGTCTCGTATCCGGCGGAGCGGAGGTAGTGGGCGTAGGTGGGGAGGTCCGAGCTGATGGAGGCGGCATTGTCGTACGAGCCGATCTTGGATGGGAGCTGACCGGTGACGAGAGCCATGCGCGAAGGGGCGCATAGGGGCGAGTTGCAGTAGGCCGAGTCGAGCACGACTGCGTCGCGAGCGAGGCGGTCGAGATTGGGCGTGAGGATCTGCGAGTTTTCATTGTACATGCGCAGCTGGGGAGCCGCGAGCTGATCGGCCATGACGAAAAGGATATTGGGCCTGCCTGTGGACGTCGAGGCGGCGGCCTGGGTGTAAGCTCCGTTTGCATGCCCGTTGACGGCGTGACCGTTGGCGCCGTTCGCATGTCCGTTCGCGTGACCATTCGAATAGCCAGCGCCGCCAAAGGCGTGCGAGTCTTGTACCGGCATGATGCTCTAGCTCTGGCGTGGATGAACAGTCCTAGGTTGTCGGTGGAGAGAGCAAAGATGTATAGCCCACACACGGGCTAGATATATGACGGAGGTGGTGGAGAGCCAACACAGGAGCGGGGTGGGTCCAATTCAAGTCATGCGTCCAACCCCATCAGCTCGGTCAGCCGGCTGGGATTGACTGGAAGACGGCGGCGGCGGCAGCGGTGGGACATGCATGCTTGCTGCTTTGCTGCGTGTTGCGGAGGATGGGATTCATGCAGGCCCCAGCATCCTGTAGCGTGAACGTGAAATGGGCTCTGCTGCTCAAGTCTAAAATGTGGAGAGGGTCTGTGGCCGGAAGCACGCCATCTCGGCGCGTCTACGTGCAATTTGGCCTGGGGATGGCGTATTCGCTAATGCTCGAAGGGGAGCCCACATCACACGAGCTCGGCGCTTGCCAAAGCCTGCATCGCCGCTCAAGCCCAAGCTGCAGCGTCCACGTAGATTGGCTCGGAGGCAGGTGCGCCGGCAAACGGCAGCTCCGTCGTGGGCATGCAAGAGAACACGCCGTTGGAGAAGCCTCACCGCCGCCGAGTCGAATCTTCGGCCTGACCCGACTTGACCGAAATTCTTCGACTTGACCGACAGTTTCGCGGCTGCTGCCTGCCAACTTTCTTTTTTCGCTGGACGCAGGTGGCATGCATGCATGCACCTGCATGCTTCTCGTCGCCCGTCTTTCAGCTGATAACGCGAGGCCAGATCGGGGCGCCGATTTGGACCTTCTCCTCGCACTAGCAGCCTTGGTCACGCCCAAGCCACTCCGCCGGCTCTGATCCTTATATTGAGGTTCAGATGAACATGCTCATACGCTTACATGAAAGCCAAAGGGGCGTCGTGCATCGGCAATGTCAGCTCGACCACATGGGCGGGCTAGAGCTTCGTTGAACTTGAAGCAGACAGGGCATGGAGCTTCTACTGGCGCTTCGGCTTGCTACCACTTCGATCCTTGAAGCGAGCTTGAAGTCGAACGACCGCGGCGCCCGTTCCGCAGGCTGCGAGTCCAGCGACACTGTAGAAAGCGAAGCGCTGCGCATCACTGAGAACGTCCAGCAAGGGGTACGGATAGTGGCCATTCATCTCGGCACACTTTCCTGCCCACAGACTGATGGAAGGCACAGAGGATGACGTATCGAGCGAGTTTGATTGGTCAGTAGCTCTTCAGCATCCGACAAGCTCCTCGATCTGGGCCTCCTACTCACGCATAGCTGACGGTAACCGCTGCCGCCACGGCAACGATCGGGATGGACTTGGGCAGCGGTCGGCTGAACAAGAAAAAGTCGACCAGCAAGAATACGCCAGGAAAGGCGTGCAAGCTTGCATCGATCGAGAACGGCACCGACACCGTCTCTTCGCGCAGCACCTGTCCAGGGTTGTGCGGGTCCATCACCTTCTTGGGCTGCATCAGGAGATCCTTGTTGATCACCACAATCGACCAGTACAAGATGGTGATCATCGTCTCGGTCGGCAGTGAGGCGGCCATGGCGAGGTCCTTGATCCAGCTCAGCGCTGCGACGATGCCAAGAAAGGGTATGGTCAGTGAGATCCCTCAGCAGGGTCTCATTCTCGAGGCTCGAAGCTCATCGTCAAGACGTACCTTCTGGTGTTCCGACAATGTCCTGGATGGTGGCCAAGACCATTGTGATTGCCGTAGCAGTGAGACCACACATGGTCAGGAATTGCATGAAACCTTAAAAGTGAAAGATCAGGAACATCTTGGAGGTCAGTACCTCTCCATCTAGCGCCCCGTGCTATCAGAATCGCAAAAGGTGCGGGCTCTCATGCATACCTCCGTATTCTTCCTCCATGCTGACACCGAGCAGCTCGGGCAAAACTTCGAGAGACTTGAAGCCATAGGTGCACGAGGACAGCGCGACGACATGCCATGCAAAGGCTGATAGACG
The DNA here is from genome assembly GCA_000517465.1 of Moesziomyces aphidis. Classification (NCBI taxonomy): domain Eukaryota; kingdom Fungi; phylum Basidiomycota; class Ustilaginomycetes; order Ustilaginales; family Ustilaginaceae; genus Moesziomyces; species Moesziomyces aphidis. The sequence goes on along the minus strand of AWNI01000011.1, from coordinate 540,808 downwards.
CCGAGCTGTCACCGCCATGATGAGTCGTTAGCCTTTGTCCTAGTCGAAAGCGCGCTCCTCTTCTTGCTGAGAGAGAGCCGGGTCGTGAGAGCAAGCGGACGGTCCGAGAAACAGAGAACAAATAAACCCGCAAATGATGAAGCAACGGATGAAACAATGGATGAGAGCGCGCCTGCCGTCGTCGTCTTGTTGGTCGATCATCAAGGGGCGATACACACCCGGCTCCGATTAGTTAGCAGATGGTCCCGTCGCCGCCCTTCAGGTACTCAACACCCGCACCGGAAGGTGGAGGCCGGCTCGAGACTCCCGCGGAATCTGCAGCGCGAATTGCCGAAAGCGGAATCGCGTTGCACGTACGCCGAATAACGAATTTCCGATCCTTTTCATGGTTGAATATTTTGAACATTTGTGCGGATTCAAGACCCTGACCGTCAACACACCCATACAAACCTCTTGCTCACGAGCAACTCGTTCGATGCTTGATCTCGACGCAATGTACCTTCAGAATACAGCCAGGGAAAGCCATGAAAGGAACAATGTACATAATAATGCCCAATGAGTGTAAATCTATCGATACACAACGGTGACCGGGTGATCCAGGGAAAAGAGAGTGATTGTCCAAAGGAGGGATTGGAGCTTGCAGGCGCTGCAAGCGAGTGGGGACCGTGACGGTGACATGATGGTGAAGGAGAGGGACGACGAGGTAGCCCACTACAGACGGCTTTCGCGGAAGAAGGGCATCGAGACGTCGGTCTCGCGCCAAAAGCGGATGATGCGGTGAGCGATCTCGATGGGTCGCTCGTGGGGAAGGTTGTGGGTGCCAGTCATGACCTCAAAGTGCAAGTTGGGGATACCCTGTGCCGTGTGGAAGATCTCCTCGAGCGGAAGCAGCAGCGGCTTGTGCGCCGATACGAACAGAACCGGCAGGCGAGCGGGCAGGCAGTGAAGGTATTGCGACAGCTGCATCCCGGGACGGTTGCCACGGATCGAGAGCGCTTCGGCCACCTTGTCGGCGCTGCGTTCGACGGTGCCAGGGTGAGTGAGCGACTCGGTGAGCATTCCTGCTGCGAATGCATCTCGCGTCGACGGATGCCAGAGCCTCATGTGCTTGTCGCTGTCCGCCTCCTGGCGGGCCTCTTCGCGCGACTCCCAACGGTCCTTCTTGAGCAGCGTATACCTAGCCAGAGGTACAGCGTGGATGCGATCCGCCGACTCGAAAGTTGACAGAATACTCTCGAGAAGCGAAACCGAGTCAAAGAGGTCCGGAAAGTGGTAGGAGGCCTGCATCAGCGCAGAGCCTCCGAAAGAGTGGCCGATACCCACCAGCTTCTTGCGCGGCAAGCGTGGTAGGTGGAAGTCGAGCGTGCGCGAGGGCTCGACAGGCGTGGTGGTAGGCGTCGATGGCATAAAGCAGCAGATGAACTGCAGGATGTCACGAGCGAGATCGTTGCCATCGATGCAGCGATCGCTGAATTCAAGTGGGCTGGGGTCGTCCAGCTGTCGGTTGATCACGGCCGACATGCCGTGGCCGAGAGTGTCAATCATCCAAATCTCCTCGATCTCGTTGGGCTTGGTTCGCAAGAGCTCGTCGATTATGGGGATATAGCACTCCTTGGAGAAGCCAAGGCCATGTGTGAGGATGAGGATCTTGGCATCCGGATTCTTGGGTGCGCGCTTCGGGATGAGGCGCTCGACGACAAGCACGCGGCGCTTACGCAGCTGCTTAGGGTCGGTTCCTCCGCGTGCAAAGGGAGTGTAGAGGCCTGGAGTGGGCTCCACCTTGACGGGGACGAAATGGCAGGCGTCGACGGCGCGAGCATTTTGTGAGAGCACCTCGTGCGTGCCCGGGAGCAGCTCCGAGAGCGACTCGCCACCGGCAAGGGGTGCAGAGTAGGTGGCACGCGGGTATGCGATGGGCATGGTGAAATTGGTGCGGTGGAAGTCATCGCCGTGCGAAGATCCAGCAGGATACTGCGGGAGCGGAGGGTTGATGCAAAGGTGGTGGAGGCGCTCAGCAGCCAGGTGAGCGGCCTCGAGGTCGATGGGTGCAAGGCAGGAGCCGAAGCCGGTGTCGATCTGCTTAGGGGCCTGCATTGTGATGATTGAGTTGTTGTGGTCGACGATTGAACACCTGTCCAGCAGGGGATCACGATGGCGGTGGTAGTGTGCTGAGAAGAACGACCTGTGCGGCGGATGCTCCAGAGATGCCAGCTCTTCAAGAGGAGCGCAGGGTCGGCGTGAGCGAGGTCAAGGCGATGGTAAGGGTTGAGAAGATGGAACAGTAGGAGGGGGTGGGCGGAGTATGGAGACCTACATATATATCGAACAGCCTGAAGGTGAGCATTTGTAGAGCGCAGGGAGAGGAGCGAAAACATGATCAGCGTCGAGGTTTCTGGGAGCGGCGCACCTTGAAACCCTCGCTGGGCGCCAGGGCGCTTGATGGGCGAAGGATAGGGGGAGGCAATTCGCCTTGGTGTCTTAGGGCACCGTCGGTGATCAATGGCTTGACAGGCGCATAGCCAAGGTCTCAGGGTGTGAGTTGCCGAGATGGCGGCTGAGCATGGTGGGCGGCGCTAAGCTTATGCGCACATGTGCGGACTTTGAACGCCGACGTCTAATGTAGGGGAGAAGAGGAGGAACGAAAAGGGCAGCGTCTGTTCCTGTTGTTGGAGGTGACAGGCTGTCCAAGTCGAGATCGTGTCTGTCTCGGAAACTGTGGATGGGCTGTTTCAGGCAAGACGTGGCAGAAGTGGCTTTTGGCGGAGACGAGGCAAACGGCGCGAGAGCGAGAGTGGCTTGGCGTAGTTTACAGCGCCGTCAGGCACATGCCCTGGTCTGCAGGCGGAGAAAAGCACGTCTGCATCCCTGCCAGATGAGTCTCGCTCAAGGATCGCCGACATGCCTCGTACCTTTTTGATCCGGTAGCATTTAAAGAGTAAGTTAGTCCGGAACTCGACGCCCCTTGCCGCCCGCGTCACACCGCCTGGTCCTAGCGCCTCTAGCAGCAAGCTTTGTCACCAGTCTACATCTCAGTACCGCGCAATGGCCAGGACAACTTGACCGACTTGGCCGCGGGAGTGACAGGGTGAGCGGAGTGTGTGCATCTTGCTTGTTTGTGTGTCTTGACCAACAGCATTTGTTGAGTTGGCGCAGCGAAAAGGTTCGAGCGCCGAAGAGGCGGCGAGCGTGGTACGTTGGCAGCGAACCGTGTCCGCTTTCGACGGGCTGGTCCGATCTGCAGCGAGGCTTTTGGGCGCTAGATGGATGATGCTCAAACTGACAGCTAGCCTCGCCGAATCCGACACGCCCTGAGGCCAGGCAGGCGCCTCTATGCAGTGCACAGGCAGAGTGCCCACGGGATTTCGAACGCAGACCCCGATGCGAAACTGGCTGGCGGGTGGTGAAACACGCAGTCGCCGCCGCCAGGGCCAGCTGAGAAAAGATTCAGTTTAAATCCATTTTTTTAAAAAAAAACGCGGCAGCAGAGCACGGTCGGGCGATTTTTCGCTCCAGGGATCTGCAAATTGCTTGGCTTGAGATCGACCGTGGTCGAGCCACCACCGCGACGTGAGACAAAACGGCGGCGTTTTTTCGATGCCAGCCATATTCAACCAACAGTGACCTGGTGCCCGCTTGGCCCTGGAATCCAATTTCACAGTTAGCCGCCAACGCCTTTTGAAACCCGATTCTGGACTCAGCCAGACCTCAGACGCGCCTCGTGGTGCGCTAGCGCAAGAGGCACCGCCGCCGTCGCCGCTCTTCCCTTTCCGGAGCGGAAGCACACCAACGCTTTTGGAAGCCCGTCTGCAAGCATCCACCCGGCTGCCCTAGCGAGCCACACACGCTGCGGCCCGTGTACGTGAGCTACAGTATCTCTGCCTCTGCTCATTGCATCGCCGCGGCCAGCCTCCTTAGCAAGCTGGCAATTGCGCGGGCTGAGTGCGAAGACACCCATGAGAAGATTGGCAAGAAAATGTCTCTCTGACTTGATCGAATTCAGCCCCGCTATCCGCTTGTATGGAGGGACCGACACCTGTCAGCCAGCCTTTTCGCGTCGCGGCTAAAGTGGCTCCTCTCCCTCAAAGCATTCATCAAGGTCCGAGCTCCCCGTCGCCTCGAGTCTCGCGAAGAGCAAGCATGATCTTGGATACGTGCGTTCCTCTTCCCACGCCAGCGCCAATATACTGCCGATAAGCTCGAGATGAAGCGTGGACCCGATACCGCAACACGACTATCTGTCGACCTCCGCGGACAGTCTCACACGGCGCGGCTATCTGAGGCTGCAGCTCTCATCGCGAATGTATGCGTACGAATCCGCCCTCGAGCCAAGCCAGGGCATTTCGTCGCAGAACTCCGAGAAGCTTTGCCCCAACATTGCGAACCTCGGTACTCGAGCCTGCTGGGCTGAATATAACACGAGAGCCAAACTCGATACCCTGTCTCACAGCGACTCGGATAATATAGTCTCTCACGCCATCTGTCCGTGTCTCTGTGTGCGTGTATCGCTCTTTTGGCTTTCCTTCTCGCCCCCTTTTCGATCGCACGATCCTCGTCCGTGTTCCCGTATCAATTCTTGTAGAACTCGTCCGTCAATTCCGAAGCGTCCCGAGCCGTCTTCGTATCATTCGTGATTCCGTTGGAACTCGTTCCAATCTTTCAGGAGTACTGACTCGCTCGACGCGACACGCGGCTGACCACCACTCGGTTCAGTTGTCAAAGGAATTGTATTGGAACAAGACCGCTGGGCAGTGCTTCAGAATACCATACAGAGTCGGCCCTGCAGCTGCTTCGAGTTGTAGTGCTCGGCCATCTTGTTGGCATCTTCGACACTGTACGTCTTTTCGATATAAGTCGAGCATCCGTTGTCTGCATGGAGCGCAAGCATGTCCTGACACTGCTCGGGCGTGCAGATGAGGCGGCCGCGGATGGTCTGCTCCTTGAAGTTCATGGCGAAAGGATCGAGCTCGAACGGTCCGTCGGCGGGAAGACCGACATCGACGAGCTGGCCACCCTTGCGCAGGAACTGCTGGCTAAATTTGATGAGTCCGCGGTCTTCGCAGTTGATTACGACGCGGTCGACGCCCGGGTTGGTATCGTACAAGCTCGACGAGAGCTCTTCGCTGCACTTGTTTTTAGCCTCTTCTGTGTCGATCAAAAACGTCTTGTCGGGCTTGAGGTGATCAGCGCACTTGTTGGCGAGCTCGAGGCCTTCCTTGCGATTGTCGATGGCGATCACCTTGCAGCCCATGGCCTTGGCGTACTGCACTCCGAGATGACCGAGACCGCCGATGCCGACCATGGCGAGCCACTGGCCCTTCTCTGGCTTGACGGCCAGAAGTGCACCATACACAGTGGCACCTGCACAGAACAGAGGTGCGGCCTGGTCGAAAGGAATGCTTTCGGGCACCTTGGAAACCACACGCGCATCCGCCTTCATGTACTGGGAGAAGCCTCCGTTGAGGGTGAGGCCGAGCATGCCGGGCATGTTGTCGCAGAGCTGCTTGCCCTGCTTGCACGAATCGCACTTGCCGCAGAAGCCGTAGGTGTTGATCGAGCCTACACGGTCGCCGACCTTGATGCCCGACTTTCCTGCATCCGAGCCTGCTTTGACTACCGTGCCGACGGGCTCGTGCGAACCGACCAGACCGGGCTTGGCGCCTTGCGACTCGTACACGCCGTCCATGACCTGCAAGTCGGTGTGGCAGTAGCCGGCGGCGGCGATCTTGACGAGAACGTCGTTGGGACCCAGGTCGGCGGGGACATCGATGTCCTTGACCTCGTAGCCCTTCTTGAAGTCCTTGATGGTGGCCGCGCGCATCTTTTGCGGGATGGATTCGCTCGACATGGCTGGATTTGGATCTGCTTCGACAGTGGTGGAGATGAGGTCGCTGGCAGGAGATGTGCTGGTGGAATCTCTCAAAGTAAGACGGGTTTACAATGGGGCTGACCGGACTGGAACGCTGCTGTACGGATCTCTTATAAGAATTCCTGAGATTCAGAGCTTGGTCGGGCAAAGGCTTGGTCTGAGCCGAGCAGTGGCGACGGTGGACGTCTTTCCAGGCGGAAGCCCGCAGCGAATGGACTCGGGCTGACTGAAATCGGCAGAGGAGCAGCGAGGTGGCCTAGTCAAAGACGGGCTGTGATTCACAGGGTCCTTCACTACGCAGCCACACGACATCAGGCTGATTCACACCGGGTCAGTCAGCCCCGCGTTGTGGGAGCGCGTCACACTGCGGCGGGGTCGAAGAAACGTGGGGCCGGCTCCTGCATCTCTTTGCGCTCGCAGCGTTGTATGCGTTCTCGCAACTGCAGCCCATTGTCTTCTGATGGAAGGGGTCGTTTGATGACCGCGACGCGCGCTGTAGCGAGTGATTCATCAACACGTCACAGGCCGAATTGACTCAGCGAGCCGCACTCGTTTCTCTCCGCCAGCTAGGAACGTCGAATAGCGCGTCTCGTCCCGAGGATCATCCGCACGAGTGCGGTAAACCACTTATGTGAGACCGGCTGGGTGCACACCGTCCTGCAGGCGATCTTCGATCGGATTCCGGAAGCTTGAGGTGGAGGCATGAAGTGGAGATTCATCAAGGGCAGAAAGGCGCAGCCGCCGAACCGATGCGGCTCGTGAGCCCTTGTCATCTTTCGGCTCTCGCTAGTCACCGACGGCCGCCAGCGCGAGACTCCGGTCCGTTTTCGCCGTGATGAGGACGTGCGAACCGTCGTCAGCTCACTGATGAGGTGAAGCTGCCGAGGCTTGGCCGACAAAATTGCAGCTGCTCGACGTTTCGCCAGTCGGCGACAAGCGGCAATTGCTTACGCGCAGCGGAGATAGTCGTTCGGCAATTTCTCAAGCAGAGAGCAGAGTGTCGTTCGACATCCGCGGATGCTCGCGCACACGTCTCGCCCCGCGTTGCCAGGTCCATTTGCACACGGCCATCGGCCCACCATTGAGGCTTCGTCGATGAGCGGCTGATCAGCCGAAAGCGGCTGCTCTGTGCGGGCTCGAGGCACACACTCAACCTGTGGGTCACCTTACCCGCCGGGCTGGACGTGAAATCAACCCTAACTGAGATCCCGCTTTGACCACAACGAACCGAGAAATCGTCCGTGCGCGCATTCCGAGATCGCTGCTCCCGTTCGCACCTGTTTCCAGCCTCGGAGGGACGGAAGAGACTGTCCCACATCTATAAATGCACATGACTTTGGTGCGCTGACGGTCCTTGCCTCGCATCGAGAACACACAAAATCCTCTTCGTCTCTGCATCCAACGATCTTCCACCAATCAGTCATGTCGTCTCTGCCCAAGACCTACAAGGCCGCTGTCTTCGAGAAGAACGGCGAGCCTCTCGTTCTCAAGGACATTGAGCTCAAGCACCCCGAAGAGGGACAGATCCTCGTCAAAGTTGAGGCCTGCGGTGTATGCCATTCCGACGCACTCGTCCAGGCGGAGGCATTTGGACCGCTTCCTCGCATCCCGGGTCACGAGATCGTCGGAAAGGTCGTGGAAGTTGGCCCTCACGTCACAAAGTGGAAGCAGGGAGATCGCGTCGGCGGCGCCTGGCACGGAGGACACGACGGCACCTGCCGTCAGTGCAACCAGGGCCTCTTCCAGATGTGCGACAACGGCCAGATCAACGGTGTCACGCGTGACGGCGGATGTAAGTGGCTCAATTCTTGGCTCAATTCTTGGCTCGAATCTGTGTGCCGTACCGGTGCTCTTCTCTGATGACAGCTTCGCTGATCGCCTCGAATCTGCTTCTGTGACGAATTTCAGATGCCGAGTACTGCCTCCTCCGCTCAGAGGCTGCTGTGCGCCTGCCGGCCGAGGGTAACGCCGTCGACATGGCCCCGATCATGTGTGCCGGTGTGACCGTTCACAACGGCATTCGCAAGATGAACATCACTCCTGGAGAGGTCGTGGCGATCCAGGGCCTTGGTGGTCTGGGTCACCTTGCGGTTCAGTACGCCAGCAAGATGGGATACCGCACCGTCGCGCTTTCTCGCGGCACGGACAAGAAGGACTTCGCAATGAAGCTCGGCGCCCACGAGTACATCGACACCAGCAACGGCGACCCCGCCGAAGCTCTGCAGAAGCTGGGCGGTGCTGCCCTGATCGTTGCAACCGCTCCGAACCCGGAACACATCTCGCCCCTCGTCGGCGGCTGCCGCGCCCTTGGCAAGCTGCTCATCCTCGCACGTAAGTCTTAGCTGATACGGCAGAATCAGGTTCGTCCCGGATGTCCGTGCTGACCTAGAGGTACCTTGCCCTTTTTGATCGGACGTCCTTTCGCCTTGTCTCCATTCTGCGTGCACAGCTGTGGGTGACGTGCCTGTCAACAGCATCGCCATGATCACCAAGGGCATCTCCGTGCATGGATGGCCCTCTGGTCACGCACTCGACAGCGAGGACGCAGTCGAGTTCGGCGAGCGCTTCGACGTCAAGTGCATGTGCGAGACCTTCCCGCTCGCCAAGGCCAATGAGGCTTTCGAGCACATGATGTCCGGCAAGGCCCGCTTCCGTGCCGTCCTGACCATGTAAACGCAGCTTTATCTCGCACCGTATGATTAAAGTGTACCACGACCCGATTGTCAGACGTCTCTACGCTCATCCCTTGAGGAACTTGTGCGAGCGCCTGGGAGACGCAAGCAAGCTCCACCCTAGACTGCTGCAGCGCATGGCTTTGACTCCGATGCATTTGCGAGCAGCGAGATCTGGATCGGCGATCCTCTCGCTTCTGCTGGAAGTCGCGGCTTCTTGCCGGTCCAGAATCTGAGCCGGAGTGCCGCCAAGAGAGAGAGAGAGCCGTTGTTCGGGAAGGGGAGCCCGAATCAGTTGAGTCGCTCCATGCTCGGTTGCCCAAAAATCGAGAACGCGGGGCCCCATTTTTGGCTCTGCGGCCTTGCTCCGCGGCGCTCCCTTCCGCTTGCTCACACGGGCCACCTCAATCCATTTCCCCGAAGCTAGAGCTACTGCGATAAAGGCGCTTGCTACGATCCCTCTATCCGCAGCCGCTCATCACCATCGTGCACGACAGATACCTTGAAGAATCGGGCATAGACCAAGAAGATGACGCAGAAGGTCGGACAATACACCGAGTATGATGCCAGCGCGGGCATCTACTCATCCCGGGTACCCTACAGCCCCGAATCGGCGTCATGCATCTTCGAGTACCTGCTAGGATCAGTCGGCTTTGATGATGCTCAAGAGGTGCTTAGAGAGTGTGCTAGTGGCAGAACCATCTCGTAAGTCGCTCTTCAAGCTCTTCGTCAGCATCTGGAATGTGCCCTCTCACCGTTCACACTCGTCCTCTTCGTTGTCGTGAAACAGGCTCGGCCAGCTCAAGCTGACTGCGCAGAGGCTCGGAATAGGCTTGATCCGCAAGTGCAAGCTCAAGCCCGGCGACACGGTCCTGCTCTATCTCTACTCTTCCATCGACTTTGCGGTGGCGTTGCTCGCCTCTCAATTCGCAGGTCTGCGTGTCGCGCTTGCCAACCCAGACTACCTTTCGACCGAACTCAAGCATGTCTATCGCCTCACCAAGCCCAAACGAGTCTTTGTCACCTCCAAGTACATGAGCAGACTCAGTCGAGCTGCCATCGCTGGACAGACGCTGATCCTCACCGATGGCGACGTGGCAGGCTTCGGAGGTGTGTCCTCGATCAAGAGCCTCATGGTGGACGAATTCACGGCCCAAGAGGCCAAGGCGCACACACCGGCAAACCTCAACGAGACTGCATACCTTCCGTTCAGCAGCGGAACGACCGGGCTTCCCAAAGCCGTCGAGATCTCGCATAGCAACGTCATCAACATGATCGAGATCTTCCGCCACACGCCGGCACTCTTTCCCAAAGCCGATGATGGGTCGGAGGAGCAATTCCGAACTCTGACCTTCCTGCCGTTCTTCCACGCATATGCGCTCATCCTCATGCTCCACTATCCGATTCGAGCGCGCGGTCACACCAGCATCATTCGCCCTTTCCAGCCCGAGGCCTACTGTCGTCTGGTCAAGGAGCTCAAGGTCAACTTCCTGGCGCTGGTCCCGCCCGTGCTCACTCTTCTCACCAAGCATCCCGACGCCACACCGGAAGCCTTCAGCAGCGTCAAACAGTCGCTCTGTGGAGCGGCACCACTCGACTTTGAGACGCAGAGTCAATTCACCAAAAAGACAGGGGTGCCCGTCCAGCAAGCATTTGGTATGACCGAGACTACAGTGGGCGCGCTCGGTCTGCATGGTGACGAGGCGTCCGGCTCGGTCGGCTGCTTGTATCCTGCCACTCTGGGTCGCATTCGCGATGTCGAAACGGGTAAGAACCTAGGCCCAGGTGAACGCGGCGAGCTGCTCGTCCGCGGCCCCCAAATCTGCAAAGGATACTATGGCAACAAGCAGGCTACCGCCGACACCTTTACCGAAGACGGCTATCTTCGAACAGGCGACATTGCCATCGTTGATCCACGTACTGGAGAGTTCAGCATCGTCGACAGGCTCAAGGAGCTGATCAAATACAAGGGATTCCAGGTGGCGCCAGCTGAGCTCGAGGGAGTGCTTGTTTCGCATCCCGCCGTTGCTGCTGCGGCTGTGGTGGGAATTCATGACAAGGACCAGGGTACCGAGCTACCTCTCGCGTTCATCGAGCTGAAAGCAGGACAACAAGATATTTCCAAAGTCACGCAAGACATTGACGCCTTTGTGCGCTCCAAGGTTTCGCACCACAAGTACTTGCGCGGGGGCATCCGCATCCTTGACAAGGTTCCCGTGAGCGCCAGTGGCAAGATCCTCCGAAAGGAAATTCGCAAGCTGCTCCAAGCCGAGATCGAAGCCAAGGCGTCTCCCGCAAAAGCCAATCTGTAGTCATGCCGTCTTTAAGTTGGAAGGTTTTGCTTAATCTGTCACATAAAGCCTTCATTTCGGATCCCAACAGACTCGCATGGATGAGATGCTCAGGATGTCATTTCGCACTTGTCTGTCCGGTTTGCACCTGCTACGTTCGACATGCAGTTGAAACTCCGTGCAATCATCAAGGTGTGGACGTGTGCATGGAACAACAGAGCGGCAAAGCCCAGAAGGTCAATCGCGGCCTGACAAAGTCATCACGGGGCGCAGTGGCCTGGGCTTCTGGTCTGGGCCGAGGTTGAGTGATGCCGAAGAGGGACGGAGCTGAGTTGAGTGCTGCAATTGGGACTAGGACACACGAGGACTGGACAAGAGGAATGGCTTGGATTGCAATCGAGTTTAGACTATAAAGTATGAGGGTGAGCATGGCCGATTTTGGTGTGCTTCCGCGTGCTGACGGAGTGGATGAAGTCTCGGCGGACGGCGGATCGCGGTCGAGCTCTGATGGTTTGAGTTGGTCCGCAGTGCGCCACTATCGAAGCGTGACGGAGCGGATGCTCTTGGAGCCTGTGCAGGACTGTCCGTGGTCGTGTTGCTGCCTTGCGCCTGTACTACGCGGATGAGTTGAGCTGCAGAGTGGTGGTGGAATGTGATTCCGTCGTTGCGCGTCGGAGCAGGCGCGTCGGAGCAAGCGCGTCGGAGCAAGCGCCCGGAGTAAGTTGTGATCATTAAGTAGGACGGCTCTTGTTGCATCGGTGATGAGCATTCAAGCCCCTCTCCGTGGGGGTCCTTCCTCTCCTTGCAAGTCCTTGCAAGGAGATACGGCACAGGATCCCCTAACCCGGCGACTGTCTCACTGCAAGACCAACCACGCCGGGTGCTCCCAACAAAAGCGGAGCGCACAACTAAAGAAGA
>AWNI01000011.1:500911-526357 GCA_000517465.1 Moesziomyces aphidis | reverse complement strand
GCAGCAGCAGCAGCAGCAGCAGCAGCAGAATGATGCGGCTCCCATTGTCCCGCGCCGCTCCTTTTGGTGCCCTTACTTGAGCCTGCCCTCGATACGATATCGCGCCTGCTCTTCAAAGCTGTTGAGGTGTGAGCCCATTTTGGTGGCGACCCGGCGTGACGTTTTTGCCGGAATTGACCGATCGGAAAGTTTTGGCTGCTTTACCGTGGAATTGACTGCCAAGCTTGGCGAGGACGGGATGGAGAAAGAGGAGGATTCTCGGCGAAATTGCAGTCGCAGCAGAGCGGCTGGTTTTGAAATTCAGGCTCAGCGCGCGCTCGGCTGTAGCGTCGGACCATTGTCCGCCTAGCCGCGTCTGCTTTGCAATCGAGCCAAGGCGATTGTGCCAAAGCATCGAGCGAGCCAGACGAGGCTGTGGGGTATCGTAAGTGTTGTGGGAGACGCGGGGTTGTGCGCTTGCCAAGGCGTGCTCACGTCGACACGGTCCGGTGAGGCAGGCGTTGGGGCGGCAACCTAGGCGCGGCATCCTAAGCGTGGCTCCGTTTCGGGGCTTTGCGGTGGCATCTCTGGCCGAACTCGGACGCTTTGCGGCGATCCTCGTTGGGCAAGCGCCCATTGGCTCTCACGCCTAGCTCCGTGTCCCTCCGTGTCATTTGGCCTTGACACCCGCTTCGCCCTTTTCTCACGCCGACAGACAGACAAATTTTTTTGACACGTCAGGCTTTCAAGTCTCGCACGAGAGAGTTCTAGACCGCAGTGCGTGCATTTCGGTCAAGAGCGTGAGGGGAAGGGGCAGAGCGAGAAGGGGCTGACGAATAGACAGCCGATCGAAGCGGCGGGGGAGCATATCGCGCACTTGTCACTTAGGGCCGGACAAGTCGACCCCACAATCTGTGTCCCGGAACCACGGACCACGGGACGCCATCAGGGTTCCTAGCCGCCTGTGCGGGGGGCGTCGCATGCGACCCCACGTCAAGCTGTCCAGCGGCCAAGCGGCGAATGTGGGGAAGAGGACAAGAACGGCCAGATAGCGGCGGCCCATCAGCAGCTTCGGCGGTTGCACGCGATGCTCGTCCGCCGACCGGTATCCAAACGGCCAGCTAATGAGATGCCAAATGATGTTACGTTGGCAGCGCGACACAACCTAAAAAAAGCTGTGATCAGGTGTGTGTCCATGCAGACCTGACACGCTGCCATAAACGATCGGGGTCAGTCATCGTGCGATTATTTGGCCTCCTCGCTCTTCCCCTGTGGCTGGCAAGATGGCTGCGAGGCGGGGAGCCTGGGCCACAGCGACCGCCTGCGCCTTAAATTTGGAATCCCGCCTCCTACGCCGCCTCTCCCCCTGCGCCTGACGAATGGCTGCAGCGGGGAGCGCGCGGGCAAATGTGCCAATCTCACAGTCAGCTGTTGGGCTCACCGCATCGACAGGGTTGTGGGATCCGCGCTCGGTCCTCAGTCTCAAAGTCTCAAGGCAACTCAAGGCAACGGAGCCAGCCAGTTCCGGCCTGTCATCAGGCTCTCCGCACCGCCGCCGCATTCATCTCCCTTACTCCACCAACTTCACCTTCATCCCCACCTTCCGCACCAACATTTCTGCACCATCTGCGTGCCTGCTTGCGATCCTCCACCTTGGCACGAAGCACATGAACTCCTCCTAGAAACCACCAACGCGAGTGCTGCCCAACAAGCCGTCGTCTCCGGGCTCTCGGCCGCACACCGCCACGCTGTCGTCGCCGCGCTCAATACCCTCTTCATCCCGGCCCCGGCATCTCGAAGCATCGCCACGCGCTCAGCGCAGCCTCTCGCCCTCCAGCGTCGCAGCATCTCCCACCAACAGGAGGCCTTCCTACGGAAGCAACCTCCTCGCCGTCCCGGGCCGCGCGCCCGGCGACGTCGATGCCGACTTCGGCCTCGGCCTCTCGCCCACGGCTGCATCTCCCGACACCGCCTCGCGTCATCGCCGTGGATCGCGCTCTTCCATTCTAGCTTCCGCAACAGAGGCAACAGGTGCAACAGGTGCAACCTCCGATCGCGAGTCCATCCGCTCCTCCGCCAGCAGCTCTCGCGCAGCCCCTTCCTCCACCAGGCGCACGTCCAAATCCAACCGTCCGGACGACAGAGATCGTAACGCCTCTCCCGTCTCCTTTTACTCAACCCTGGAGGCTCCTTTTGCCTCGCCACGCACCTCGCGTCAGGGCAGCCTCCAAGTCGAGAACACTTTGGCGCCTTTCACAACCACATCTCCCCCAACAGCACATGCACAAGCTCAGCCGCATCGCTCGCCTCGCACCTCGATCGCAAATGCATCCAACCCTTCTCACAGAACTGCGCCTACGCCTCTAGCAGCTTCCAGCTCCACTCGAGCCGCTTCGGATCGAATCACAGCAGACAAGCGACCCGTCCCTTCAACTACAACTCTCCAGCGCGCCACCTCCGCTCAGCATGACAGACCCCCCAACGGTGCTGTTCCCAACGCTCTGACGCCTTCGCTCTCTGCGTACTCTTGGCAGTCTGACAAGCCCGACACACCTGCCAAGCACCATGCTTATCCGCAAGCGCAGTCTCTACAGCAGCCGCGTTCAGCAGCAAACGAGTACACCGCACCCAAATCCATCTCCACTTCCAGGTCTGCCAGCACTTTTGCACAGCTTGAATCTTCGTCAGCTCGACCAAGGTCCAAAAGCAGCGCTAGCTCTTCCAAGGATGTCGGCGCTCGATCCCAAGCTGCCAAAGCCGCCGCAGCCCCGTCTGTGCCTCTCCCTACCACCCTTACTGCGACGACCACCTCAAATGCTCCTTCCAAGTTGAGCTTGCGATCCCGCATCTTCGGCCTCAAATCGTCTCAAAACGCTCCTCGCTCATCATCGCCCGCAGACTCGGGCACAGACACCCCATCGCCCAGATCAGCCCATTTCCCACCATCCGTACACTCCGAGGGCTCCCACAGCGACTCGGCCCCCCTCGACCGCGCCGACAGCCTGTCGATCGATCGCGACTTTCCATCCCCCAGCTACTCCCACTCCGCCCTCGGCCACAGTCGCGACGCCGATGACGAAATGGGCGATGCCTTCAGTGCCGATCCACGCTCCACTGCCCAAGCTGGTCGCAAGTCGAGCGGCGCCACCAGCTTCCTTCGCAAGACCATTCGCTTTAAGGACAAATCAGCCTTCCTCAAGCCGCGTCCCTCCATCTCCTCTCTCAACTCTGACTCGGCCGCCTCCGCTTCCCAGTCCGTTCCTCCCTCGCCCGCGGACCCGCCCAGCAGTTCAGATGCCGAGGACGCCGCAAGGAAAGCGCCGTCCTACAAGCAGGTCAGCGGCCGTAGGGGCGCGCAGTATCACAAGCCCGCGCCGGACCTCAACTCTCCGGCTAATTTGCCTCACTCCGCACAGCATCAGCCGTCTAGTCTCGATGCCAAACACCAACATCGTCCCGCCGCACTCTTACCTGCCGTCACCGAACGCGATCTGCAGCTACCGCCAGAAGCTCAGCGTCAGCCCTACTTCAATGCGCAAAGGCGCCTACCTTTACGATCGGAAAGCAGCTCTGCGTTGATGCACGACCGATCTAGCGGCTCGAACGCGCAGTCAATCGTACCGTCCCCCACCGCCATCGTCGCCAGTTCGCCCGTCACCACCGACGATCGAGTGGCAGCACAAAACCGCATTCCGAGGAGTAGCAGCCTGCACGCTCCAACGGGTCGGGATCATCCAGATGATCTTCTTCCATATCGCATCGCCGCAGATCGATCCGTGTCATCGTCTCTGGCCACACAGGAGACGCCTGCATCGCCAAGCCGTCGGCCTCGCTCAGGGTCGGCCAATACCTTTGCACCGCAGATTCAGCCTAGAACCACAAGTTCCCCTGCACAGAGCCAGACGCGCCGGCCTGTCACAGCGCAAGGCACACCAGAAGTTTCTCAGTCGCCTCAGATGTCGGCACACTCCCCAGCGCGATCATCGCAGCGCACAACCCGGCCCAAGACAGCCGACAGCGGTCATGGATACTCCAACTCGCTCTCCAGCCTCCGCGACATTCTTGTGGTAGCCAACGCTATCTCCGAAGAAGGCGCCTACTACAATTCGCCAGACAAGAGCGCTCCGAGCCCGAGTGCAAAGGCTGCTGCCGGTGCTTCCCCCGTCGACTCAAAGAGGCCTGGGCTGCCGCCCAAGAATCCGCTCCGCAAGCAGAGACCGTCGGCAGCCAGCGCGGCAGATACTCCCTCGGTCTCGGGCGATTCACCCGCCTCGGCGCACACATCCGGTGTCTTCCCGGGTCCCGCCATGCTGACAACCCAGACATCCCTTAGCCCTACAGGCGTGCGCCCTCGCGACTCTATCGGACCACTCTCGGCAACTAGCTCCTCTCCGACAGACTTCAGAACACCGACTTCGGAACCCACTCCGCTTCCTAGCCTGGACAGGCACAGCGCAAATGACTACTTCCGGCCCCGCGATGCGTCTCGCCCGCCCGACGCACCGCTCATGCAGATTCCTGCTCGCTCACCGAGTGCAGTATCGCCTGGCATCAGTGGCACATCATCGCCGGCGTACTCTACCTTGCCCGCATCCCAACAGCTCTCCCGCGCTCCGTCCACCGACTCTGCCCTCGGCTACGTCTCTCGCCGGCACGAGCGCGCTGCCAGTGATGCAGCTAGCTCCATCACCGATCTGCGAACGAGGTCCGGACCCGGGGCTTCGACACCGTCATTGCATTCCGAATCCTCCTCGAGCGTCCGGAAAAAGAAAGACGGTCCCGGAAGCAAGATGTTTGCATTTGCGCGTGACCTCGCTCAGCGAGAAGGTAGCGAGACAAACGCAACTCTGTCAAGCTCCGGTACATTCCGTCTGGGCAGGAGCAGCAAGTCCAAGAAGGGCGATGTCAGCAATCGCCCCGTCATCCGTCGCTTGTACGATGGACCGTTGGAAGCTGAAGCAGCTGCGCATGCTTCAAGGCAGGCCTCGGGATCCTCCGTAACTTCACCGGTCGCCTACGCCGAAGGTGTCAGCCCCGGGTCTTCCGTCGCAGATCTTGCAAACGGTGGCGCGCATGAGCCTCATACGCCAGGAGGCTTCAGCACTCCTGGATACGCTACCCGTCTACCCAGCTCAGGCAGCCTCGTCCGCTCGGCATCGTCATCCGGTAGCACGGCAAGAGACTATATGCTGCAGGGCTCGAACCAGCTGCTGACGCCGCAGTTCATGAACGCCAATGGGACGGCTCTTCTAGCTCGAAGCCCGAGCTTCGTCAAGCCGAGCTGGTCAATTCCACAGGACGGATTGTCCCCGACGCAGAAGCGACTGTCCAAGCGTTGGTTCATCCTGCGCGAGCTTCTGGACACTGAGAAGGCCTATGCATCGGACCTCGCCGTGGCTCGCGACATCTACCTGGCCCGTGCGAAGCTCGGGGCAGGCATTACGACACCGCTCTCCCCTCTTAGCGTTCGATCGGCGAGCGTCTTTTCGCAACTGGCTTCTCCTGAGCCTCCCTCCCACGGCAAGTCCTCGCAGCCCCACCTCCACCATCGAGGTAGCGTCAACCCGCTCAGTCCTGGAGCACCTGGTCCTGCCGCACGTGGTCCACTACCTCAACGCACTCTCTTCCGCCACGCCTCCGCGGATGCATCTGCAACCGCTGCACTGGCCAGTCCTCACTCGGTCAACCAAGCCCCGTCATCGACGTCTCTCGCATCCAGCAATCCGAGCAATCGCTCTTCGGTGTACACGGTGTCGTCTCAGAGCTCGCAGACTTCGGATGCAAGTCATTTCGCTCTCGCCGGACATTCAAATCTCGGAGCAGGCCTTCCGTCGCAGTTCTCGATCGACGGCGGCGCACCTTCGCCGAGCATTGGTCTCAAGCTAAGCCAAGGATCGCCTCTGGCGACCCCGAGTCCCGGCTTCTCGCCAGCACCCTCTACGCCGGCCACTCCGTCAATTATGACGCCTTCTAGCTTTCCAGGCCTGGGGGATCAACCTCAGTCCAACTCGTCGGACGCGCCGTTCAGTCCGAGCGACGTCCGCATCATCTTTGCCCAGTTGGAAGCATGCGCGGCTTTCGCCGACGAGATGGTAGCTGTTCTTGAAAGCGCAGTCGGCACAATCTGCACTGGGCCGGCAGAAGACGCGGCTCAGCTGCTCGCACGTGGCGATGTCACAGAGGATTCGGAAACGGACCGAGTAGGACAAGCCTTCCTCAAGATCATGCCACGGATCGAGCAGGTGTATTCCGCATATTGCTCGCGACACGAGGCGTCCATGGCGAGGTTGCAGGAGCTCTTGACCACTCGGCCGAAGACGGTCGCTTTCGTGAGCGAATGCACGCAGGCTGCCCGGGCCTACACGAATGCGTGGGATCTGTCTTCGCTGCTCATCAAGCCCGTTCAACGCGTGCTCAAGTATCCGCTTCTTCTCGCGCAGATTTTGGAATCCACGGGCAACCAGCATCCGGATGCCGAGAATCTCGCAGCGGCCTCCGCCGAGATCCAAAAGGTGGCAGACAACATCAACGAAGTCAAGAAGCGCAAGGATCTTGTGGAGCAAATCGTCAGTGGCAAGACGGCCAGACGCACCACCAGCCAGCGCATGCAGCACGGCGCCACCAAGAAGCTCTTGCGTCGCCAGGAGAAAGTCAAGAAGGCTGTCCTAGGCCCGACTGAGGATCTTCTCGCCGACGATGGACAGTACAAGTCGTTGGTGGTGCAGTTCCGCACGCTGGAAAAGTCGGTAGCAAGCTTTGCCCGACGATGCTCCGGCTGGTCGACGAGCGTCAAGGAGGCTCACCTCGCGCAGTTGCGGCTGCTCGATCAATGGTGCAGGACATACGCCGTTGACGAAACTCTTGCCGGCAGCGAAGCAGAGATGCGTCTGCGTGCGCTCATGCACCTGATCGAGCAAAGCTTCCTGAGCGACTATTGGACCCAACTCGATTCCGAGATCCGCACGAGCTTGACGCCAGCCGTGCAGCGGATGGCCGCGCTCTTCATTCTGCCGCAGGCCGTGATTGCGAAGCGCAACGACAGAGAAGCGGATTACTCGAGATATCGGGCCGAGATCACCCGCAGTGGCTCCAAGGCGGTGGACAAGAAGTTGACGGAAAGCGCAAACGCCTTTGTGGCCCTGCATACCCAGCTCATGAACGAGCTGCCGCAGTTCAACTACGGCATTCAGACGCTGATGGACATTTGCATCGAGTCGCTGTCGCGGACGCAAGCCTCGTACCATCTGCGCGTGCATCGTGCGCTGATCAGCTTCTGGCAGAGCTTCGGGCCCGAAGGCGCGGGCGACATCGTCCACAACGAAGACACGGACGAAAAGTCCATGCGACACCTGAACCCTGTCAAGATCTTCTGGCCGCTGCACAGCAACATCGCTGGCTTTGCCGAATCGCTCAGCATCGTGTCGGGCGTGTATGACCGCTCGCGCTCAGCCTCGGTGAGCATGGACAGCGAGTTGCTGGCCGTTGGGCATCTTAGCCCGTCGAGCAACACGCATTTTTCGCCACTGCAGTCGGAGCGTGCTCTGCCGGACCCGGAGTTCTCATCCAAGGTTCCTGATGCATCGAGCATGAGCCAGCAGATCGAGTCGATCACCGCGGCTGGTTCCGAGGAGCTCTTGGAGCCGATGAGCGCGCGTGCCAGTCCGTTTGCCACTCCGCCGCTGGGATCGCGTGGGCCGTCGTTCTCGCCTCAGCTTCACCAGCAGGCATTGCTCGGCTCGCCGGCGCCCATCGGCTCAGCCTCGCTGCACGGGGCCCAGAGCGGCAGTGGCGCGCCGCCGCTGCGGACGACCAAGTCCGGTGGACTGATCGGACTGCTGCGCTCGGTTGGAAGCAGCTCGGCGATGGGAGGCACGATTGGCTCGCGCAAGAACTCTCAGTCCACCGACACGATGGCCGAGAGCTTTGGCGAGGGGTCTGAGTCGAACCCTCCCACGCCGATCAGCAAAGACACGCCTGTGCTCAACAAGCACGAGCACGACGACGCCGCGGAAGACGTGGCGCCACCTACGTTGCCCGCGCTCAGCTTCAATTCGGGCTTCTTTGCTCAGTCTGAGGTGTTCTCGACGCACCCACATGGGCCTGATTCTCCGCGTGTCGATCCGAGCGCCGACCAGGCGGTGGATCGCAACCCTGCGCTGCCAGCGACAAGCAGGGTAGAGAACGCGACTAGCAGCAGCACTGCGACGCCCACGGGCACGATGGCGGCAGTGGCCAACAGCCCGGCGGGCACGCGCGCGTCGAAAGCAGGCCACCCGCTGCTCGAGTACGTGGTGGGCGACCTGTTCCGCGTTGTGGACGGCGATGCGTCGCACCTCTTCGGCTCCTCAGAGCACGGCGCGACCGGCTGGGTGGAGCGCGAAAACTTTGTGCCCCTCTCATGATCCTGCTCTTTCTGACGGACCATATCATTGGCCACAAACCAAAGCATCGCAAACGAAACACGAGTGGCCTCGAACAGAGTGACGGTGTTGCACCTTGAAGTCGAAGCTGAGACGGGGTCATGGCTTCTCGAGAGCGTCTTTGACGAGTTCGAATGTGGTGAACGTGGCTGCGGCTGCGGGGATTGCTCGGAGGAGCGTGGGGGAGAGACCGACCGTGAATGCGCGCACGCCTTCTGCAGCGTAGATGTCCTTGGCGCTTTGGGAGATGTACCTGAACACCAGTGGACCGCCGAGACCTTTCTGCAGCGGGGCATTGGATAGCTGGATGCGCGACTTGAGGACGTCGAGGGGATAGCAAGCGAGCCAGTTGCAAATGCCGCCGCACGAACCCGAGACCATCAAAGCCCAGACTGGCAGAGTTGTACCATTTGCCGTTGTTGACGAGGGGAGGTTCTTGCGGAGGGAGGCTTTTGCCAGTTCGAAGCCGGTGTAGAACCCTGCGTAGGCGGGCATTTCGCGCATCACCGTGACCCAGAATCCACGCATGACACCCGACCGCATGCCGTACTTCGTATAAACCTCCCGTGCCACCTGCGACAGCTTCTGCGGCGCACTCTTTGATGAGCTGATTTGGGCCTGCATTCGAATCTTGAACAGCTCCACCGGGGCCGAAAGGATGGAGTTGATCCCTCCCGCAACCGCACCTGCTCCAGCAATTTGAGCAGTCGACAGGTTTTGCGTATGGGGGGAGATCCACCGCTTGGCAGACTGAAACGCCGTAAACAGCAACGCATTCTGTGCTGCGATACCAAGCAGCGGTGAAGCCATACCTTTGTAGAGCGCCAGTAGGCCTTCGTTGCGGACGGTCTGCAGCAGTACATCCATCGGCCCTCGGTACACGCCCGGTGCAGCGATTTGCGATCGCACTTTAACCGTGTCCAGAGGCTGACCCACTATGACCTGTGCTGCTCCAGCCAGCGAGCCGGCTACCAGATCTACGGTCGGGAGCACAAATTCGGGCCATGGCTCGTCTGTCGTTCCACCCGTCATGTCTGCGTCGTGAAGAGGTGTTGGTAGTAGTTTGGAAGAAGTCAAGAACCCCATAACATCGCGGCTATGTACCGATTCTAAAATGCTCCACCTGCTCAAGCACGTCACTCATCCACGACATTCCAATTTCACGCATCAATTCCAGGCATCAATTCCACCCTCACCCCAGTCCACGTCCGTTTCCCGAATCATCACCCGCAAACACTCAAGACTCGGCGGTTTTCAGTGGCAAGGATACAAAGGCGAGTCTAGATTGTCCGCAAGATGAAATACAATGGAATCCATGAGGGTCGCTCGATGCGCAATGATCATGGAGAGAGATGGAGACTGCAAGGAGCAAGAAGCTAGCGATTCCATGAGGGCCAAGAGGGTATCTGGCATCGCCCCGCCAAGGTCGTGACCGAGCGCAGTGGCGAGCCTAGGAGCAAGTTGCGAATAAAATGAGGAGCAAGAAAGAGCTACTGCTCAGTGAGCCCAGAACGCCGACTCGTCATCGTTCTCGTCGACCAGATCGGCCGCATGCACTTCAGCGGGCCGACTGCCGGCGTCGGAAATATCGACCGAGTCGAGTGCACGCATGTGCTGTCGCGGTCGGCCGCCCTGCTGCCCGTTATACGACTGAGCTGCTTGCTCGTACAGCGGTCGCTGATGCGATCCCGTCGAGGGATGGATGGTATCGTACTGAGGCGGAAGCTCCATCACTCGTCCCTCGCGCAGGTTGATCAGCTCGTCGCCATTGTCGTTGTCGTCCAGCAGAAGACCGGCGTCGGAATGGCGCACGATGCGCGTCGACTGTTCCGAGACCGCCAGCCTGCCATCGCGCTGCTCGCCGGAAAGATCAGCCCATCCCTGCGTCCGTGCGCCAGCGACATTGCGTACCGAGTTCATGCGAGTGGTGTTGCTGGCCAGCAAATCATGGTAGGCAGCTTGCGAAGCAGCGTCCGGGCGGTACGTGGGCCCGGCACCGACGCGCGTCGACTTGGACGACGTCCCGTCCGTGCTTGTGGAACGCGAGACCGACGGTGGACTGCCAGTCCGGCTGTGCAGATGATTCGGCGTCTGCGGGTCGTCCGAATAGAAGCCAAAGGTGCGTGGGACAGAGTCGGTGGGAGACCATGCGTCACGTGAGCTATTGGAGAGCGTGCCAGACGTGGGCGAGCGTGCATGATGGCCGCCACGCGAATATGCATGTGCGTCGGCGGCATAACTTCCAGCGTCCATGAGTGCATAGTCGCCAGTGTGTCCGGGCTGGTGAGCACCAGTCTGCGGTGCTCCTGTGGCGATCTGCAAGTGATCAAAGGCGCTCGATGTCCAACTTCGTAAAGACGCACGTGTCGAGGGCGCGTGCCCGAGAGGCCGCGACGACAGGGAGACCGGGTCGTAATTGCTCACTCCGGACAGGCTGGCTCGATCCGCGGCGTTACGCGTGTTGGTACTGGCCTGTCGAGTGACGGAGCGGCCAAAGACGCCGGGAGCGATGGGCATGTTGGGATCGGCATTGAAGGGGACCGAAGGATCGGAGTTCGGTAGGTCCCAGGCCTTGATGTTGTGCTTTCGCTTCTGACGTCGGCGGTAGCAGAACCAACCGAGCGCGACGCCCATCAAGCCAAAGGTGACAAACACGACGATCATGGCGATGAGGAATCCGATCGAAGATAACCCGCCGCCTCCTTTGCCGTGGACGGTGCGACCGTTCTTGATGGTCTCGATGACGGTCACGGTGGCGACGATGCCGCCGCTGGTGGTGAGTGAGGCGAGCGTCGAGGTGGCGTCAGGGAAGATCGAGGCGGGAGGAGCGGTGGAGGCAGGAGCAAAGACGCGGTGCTGATAGTTGGCTTGCGCGATGCATGCGTCGGTGTAGTACTCGTTAAGAGCTACGATGTTGAGCTTGGAGACGCCACCGCTACCGCCAACGGCTCGGCTGTCGCCCAGGGTCATGACGAACCGGGTGCCGCCCTGCATGGCCACCTCCCAGGACATGTTTGAACTGGTCAGACTGGGCGCAGGCACGTAGATTGGCGGTGCCAATTCAGGGAGGAAGACGGCGGTGACCGGGGGAGCGTAGCTGCCGTTCCAGAAGATGCTATAGTCTTGGCACATGGACGCGGCACCTTGGGTATAGAAGAAGAAGGAGCCGGGGTAGTCCAAGGGCGCGCAGGATGCACCGGTCGCGGCGCTGCTGACCTG
Source organism: Moesziomyces aphidis (assembly GCA_000517465.1). Classification (NCBI taxonomy): domain Eukaryota; kingdom Fungi; phylum Basidiomycota; class Ustilaginomycetes; order Ustilaginales; family Ustilaginaceae; genus Moesziomyces; species Moesziomyces aphidis. The sequence goes on along the minus strand of AWNI01000011.1, from coordinate 514,739 downwards.
GACGAATGCGGAAGAGTTTGCCATGAGACCGGACGAGTCTGTGACGGTGACGATGAGCGAAGGGTTCTTGGTGGGGCCGGTGAAGGAGGGGACGGGGTACTGGTAGAGCCATAGGTCCTTGGAAGCGTCGTCGTAGGTGGCAGGCAGGCTGACGGTGACAGGCCAGTAGTCTTCGATGCTGATCATGACCGTGTAGGGCGGGGTGCCTCTGCTGGGATCAAAGGTGATGTTCATGAAGTCGCACTCGACTGGCTGTGCCACCTGGACGTCGACGTTGTGATTCGGTGGCGCGGAGGAGGACGATGCCTCGGCCGCCAGCTGCTGGTAAACTCGATTTGCGCCGGTCGATGTTGGAATGGGCGTCGGTGCAGCTGGACTTGGCTGGGTGTGGATTGCTTTGGGAGTGGGGAGCGCAGGTGACGGTGTCATAGACGGGATGGCAGAGCTGGCGACGGTCGCTCCGATGAGGGCGCATAGCGAGAGGAAGAGCAGCAAGAAGCCACTGCTGTTATGGGCGTGTAGACGATGGCGCCTTGTGCGGCGCGACGAAGGCTGAGCGACAGGCATCATGGTGGGAGCTTCGTGTTGAGGATCGCTCGCGTCAGGAAGGAGCATCGGTTGCAGGTATGGCGAAGCTGCGCGACGACGCGGACGGGTGGGCTGAGCAGGAGCTGACAAGGGCCGAGCGATGTTGGGTTGCAGTGAGGAGACCGAGGTGGCGAGAGAAATGTGAGAGCCGCCGGGCGACTGGAAGCGGCTCGAGCTTGCGGCGTGGGTACCGCAGCCGCAGCGACAGAGGCGATCAGCCATGCCTGACGCGAAGAGCAGTCAAAGGACGAAGGTGCAAGAGCTGGCTAGCAGCGTACAGTGATGGTAGCAATCACAGAAAAGACATGTGCGTGAAGTCCGGGTCCGATGCGAGACAGCAGCCTAGATTCCTGGGCGATAGGCAAGAGTTTGTGGGTGGCCGATGTGAATAGTTGAATCGGCAGATGAGGAGCGTCCCTAGATGCTCGTGGCTCGGGCGTGCGCTTCCAAAGAGGCGATGAAACGAAGGACAATGGTGCGAGCTGCCTTCGTGCGAGCCGAAGATGTTGGGTCGATAAGGCTATCAGGGGCGAAATGGACAATGATCGAAGGGCCTCAAGGAAGGAACGTTACAAGTCAAGGTGATGAGGGGGAGGGGGATGGAGGACCAAGGACCGAGATGAGGAAGAGGCGAGGGACGAAGGAGCGTAGTGGCTCAGGGGCAGTAAGGCAAGGTGAGGCGCAGTCGAGGCGAAGCGAGGCGAGAGCGGCACCCGAGGGCATGGTCGTGCACGACAGAAGGGTGCATGAGCGAGAGAGGAGGAGGAAAGAGACTTTGGGGCAGTGAAGCGCGTCGTCGCCGTCGTGGATTCGCCGCTCGGAGGATGTGCAGCCGTTGCGCTGCGGTGCGGCTAGTCTGACTGCGAAAAAGATCAAAACCACAAAAAACGAGCGGCGAGAGGCGGCAGGGCGGCACGCGCAGCCTGCAGCCTGCAGCGGGGCTTTCGACTGCTGCTGTTCCCCTTCCTCCCCGGTTCGGCGTGCAGATCAGAGGGACCGACGACGGTGATGTGACGCTGCGGCCATCATGGACATGCATCAACATCCTGAAGACTGGCACACTGGCGAACGGAAGCGTCGATGCTGCTTTCTGAACAGATGCCAAGGGGAAAACGGCGGATTTGGCAACTCCGAACGCGGATCGACCGATGTGCACTGGATCTGCTCGGCGGCTTTCTGGAAGCCAAAGCAGCTGCGATTCTTTTCTTTGTCCCTCTTGGATCCCTGGCAGAGTCTCAGCCGGTGAGGGCGATTTGAAACGACGCCCTGAGCTTCCTCGTCTGTCGAAAATTCAACACGAGCAGAGGCAGCGCATTGATGTCTTTGCGCTTCGGATGATGCATTGCAAGTGTGCAGCTCGCTTAGCCTCGAGGTGCAGACCCGGTTCGCCAGCAAGACTCGACGCCTGCCTCAACCCCCAGCCATGCCCCGGTCAACTGCGAAGCGACCTTAGTTTGCTGCAAATCACCAACCGAACTTCAGTCGGTGCGAGGAACCCCATCCAACCGCAAGTCGCATCGAGCTTTCCGCTGAAAAGTCTTGGAGTGCTCGCCAACCACCACCTCGGATGGATGCCACGATGCATCTAACGTGATGTGATGGAAAGGAGTCAAAGTATTGTCCTCCTGAGCCTCTATTGTCCATGCGCAGCCGAACGCCGAGCCATGCCGTGAGAGTACGGCCATTTTGCTCTCTTTGCGCTGGAGACCCTTCCGATCCCGACACTGAGCGCTAACTTAATTTACCCCGATTCCTTCCACAAGTCGGCTTCTCCGCGGCCAGCACGGAACCACTACCGCCTCAACCTACTTATTCTCTCGACTCAACATTCAGCATCCAAACCACTTCGACGTCGGATCGATCCGACTTTCCCGCATCACGCCGATAGGCAAGCTGAACAACAAAGGCAGAGTGAATTGCGTATGCGAAAGGATACAAAGGGGTTTCCATTAAAACAAGTGTGCGAAGTGAAAGAAAGTGGAGAAATGCGCCCGTTGCTACTGTCAAGAAGAGACCATTACCAAACGAACGACGGCTGGCCCAACGCATCCTTACAAGATGCCACTGTCCTTGAGCGCATTCGTGAGGATGGTCTCCTTGACCGCTGCAAACACCAGTCGGATGTTGCTCGTGTCGGTGGCCTGCGTGAGATGCGGATAGATGCTGAGCCGCGCGCGGTTCGTCTGCGTGAAGCGCCAGAGAATGTACTTGGCCGCCTTGTTGATGTCCGGTCCGCCACTGTATTCGGGAAAGTACTTGGAGAGCGGCTGCTTGGGGATCTTTTGCTTGAAAATGTCAATCTTGTTGAGAAAGAGGATGATCGAGGTGCGCAGGAACCATCGGCTGTTGACCACCGACTCGAAGAGCACCAGCGACTCGGCCATGCGGTTCTGCCCGCTCTCCTCCAGCAGCACCTGGTCGTACTCGCTCAGCGCCACGCAAAAGATGATCGACGTCACCGCCTCAAAGCAGTGGATCCACTTTTTGCGCTCCGACCGTTGGCCGCCCACGTCAAAGAGGTGTATTGAGAGCTGGCCCATGTTGAAGCGCGTCTCGCTGATGCCCGTCGTCTTGGAACGCGCACGCAGCACGTCGTTCTCGTCCGGCACATAGTCCGGCTGGCCAATGCGGTTGACATTGTCGAAAAAGTAGGCGGCGCTGTCCATCAGGTAGAATTCGCTGCCGCGTTCCATCACCGCAGGGATGATGGGGTCCTTCCAGAGCGAGTCCACCTTGCGCGCCATGGCATGGTCGAGCGTCGCGCCCGGATCCGCATCCACGCGATACTGCAGGATCGCATCGACGTTTTCGCGATTCTCGGGCATCTCGGGTTCCATCTTGAACTTTCGCAGCGCCAGCACGATGGCTTGCGCCGAGTCGACCAGGTTCTTGATCACGGTGAGTCGATAGAGCAGCAGCTCGTCTTTGGTGTAGCCATTCTGGTGAATGATCTTCATCTGCTTGACGATCGTCGACTTGCCCGACTCGCCCGAGCCGAGGAGGAGGATCTTGCATTCCTTCTTGAACTTGCGGCTGTCCTCTTCGATCTGCTTGTCGATGGCCACGCTGCGGTCCTTGGCCTCCTTCTGGTCGGTGGATGAGAGGCAGTTGCCCATCTTGGCGAGTGCCGGCTTCGATCGGCCCTACGATTGCGAAGCGTCAGGGACGGGTGGAGGCGGCACGGATGCGCCCGACAGGGATGGCAGCCACAAACGAGGCTCGTCGTGTTGCTGCGGTGTAGTGGGCCACTGCACGGATGGGAAGGCGCAGTCGGATGGCAGGTGCTCCAGTGTGGATCATGTACGAGCGTGGACTCTAGACCGAAGCCGGCGTGTGTGGGTGCACTGGCGGCGACGGCTGCCTTGGACGTGGAAAGGTGTTGCGCACTCTAGCACGAGGTGAAGGCGACGAGCAGAGATCTGAGCCGAGATTATACAGCCCGGACGTCCGGAGAGAGGCCGAGCGTCAGCGAACGACGGATGGCGGTGCGCTTCGGAGGTGCCCAGGGGCGGTCGAGACCGCTGCCAAGCTTGGCGGATGCAAATTGCGGTGGTGGTGGGATTGCGCGCAGCGGCTTCGTCGTGCCGGAACGTGTGCCGAGGCCGCTGGGACTGCACGCTGGTGCGTCGTCAGAGCCGATGTCGCCCGAGTGGTAGATCGGAGCGCAGCAGTCGAGCCGTGTCGGGAGTGCCGATGGATCCAGGTGCTTGCGGAACTGAGGGCAGCTTAGCTTGACGGGAGCAGCACCGTGGAAGAGGAGGTATAGGTGCAAGTGTTGTTGCGGTGAGATTCGCCGAAGGTTGCGAGGAATGGTGTAGCGCCCGGGAAGGTGTTGTCGTTTGGGTGGTTAGCAGTACACGCGATGAGGCGAACGACGAGGGTGGTGCCGACGATGTGTGGTTCCGAGGTGCACGACGCGAGAGACAGAGAAAGACAGGGAGAGAGACAGAGAGAGAGATAGAGAGAAGGAAAGAGACCAAGAGGCAGAAGGAGGGAGTGACCAACGACGAGGAGGAACGAAGCGAACGAATGTAGACAGTGGGCAGCGGTTGAAGGGCTTGACGGGGCTTGGCTTGGGCTGGATTGAGCCGGCGTCTAGTGGAAGTGCTTAAGATGTTTTCGGCGATCGCAATGCACGAGGGCGAGCGGCCAAAGACAGGAGGAGCAGCGGATGGGCGGCCGAGGCAGCGACAGAGGCAGAGGCAGAGGACAGGCCTGGCACGTTGAAGTGCTGTTTCGGATCTGGGCAAGAGAGGGCGGGCAGGTGCGGGCAGGTTGGCAGGCAGGCAGGAGGATGCGTCTGTGCAGGGGGTCTGCGTGTGTGCGTTTGTGTGTGTGTGTGCGAGAGAGAAAGGGAGATGGCGCGGCTGTGGAGAATGAAATGCGGGTTGGAGAAAGTCGAGAGGAGCTGCAGAGCGCAGTTGCGACTTGCAGTGCAGTGCAGAGCACTGCAGTGGAGCTGCAGGATTGCAAACGACTGGCAGATCCTCCAGCAGGCTGCCGGGCTTGCTGCTTGGCTCGCTGGCCGCGCCGCCGTAAGCGAGACTGAGTTGGGCCTCGAAATCGAAATGAGCGGATGGTTCGTGCAGAGATGGAGCAAGGGCTCGCCCACCGAGACAGCGCGTCTGTCTGCTGTCTGCCTTCTGCTGACTTTCGGGAGCAGAAGAGCCGTAGCTTCGCGGAAAAAGAAAAACCAAAACCAAAAAATATCCCCCATCGCTTTTGGCGTGCTCCGGCTTGGGTCGAAGCTGAATCGACATGGCCTTTGCTGACCCTGAATTGACTGAATTGAATAGCCGCCGCACATAACCTCCGCTCTGCCCCTGCACTCTCGGATTCGGGCCTCGCCTGGCGCACATTAATCGGCGTGGTGTCCATCATCATCTCGCCTTCCCCCCACCCACCTGCCAAAGTGGAATGAAGTAGGATACGGTAGCATGGATGGTGCTGGCGCCATCGTCATCCAATGACAGCATCCGATGGCGCGATCGCAAGGCTCGTGTGGGGCAATATGATACAATGCAGTAAAATCGCACATCCATGCGTTCAATGCTAGCTCGACTGCAAAGAAACCACCGTACGTGCACTATCCATCGGCTCATTGTGTTGAGCTCCGTGCCCAATCACCGCCAAGATGCGGTGTCCGAGCGTCAGCTGGGTCGATGGCATACTGTACGATATGCTTCATTTCTTCGCACATCCGTGCCAAGCGCCTTCATTGATGGGAATCCGTTCAAGGTTGCGAGCTCAGACTACTGCCATCAGATCCCGGTTCATGAGATTGCCGCGTTGCAGTGCCAACGTGACTAGCCCGTCTACAACCGCCTTGTTCATCGTGATGCAGCGCCAAGCAAGATCCTGCTCCTCGTTTCCGGATGGCGCTCAAGGTGGACAGCTTTCACCCCCCACGCTTTCTCCTTCTTTTCTTCTGTCGCCTGCCCATTGGCGCAAGTCGAGATGATCTGCGGCCTTATCGCACCGCCGCCTCTCTTCTCGCCGCTCGCCCACCTTGACTGCGTAAGCTTCATCGCCCGGGGTCAGCCCGCCTATCTATACTGTATGAAGCTCGGTCAACCATCACATGAGACTTTGGGCGTCTTTGCTTTCTCAAACGTCCTATCAAACCGAAGCGAGGCTCGACTCTGCGCAATGAAAAACGTAGCGGCGCCTCTCAGCCCTGCCTCGCATGATCCTTGTCGAGAAAGCGGCGCTCCTGTGAAGCCTGGTTCCAGGTGATGAAGCGAGGGCGGCGCTGCAGGGCGTCCATCGTTAGCGCGGTGCGGCTTTTGCTCGTGCTTTTCCTGCGGCCTGTAGGCGAGTCGAGGGGCGGGCGCCACTGGGCAAACAGGCGAACGCGCGAGAATGCATGTCGCAGACACCTCCAGCCGAATTGCATGTGCAGATCCGAGACCGATCCGCTCCTCCGTACCTTGGGTCTCCTCCCTCTCTGCACACGCACACGCACACATCTCGGCTCCGCTCGGGAGCGTTCGACTGTGCTACATGCGCTGCTGCACTTGCAATCACCGGCAAGCTTGGCTGCTACCAAACAATCGCAGACCCATGCACCACTCCAAGCGAGCCAGGGTCAACTAGCGACCGCGTCTCAGCTCGGTCGGAAGCGAGCCCTTGCCATGCCTCCCCCGCGGACTCGAACACTAATTGATCAGACAGTGCACCTTCTTCCCGGCTGCCTGCTTTTCGGGGACACATTTGACCGATGACAAGCTGCTTCCTGTGGGGAGCGGGCTCTGTGTTCGACATCGGATGGGCGAATGAGCGGATGGAGACTGCGAAGTCGATGCCGAGGCACGCACATTTACCCCCAATCCCAAGAGGAGGGGTTCAAGGGGGTGCGAATCAGGAACGCTTCGGCTTCTACAACCTGGTCGACAACAGCAAGGGGCATGGGCATCGTTCCTGGTTCCTGTCCCAGCTTTCCAAATGTTGAACGCGACTGCACCACGAGCAGTGCAAGCATCGTACTGTAGGGCTCCGACCATTGCTCTGGGTGCATCTGCCCTGGGACCAAACGGCGAGGAAGCGCAGGTCGTGCACTGGGGCGGAGCACGAATTCACGCGGAGTTGCAAATAATCCGACACGCGAATGACCGAGCTGACACCTGCCTGACACACGACGGGGCTGCCGCGATTCGAGTCGGCCCGGAAAGCTTTGCATTCTGGTCACCTTTCGTTGCGAACCTAGCTAAGGGTACAGCTTGACGATGGCAAGCGGCACATGCTCGTACAAGTCCATCCATTGACAAAGTCTGAGCGTGTCATCCATACCACGCATGAGATGGATGTTGATTAGCCATCCGAAATCGCACCAAGGGTCACACGCCTTGCCGTCTCAACTCCGCTTCGCCGAGAGCAACCCCTGCATCCTCGCTCGCCGACCGATTGTTTGTTACCTTCGTGCCCGACAGATGACTGTGACCAGAGCCTGGAACCTCCACCCTTGCGTGTGTCCAGACTCACCCATAGCGGCTGCTCCATCTTCCAACTTTGGTGCAGGATGCATTCGGACTTTCCTCGTAGCTACCGCCGTGTCCGTTCATTGATCATTGCACTTGCTCGAGGCGCGCTAGTCTTGTGCATCAGCGTCCGTCTCGACGAGCTGATATATGGTGACCAGACCCATCTTCCTGCGTCTCTGTGTCTCTTTGAGCCTGTCCAGCACCAACAGGGCTGCCGGTGCCGGGAGCGAGCCGAGCAGGTCCGCATGGTGCAACGTGTTTGCGGCAGCACTCTGCTCGTCGTCCGAGCCTGCAGCGTCGGCACCGCCGCCATCGCCATGCCCTGTACGCCGTGCCCCGGGCGTCGAAGCACCACTCCCACTGTAAAACCTCGTCTGCGCCTTTTGACGTGCGACCAGTGCATCCCTAGCCAGCGGTGTCGCCACGCCACTCTTGGCATCCGCGTCGGCGACACTGTCAAAGATGTTGAAAAAGTCCTTCTTGCGCAGCAGTCGGCGTGCAAAGAAGTCGGTGCTCATCAGCTGAACCACATCCGAATCGCGCACCGAGTAGCCCGTCGTCACGCCCTCGCTTGCCGTTCGCGAGTAGTACGCAAGCGACGACATGGCGTTCGACAGCGCCGTGTACGAGCGCAAGAAGCGCGATTCCTCCTCTCCCTCGTCCGCTCCTTTGCGTCCTCGAGCTCCGTCGCTGTCCCCTTCTTGCGTTCCGGCAGTGCTCGGCCGCGAGGCGCCTTTGGATTGCGACCGCTTCATCGCCGCTTTCGACTTGCTCCGTGCACCGGCAGTCATGTCCGTGGGCGCCCGCGAGGCCGAGCGAGAGCCTTGACGCGACACCTGGCGTGACGAGTCGCGCGATTGCGGATACTGATTGAGCGAGCCGCCAAACACCACCAGCTCGTTGTTGGGCCCAAAACTCGCGCCCATCCTCCTGGCTGGCATCTTGAGCTTGATGATCTCCGCGCCAGATCCGATCGCGGTGCGCGCCGGACGGAACGCAAGTATACCGGTATCCGAGTCCGTGTCGGAGGCTGCCGATCCCTCGGCCCTGCTCGTCGTGGGGTCGGCCTTGGCGTCGTCCTCCTCGTTCTCGCCCCGTCCAGCCCGATCCGTTCCGTCGAGCGACTTGATGGGCTCTCCTGTCAAGAAGCGAGCGCACACCTCCAAGCACGGTGTGCCTGCACGCGCCGCTCTGCTCGACAATCGTGTGAGGCCGCGCAGCAGGTAGGAGCGCGTCTTGAGGCTGAGATTGGCGCTTTTTTCCAGGTCGAATTGCGGAGCGCGGTGCGGATAGCTGGCCGGAAACTTGATCCGCATGCGCAGAAACGCTGGCTCGTGATCCGCCCAAGGCCCATACATGGTGAGCACACACATGCGTTTGTTTAGCTCCACCTTCTCGAAGACGATCCGTGGCAGCTTGCGGTTGATGCCGATGATCTCGTCACCAAGACCTTGCACCGTGAATCCGGGTTCGCCATCCGTGTCGTCCTCGGTAGACGGTCCTTCCCGGCCGAACCCGACCGCACTTCGCACAGCTTTGCCAGCGGCAAGTCCCGACGCGACATGTCCGTCGTAGCGTTGCTTTTTGCCATCGTCGTCGCCCGCATGATCCTCCGAAGCATTCCGGTCCAAATCCGTCTCGTCATTTTCGAGCCGCACGTTGGCAATCCACTCGATCGGATCCACTGCAGGAGCTGCGGTACGGCCCCTGTCGAGGCGCATCGCTGCGCCGACCGCCTTCTTTGTGGCGTTCGGGTCCATTGCTTTGGCCAGCCTGCGTCGCTCCTCTTTGCGAGCCGCCTTATCGCCCTTCTGTGTGCTGTCCCCGTGCCTGCGGGATTTCTTGCCCGCTCCATGCTGCTCCTCTTGTATTGGCAACGGTCGACCCGAAGACCTGCCAGGATTCGGAGGTCTCTGCTTTGACGCCGAGGCCGAGTTGGAAGCGGTTTTGCTACGCAGACTGGCCGGAACTTTGAATGAAGATTGCCCTCCGCTGTGTTGGGAAGCGCTGCCTCCTCCGTGTCTGGAGCTTTGATATGACGCTCCGAAACGGCCACCTCCCCCTTCGCCAGCATGCTTCGGCAGCGATCGTGCGAGCTGATGCATCTGCGTAGCTTGCGCTCGAGCAGATCCGCCCGTAAATGCCTGCTGAGCATCCAAACGACCCCATGAGCGGCCAAACGTGTCGTTCGGGCTGCGGGAGAATTGATTCAGATCGGTAGACAGATCGCCGTGGCTCGAGCTGTGGTGCAGGCTCCTCCTTCGCGCCGCTCCAACACTGGTAGCGAACGGCGCGAGCGGGCTTGTCCTGCCATCGCGAACGATATTCTGAAAGCCAGACATGGACGAGCTGTAGGGCGAAGTCGCCTGAATCTTGCTGCCACTGCCCTTGCCGCTGAGCAGAGCACGTGTGGCATGCTCTGGCGGCAGAATGGACGAGCTGGTGATGTTGCTGCCCGACGCCTGGCTGGCAACCATTGCAGCGTCTTCGCCGCCAACGGGGAGCGCCAGAGGCGGGTCGCGGTACGAGACGTCCGGAGCATTCGCCCTCGTGAGCAGTACTCGGATGGGGTTGCCCGGCTTGTGACCCACTTTGCGCGTCTGCTCGTCGCTCACGGGCCAGAGTCGCAAGGTCTGATCCTTGGACCACGTGATGAGCTGGAATTGGCGATCGTCGCTTTCCCGGTCTTGGCCTCCCTTGGCACGGAAGAGGTACTCCTTGACGATATCAGTGTGACCGGCGAAGGTTGCTTTGGGCTCCTCGGCGTCGTCCTTCGCCCACATGCTGAGCGTGGTGTCGCCGCGCTGCGGCAGCGTCATGACACCGTTGCCAAAGGGTAGGTGGCGCGCACGCCACACGGGTGTCTTTGTTTCGATGATCGATTCGGCCTCGGTGACCAGCTCCCTCGCGCCGATGGCGGCCTGCGATGTATCCGAAGCCAGGTTCCAGAACTTGACAGTTCGGTCGAGGGAACAGGTGACGAGCCTGTCGAGGCCGAGACTTGTATCTCGGCTCCAATCTATGCCGTAGATCTTGCTCTCGTGCGCTTCGATGGTGGCGAGAGGAAGCGAACCCTTGCGATCGTCCCAAATGAGCACCTTGTTGTCGCATGTGGAAGCAAGACGATGCTCGCTGGCACGGTTGAACTTGACCTGAGTTGCTGCGGCATTCCAGGCCGAGTATCCCTGCGCAGGCTTTTGACGACCGCCTGCATCTGACCCCCCACTCATACGGAGATCCCAGACCCAGGTCCAGGTATCGATGGAACTGGAAGCCACGATCTCTGGGTGGAAAGGCGACCAATTGATATCGGTGATGGCTCGAGTGTGTGCGTGCAGGACATGCTCGATGGCTGAAGATCTCGAACTTGCCAGCTGCAGCTGCGAGGGTACTGAGAAAGGTGTTTCGCCATAGGGTGAGCTGGTTGGGATGGCACCAAAACCACTGCGGGTGCCGCCAGTCACTCCGGAATGGAGGCTGTGGCTGTTGTATACGCTCTGGTAGGCGCTGCTGCGTTGGGTGGAGAAATGCGCGTTAGATGGCATGACGGGACTGGAGCTGCTGTGGATGGAGCCGCGATGAAGGAGCCTTGTCAGCGGCGCTGCCGCGCGCGGATCGCCGGGCCTGTCGAGATTCCAGATGAGGAGCTTCTGGTTGGAGGTGCTAGCGACCCAATTACTCCTGGCGGGATGCGGAGACCACTGGATGTCGACGGCTTCCCAAGTAGTCATGTGTGCCAGGAAGCGAGGAGGAGCGAAAGGATCCTCGAGGTCGATGATGAAGAGACCTTTGCGCGCAGCCAGAACCACGTCGCGGTTTGCCGGGCTGATGGACATGGAACCGACGGGCTCCATGAACGAGATCTCGCAGGAGCGGTAGAACGTGTTGGAAGCATGACGTTGGGCTAGAATCTGCTTTGCTGGCCTGGCCTGCGTGGAAGGGATGGGTATGGGGGCGGCAGGCCCATTGGACCCATCGATGGACCCCGTGACAGCCAGTTGTGCATCGAGACCATCTTGCCCCGCTGGAGGAATGTCGATGATGGACGAAGTGACGCCGGCTGAAATCTCGGTGGATTGGAGCACAGGGCTGCCGTTCTTGACGGACATCGTGGTCGCCAGGTGGCGGTCCACCTGGAGCGAAAGACGCGGGAGGATGCCTGTGATTGAGGTGGATGGTCGTACCAAGTCACGAACGTTTGTTCAGCAACGACGTCACGTTCCGATCATTACGACCGCCGAGCTTGGACAGACGCCTCGGAGGGCATGTTCGAGTAGGTGTGAGCGTATATCGAAGAGGAAGACGAAGAAGAAGCAGCGGTAGCAGCAGTCGGGGTAGTTGTGGAGGATAGCGGTTGGAGTGTGCATGCAAGGCGGGCCCTGTGACACTCGGTGCAAGCGCACCACCACGTCACTTGCCCGATGATCGGGCGATAACCGCCGCGACATGTTTTACCCGACTGCCGAATTGGGCGCAAAATTTGGGTGCAACAAGGGGGGAAAAAAAAAGTTGCTGGGAGCGGAGTGTCCTTCTCTTCTCCGCACTTGTCTTTTGGTTGGGAAGAAGTATAGACGCACCGGGTTCGCTCCCGTCTACATTGATTCCGCTCAGGTCGCTCAGCCCCAGACCGCACATTCTCGACCACCATGGGACTTTCAGGCCCCAAACAGAAGCAGCGGCTGGTGGGTTCCGCCAGCACGCGCAACACCGCCTGGCTCAACGATGCAGCGGCGCCCGGCCAACGCATGCTGGCGCAGATGGGCTGGTCTGCAGGACAGAGCCTTGGTCTCACCATGCCCGGTCTCACCGAAAACCTCAAGGTCGCGTACAAGATGGACAACAAGGGCATCGGAGCGCAGCGACACGAGCGAGAGGCGAGAGCCAATGGCAAAGACATCTGGGTCGGTGGTGGTGGCGACCTCGGCAGCCTGTTTGAGCGCCTCAACGCCGCCAACGCTGCCTCCGCTTCGACCTCGGCAGCTGCATCTTCTTCGTCGAGCGAGGTCGAGAGCGATGTCGACAAGAGGTCCAAGAAGAGCAAGAAGGACTCGAAAGTGAAGTCGGACAAGAAGGAAAAGAAGGCTAAAAAGGAGCGAAAGGACGAAGCGAGCAACGACAAGTCCAAGAAGAAACGTAAGCGAGACGCAGACGCAACATCCTCCGACGACAAGCGCAAGAAGGATAAGAAGGACAAGAAAGACAAGGGGGAAAAGGCATCCGATTCGAAGAAGAGCAAGCGATCCTCAAAAGAGGCCAAGGAGGAAGCTGCTGCAGTAGTCGCCGAGATCACGCCGGAAGCGGTAGCCGTGCGACCGGTTAGGTTAGCGCACCGCGCCAAGTTCCTGCGCGCCAAGCGCATGGTGTCCGCCTCGGACCTCGCGAGCGTCAATGAGATTCTGGGCATCGCCTCGACTCCATCCTCTTCCGCAGCAGGTACACCAGGCACTACCACGCCGACATCAGCAACTCCCAAGACGTACCCAGGTCCTAGCGGAAGCGAGATTGTCTTGATCGACGTCGACCGCCGCCTCGAGGCGGAGAAGGACGCGCAATCCGAGTCTGAATCTTCATCAGACGAGGAAGACGTCAAGCAAAAGAAGAAGAAGAGCAAGAAGGATAAGAAGGATAAAAAGGACAAGGATGAAAAGAAGAAGTCCAAGGAGCGCAAGGCAGGCGCTGCTGTCGAAGAGGAGCCTGCGTCCGCAAGCCAAGGAGGCGCGGAAGCTGCTGCTGCTGAGGCGGCAGCGGCAGAAGAGAAGGAAAAGTCGACGCAGATTGGCACCAACTCGCAAGGGCTGTTCGTATTCGAGTACCTCAATCGCCGTCTGATGATCCGCAAGGCGCAGATTGCCAAGCAGAAAAAGGCCGAGCAGGAGGCCATCTTTGCGCGCGCCGCTCGCGTTGGCGCCTAGCCTCGTGCAATCGACGCACCTCAAGTCATGTACTTTATACCCTCGTCTCTGCATAACTTTGTCTGCACACCGTTATCAATGGCTGTGTGTGATGTCTCCGGATGTGTGCGGGCTCGATGAAAGCGGGTGCTCTGAACATTCAACGGGAATATAGGTCCCCTTCACCGAGCCAGTTTAGCAGCTTTATATCATGGCCCAAAAAGAGGTCAGCCACTCACTTAAGTGTCCTTAGCCTTGCTATTGACGCCATTTGTTGCCTTCTGGCAATGACGGCCAGGCTAGCTCTGTTGAGCGACGCTTCGATGGGAACGCACAAGTTTTGCATTTCCAGACTGAAGGGAGGGGGGA
>AWNI01000011.1:456757-471714 GCA_000517465.1 Moesziomyces aphidis | reverse complement strand
GAAGGTGCGGAGGATGTTGACGAGCGCCACGTCGGTCGCCTGGCCCACGTTGGTGCCGAGCTCGTTGCGATGCGAGTTGTTGCACAGGTTGCCCGTGAGGAGGATGCGCGAGAGCGCCTGCGAGTGCTTGTGCGAGAGGTGGTGCGCCACGTCGATGATGGCGTCTTCGGCGGTGAAGCAGCTGACGACGGCCATCTCGTTGGTGGTGAGCGTGCCGGTCTTGTCCGAGCAGATGACCGAGACCGAGCCGAGCGTCTCGACCGAAGGCAGCTTCTTGACGATGGCCTTGCGGTGCGACATGCGCAGCACGCCGAGCGCGAGCGTGACGGTGACGACGATGGGCAGGCCCTCGGGGATGGCGGCTACGGCGAGCGACACGCCGATGGTGAACATTTCGAGCCACGGCCTGCGCTGCCACACGCCCATGAGGCAGATGACGGCGATGACGGCAAAGCTGATCATACTGAGGCGCTTTGCGAGCTCGTCCATGCTGAGCTGGAGCGGCGTGCGCTTCTCGACGACCTCATCCACCATGCTAAAGATCATGCCGAACTCGGTGCGGGCGCCCGTGCCGACGACGATGCCGCGGCCGTGGCCCGACTTGACGAGCGTGCCCATGAAGGCGATGTTTTCGCGCTCGTTGATCGAGGTGATGTCCGAGTCGGCCGCGTGCTGGTCCTGTGCCGCGCCGTTCGCCGCGCCGTTCGCCGCGCCATCGGGGCCAGCGTGGCCGTTGGCGGAGGTCGAGTGCGGCGTGCGCGGAACCTGGTTGGCGTGCTTCTTCCTGGGCTTGATCTCGCCGGTGAGGGTGCTCTCGTCGATCTCGAGCGAGACGCACTGGCAGATGCGAACGTCTGCGGGGACTCGGTCGCCGGTGCTAAAGGTGACGACGTCGCCGGGAACGAGCTCGTTGGCGAGCACGCTCGAGGTGACGCCATCGCGGACGAGGTGGCAGTAGTGCGGGACGAGCTTGTTGAGCGCCTCGAGCGACTTTTCGGACTTTTGCTCCTGGTAGAAAGCGACGCTGATGACGATGATGATGGCGATGGTGATGCTGACGGCGTCGTCGATCTGGCCGATGAGCAGGCTGACGGCAGCGCTGCCGAGCAGAAGCAGGATGAGCGGCTCCTGGAACTGGGCGAGAAACTTGCGCCAGGGCTCTTCGCCTGCACGAACGGCGAACTCGTTGTAGCCACCGGCCTCGCTCCTTGCCTCGTGCACCAGAAGCGGCGTCAAGCCCGACTCGAGCGACGGGCAGTGCAGGCTCTCGAGGCACTGGTCGACGGAGAGATGGGTGTAGTGGGCGGAGGCCGAGACGGCCGCTGAGCGGGAGGACGAGGCAGACGAGGCATTGCGAAACTCTATCGAGGTGGCGTATGGTTGCGAGGCGTCGGAAGCGTTGGGCTTATGGTTGGCTGGCCTTGGTGGCGACGCGAAGGGGGGATAGGTGCTGGCTGCGCTGGTGTACGGATCGTCGGGATTGGCCTTGCGGAGGGTGGTGCTGAATGCAAACTGGTCCGGTGGGGGAAGCTGGGATGCCGAGGGCGGTAGGGGTGCCGAGCGCAGATCGTAGTCGGCTGTTGGGAGCGTCTGGTACGGGTTGGCGCCAACCATGATGGCGGTGTGGCTTGTGCGCGTCGCACGGTAGAGGAGCGGCGGCTACAGTGAAAGGTGGCTCAGTTGTGTGCGGGCATGGTTTGGCCGTAAAGAAAGGTCGAGCAGAGGTAGTGAGGCGCAGAAGCAAGTGGTGGCGTGAAGTCTCGCCTCGATGAGCGTGTTGCTGGAAGAAGGGCGGTGCGACCGTTCAATCCGACACTCTTTGGCCATGTGCCTTGACGTGCTTTTGGGCGCGTGAAGGCGATCTTTAGGTGTCACTTTTGGGCGCTCTCTCCGTGGGCAGGCGCCGTCCCTGATTTGCACTCTAACATGCATTAGAACGAGCTCACTCCCCTCGCGCTGCCCTAGACTGCACCACATCTGCCCTTGACAGTCGAGCTCGCCAACCTGCTCGACAAAGTGGACAATGCGGCTGCCTACGAGGTACCCGTGCGAAGGATCTAGCACAGCTACTTGGGTTGCTCGGATGTGCAAAAAAAGGTGAAAATACAAGTACAAGAGGGTTGGGTGCTCAGCGCATGAGGAGGTAGACGTTGGAGCCGATGGTGATGTTGCTCATGTGGCGGAAGTTGCCGGTGAGCGCCATCATGAGGCCACCGAACGAGCCGTACACGGTGACCTCGTCTGCGACCTTTTCGTCGTATCTGTAGATCTTGCCGTACATGACGTAGTCAAAGTCGTCTGCGATGCCGCCGTTGCCCGGCTGGTCGAGTCTCCACGCATCGCGCTCCGCTGCCTGTGCCGCTGCATCCTGCTCGCCATCGGCCCCATCCACCTTGGTGCCTGCAGCCTCCTTCTTGAGCGTCGATGCAAGCTGGAACGTAAGCTGCTGGCCCTCCGATACGGGCCACACATCCGTAGCAATGTCGATCGACAAGCTCATCTCCAGCGACGGCGACGACGCAATGATTCGCGACACTGCAAGGAAGAGCTGGAGTCAGTATCGATCTATGATCAAAAGGCATATGGAGGACGCGGCGCATACCTCGGTCAAACTTCTTGCCATCAGGATCGATCTGGTTGACCACAAACTGCGTGTCGAACAAGTTGGTCGGGTCCATGTTGAATACGTGGGTGTGCAACGGCACGCTTCAGCCTAGGAAGATGTCCGGGACGAGGGCTACGAGCGGAGAATCGGACGCCGGCCAGTATCTATGCGTGCAGATCGTGGGCCGAGAGTGTGTTTGCGACGAGTGGAGTGCAGAGGTGGAAATGGGTGATGAGGAGGAGGACAAGATGCGCCGAGACGTTGTTCTTCTTGCAGGCGGGTTTTGCACTTTTCTCGGGAGTCGCCGAATTCCGATCGGACGGGTGGCTCGGAATCGGGGTTGTTTAATCGGGCAGCACTGGCACGCGGCTGCAATTGCCGATCGGCAGTGGAACCATGGCGCTCCTCCACTTGCGGCCTGGAAGGCGACAGCCAACTCCGCCGGCACTCGACACCCTTCCTCCAACCCTCATCACGCTGTGCATGCCCAAACCATGGCGGCGCGTCCGGGGCCATCCATGGCGAATCTTTCGCAGACGCCCTCATCCACGCCCGGCGGCGATGCCAAGTGGTACGACACGATGCTGAGCCATCTGTCGTCGCAACCGGCGTGGCCGGCGGACAAGGAAAACGCGGTGCTGGAACCGTACACGTACCTGGATGCGAATCCGGGCAAGGAGGTGCGCACGAAGCTCATCGAGGCGTTCAACGTGTGGCTCAAGGTGCCCGCGCGCAAGCTGGATGCGATCTGCAGCGTGGTGCGCATGCTGCACACCGCTTCGCTGCTCATGGACGATGTCGAGGACAACTCGGATCTGCGTCGGGGCATCCCCGTCGCACACAAGATCTACGGCGTACCCCAGACGATCAACACGGCCAACTACGTCTACTTTCTCGTGTTCAGCGAGATCTTTCGCATGAACGAGGGCTCCTCGCCCGCTGCATCGCCGCCTCTGTCGCCGGGCGAAGCGGGCGAAGCGGGCGTGGCAAGGGCGACGGTGGAGAGGCTTGTGGTGGACGAACTGATCAACCTGCATCGTGGACAGGGCATGGATCTGCTGTGGCGCGACAGCCTCATCTGCCCTACCGAGGAGGAGTACGTGGAGATGGTCAACAACAAGACTGGCGGTCTGTTCCGCATTGCGGTCAAGCTGATGATCTCGCAATCGCCTCCTGCACACTCGGCGCACTTTCCCGACCTGATCCCCATCGTGAATCTGATCGGACTGCTCTTCCAGATCCTGGACGACTTTATGAATCTGCAGAGCAGCAAGTACGCCGAAAACAAGGGGTTTGCAGAGGACTTCACCGAGGGCAAGTTTAGTTTCCCCATCATCCACTCGATCCGCTCCAGTGTCGCCGAGACCGAGGCGATGGGTACGGCCAATCGACAGATCCTCAACGTGCTCAAGCAGCGACCTACGGATTTGGCGACCAAGCAGTATGCCGTGTCGTACATGCGCAACGTCACGCGCTCGTTCGACTATACCACCGACGTCCTCGAGCGACTGCATGCGCAGGCGCACAAGGAGATCAGCCGACTCGAAGACCAGCTCGCCACCCCGAATCCTGCGCTCACCCACATCCTATCGTCACTCCGCAACAGTTGGACGTCTGTATAATCACTCCCGTCCCAAACAATTCAGGCTGACGTGGCTGCTTTGTGGCTGCACGTGTCGGGCGTGCTAGGAATTCACAGCTTGGCTGTTGGATTGGCCTCCTCGGCTTTGCGCGTCTGGGCCATCTTGAGCAGCGCATAGAGCGTTTGGAGACGCGGCATGTCGAGACCGTCACGGCGTGCGATGCGGATGGGATTGCCGAGAATCACCTCGAGTTCCATGGGCCGTCCCGCTTGCCAGTCGAGAAGCATGCTCGGTTTCCCGCCCGTATTGCGCTCGGTGCTCTTGAGGATTCGGTCCGGGCTGGCGTGTTTCTTGGCGTCAAACTCGATGCCGAGGATCTTGGGTGCGGTGGTGAAGATCTCGTTCATGCACGCGTGCAGATGGGTGCGCAGTTCGGAGTCGAGCGCCATGCGTGCATTGGGCGTACCTCCCGATAGCACCGACGACGGATTCATGGATGCATTGATGCACAGCTTGTGCCACCGAGTCTGCTGCAACGAAAGCTCCGATGCAAACTCGGCATCGCGAATCCCATTGGCCGTGAACCACGAAACGAGTTGATGGATATGCTTATCCGTCACAGATGACAGTTGGCCCAGCAGCGTTGAGTCGGAGAGGAGGGAGTTGGGTTTGGCCTGTCCGTTTGTATATGTGCCCATGGTGATGCGGGTCCATCGATTTTGGCGGATGACNGAGGAGGGAGTTGGGTTTGGCCTGTCCGTTTGTATATGTGCCCATGGTGATGCGGGTCCATCGATTTTGGCGGATGACGCCGTGACGAATCTGCTCGGCACTGATCACCGTCACGGCACTCACGATGGGGTTTTGACCGAACTCAGCCCTGTGCACCTCTTCGATGCCTACTCCGTTCTGGATGAGCACGATACAGCTGCCGTCTACACCACGTGTGACGAGCGGCGCAATGTCGAGCGCATCGTTGGTGATGTCCGGCAGCGCCTTGGTGGTCACGACGACATAGTCCCATTGGAACGCGCCGCCCTCGGTGTAATCGCCGGCCTGCTTGATCGAAGAGAAGACGCGGTAGGGCGTGAAATGGTAGTTGCCAAACGAATGCGTCTCGAGCTGCACACCATTCTCGGCAATGGCCTTGTAGTTGGAGCGGCAGACGAGCGAGACCCGCACATCGCGGCCCGAATGGATGCCGTGCAGCTTGGATGCGTAGAAGCAGCCGACGGCACCAGCCCCTACGATGAGGACATGCACGGGTGCAGAGTCGGACATGGTTGCGAGAGGCACGCGAGACAAGGTTGGAGTGATGAAGGTGGGAAAGATGGGAGGGTGCGGGGAGGGCAGCGCGGCTCGGAGCGGTCGGCAACCAAAATTGCGAGCTTTCAGGGCGGCGCAACCGATGAGTAGCCGGGAGGCGCGGGCAAGCCGTTGTTAGGTCACGCATCCCGCCCCATCTCGTCATCCGGCCTTGCTGTCGCACACTCACACAGAACGGCCAGAGACGGTGTTCGTGGGCTCATCCAAGCGGGAAAGAATGGTATTCGGGTCGCGAGAAGCGGGCATGACGAGTATGTACGTGTGAGGCACGCGTCTGGTTGGGAAAGCGATGGCGAGATGGGATGCGGATCAGAGCGTGAGGTTGTACTCGTACTCGCTCTCTGTGTTCTGGCTGAGCCAGAGCAGGACGGTGGAAAACATGATGCAGGCGTTTTGGACGACATTTGCAACGCCGTAGTACTCGTAGCCCTCGGGCAAGGCCGGAACGAGATACTTGACCGTCAGCACGGTGATGCTACCAGCCAGACCGCCGGCCATGAGAGCGAAGCCGATGAAGAGAAACAGGCGGGCTCTCCACTGTACGCTGTCGGTGGCGAACGAGCCGCCTCCTCCACCGCCGAAAGAGAAAGCGGCGCCGACGTCCGTAAGATGCTGCTTGTCGATGAGGTTGACGACGATCATGCCGAGCGTGCCGCACAGGCCGGGCACCCAATCGGCAAAGGTGATGTAGGTGGCTGGTGGATCGTAGGGCGCGGTGGGGTCGATGGGTTTGCGCAGACGCATGGACGAGATGATGGAGGCGTCGAGGAAGAACCACCAGCCCAGGGCGAAGAGCGCGCCGGAGAGGTAGATGCCCGCCTGGCGCTTGCTCGTCTGCATGAACGCCGGCAGCGAAGGCAGCGGCACGAGGCAGACGCGCCTCGGATCGTACGAACGTCTTGGCAGCGACATGCCGAGGGAGATTATGTATGTGCTCGAGTGTGGTGCGAACCTAGACTGGGACTGGCAGTTGGCACAGATGGATGGCGGATGGTGGATCGTGGATGGTGGACGGCTGAAGAGAATGCAGGTACGCGAGCTGAGCCAGAGCCGTGGCCGTGGCCGTGTGGAGGAATTGCATGCACCGGCCAACGTGCGGAGCCGATGTGGCCCGTCAATGAACAGCAAGTGTTAGGGCAAAGCTGTATACACTGCCAGTCATTTCCGAACGGTGGCGCGTGCGCAGAGTGGCGCACTCCTGGGCGCGATTTTCCGCCTTTCCGCTTTCGGCAGTTGCAGAGAGGCGGACAGAGAGGCGGAACGGGTAAAGGCTCGATGCGGCCTTTCAACGAGGCAGAGAAGGGCAGCCGTCCGTGCCTCGCGAATCGCCAAATTGGAGGAAAACGCCCAAAAATGCGACGCGGCGAATGGAACTTCAGTCGGCTCGCGCCCCACAGCACACCGCCATTAGCGCCAGATGACAGACGACGACAGCCCAGTGACGACAGCCCAGTCCAGCGCATGGTCCACCCCTTCTCCCCTCTCCATCAGACCGCCAACAACGGACCCTTGCGCATCACCACCGCCTTCAGCATCATCACCCACCACTCGGGCGACCCACCACCGCGCTCGCTCGATCGCCCATCCGCCACAGTGTCTTCGCTCAAGCGCAAGGCTTCCGGCGATCTTGCTTCTGCTCGCCAACGCAAGCCTGCCGCCTCGCCCGTCCTTGCGCCCTCCCAACTCGCCAATCGGCACGGATCTGGCCACCACGACCACCGCACCAGCGCCTGCTCCATCGTCTCGGTAGACATGTCTGCGCTGCCGCAAACCGCCGACTACTCGGCCACACACGAAGCTGCGGTTGCTGCAGCAGCAGCTGCCGCCGCATCAGCCGCATCAGCCGCATCTTCATCCAGACCCACGCCCGATGCAAGCAAAACAGCACCGCTACCGGCGCACGTGGCGAGTGCCAACTCAACGGGCACGTACAGCTCCGCCTCGCTTCCGCTCGCCATCGCCGCACAGCAGCGCAAGCTGAGCGGGCGGTACGCGCTCGCCGACTTTGCCGTGGAGCGCACGCTGGGCACGGGCAGCTTCGGCCGCGTGCATCTGGTGCGCTCGCGCCACAACCACCGCTTCTACGCCATCAAGGTGCTGCGCAAGGAACAGGTGGTCAAGATGAAGCAGGTCGAACACACCAATTCGGAACGCGCCATCCTCAGCATCGTGCGCCATCCGTTCCTGGTGAATCTGTGGGGCACGTTCAAGGACTCGACGTTTCTCTACATGGTCATGGACTACGTGCCCGGCGGCGAGCTCTTCACGCTGCTGCGCAAGTCGCAGCGATTCCCGCATCCGGTCGCCAAGTTCTACGCCGCCGAGGTGGCGCTGGCCATCGACTATCTGCACCAGAACAACATCATCTACCGCGACCTCAAGCCGGAAAACATCCTGCTGTCGGCAGACGGCCATCTCAAGATCACCGACTTTGGCTTTGCAAAGTACGTGCCGGACGTCACCTGGACGCTGTGCGGTACGCCCGACTACCTCGCGCCCGAGATCGTCTCGAGCAAGGGCTACAACAAGAGCGTCGACTGGTGGGCACTCGGCGTGCTCCTATACGAGATGCTCGCCGGCCATCCACCGTTCTTCACCGAAGACGGCAACCCGATCAAGCTGTACGAAAAGATCATCGCCTGCAAGGTCCGATTCCCGCCCTACTTTGAGACGGGCGTCAAGGATCTGCTCAAGAACCTGCTCACCGCCGACCTCAGCAAGCGATTCGGCAACCTGCATCGTGGCAGCAAGGACATCTTTGGCCACATGTGGTTCGCAGAGGTCGACTGGGACCGGCTGTACAAGCGCGAGATCCCCGCTCCCTACCTGCCCACCGTCACCGCCGACGGCGACTCGAGCCAGTTTGAGCGCTATCCGGAGAACGACGTGTCCGAATACAGCCGCACCGATCTCCCGGACAACTTGGGCCATCTCTTCCCAGATTTCTAGCGCAACTCTTCTTGTCACCCCGCCCACGGTTTTGCAAAGAACCTCTTTTTTATTACTGGCTTGGTGCATGCGTGTAGGGGGGTAGTGTTACAGGTCCGAGTGGGCAGCCTTGCGAGCGGCGGCACGAGGTCCCTTGATCTCGAGCAACTCGACTGCCGAGTCCCGACCAAGTTACCGAAGCGACAGTTTGGGTGAGCAGATTGTCTCGCATGGGCGTTCGATCGGGTGCGGCTGGACAACTTACCCTCAAAGATCAGATGGGCGTTGGGCGGGATCGCACCGCCAGCGCCGCGCGCGCCGTAGCCGTCCGAGGGCGGGATCTTGAGCTTACGCTTCTCGCCCACACACATGTCGCGCAGTCCCTTGTCCCAGCCCTTGATCACCTGGCCCGTTCCCACTGCACACTCCCCACCCTGTCAGTACCTCTTCTCCTCATCCATGCTTGCACGGTGACTTACGTGTGAACTCGAACGGCTGACCGCGGTCGAGCGACGAGTCGAACTTGGTGCCATCCGCCTGTTGTCCCTCGCAGCGTCAGTATGCATCCCCCGCGCAAAGGGCGAGTGGGTAATTTTACTTACAAGAGTTCCAGTGTAGTGCATGGCGAGCAAGTCGCCAGCCTGCGACTTGTCGTCGCACACCTCGGGGCGGAACTTGACGCCCACCTGGAGCTTATCGGGCAGACTGTCTGCTGCTGCTGCGACGCCTGCCAGCGCCACAAGTGCTGTTGCCCAGGTGAACTTCATCTTGATGTAGTGTGTGCAGGTGGATGGTGGTGGTGCGGAAGGTGTGTCCTGTGCGCACACGCCGTCGGTGCGGGGGAGTTGACGTGGAGACTTGTCAAATTCCTATCGGCCGTTAAATTCCCAGCTCCCGAGGGTCTTGACTCCACTTTTGTATGCATGCAGAGTTTGGCAGCCAACCACCATGTCTGCACACCGACCTACCTTCGAAGCTGCCAAGGGGCGGGCGCCCTCTGCACGCGGATCGCAGCAGGTGTCGCTGCGTCATATCCCCGCACAGACCAAGCTCAAGTTCCGAACTCCAGCCGCCGATGCACCGCGTCGAGACCTCAAGCGCGAGTTGCAGCTCGCCGAATGGACCGCCACCAATCGCAAGCGCGCCAAACAGGGGCTCGATGCCCTACCCCCTCCCACCACCGAAGCGCAAGGCGAAGCGCAAGGCGAAGAGGCAGAAGAGAGTAGACAAAGTGCACTAGCTCTCGCGCTGGAGTTGGATCAAGACAGCGAAAGCGAAGCCGAAGGTTCTGCCTCCAACCACGACCAAAACAGCGAGGGAGAAGAAGAGGAGGAGGAGGAAGAGGAGGAGGAGAGTGAAGAGGAGAGTGAGGATGAGGAAGCAGCGCTGCTGCGTGAGCTCGAGAAGATCAAGGCGGAACGAGCCGCCGAAGCCGCCCGACGGGCCGCCTCCTCGGCAGCAGCCGACCAACTCTCGCGCGACGACGAAATCGCAGCAGGCAATCCGCTCCTCAACCTCCAATCCGCCATGGCCTCGAGCAGCGCTGGCAAAGCTCAAGACTTTGGCGTGCAGCGCAGATGGGACGACGACGTCATTTTCAAGAACCAAGCCGCCCCTCGCTCCTCCGGCTCCCAGGGCTTCGTCAACGACCTCTCCCGCTCCGAGTTCCACAAAAAGTTTATGAACCGTTACATCAAGTAGTCCCCCCACCCTTTCGCCCGGTCTTTGTATCACCATCCGTCACAGCTGTACTAGTATTGTCAGTTCGAAGCTTGTTCTTTGTATCGTTGCTCGAGATAGGTTTGCCTATTTAAGCCAGATGCGCTAGAAGTTCGAGTTGGAGCATGTATGCGCAGCAGTCTTGGCACACGACCAAGCAGCGTCGTCTTGACGTCGACCCAATGGTGGTCAGATCGAGGTGAGGTAGCGTGGCTGGAAGCCATGCGAGAGCACAGCGCGGGAGGAGGTTGCGGCTAGCCCGCACAAATCGGCTTCCCAGCTCCTGTTTGAGATACACGAAGCGGTGGTTCGAGGTGCAACTGAATGATCACAAGATTCGCGGCTGTCGACGTGAGCATCGGCTGCTGCAGGCACGAGCTGGGCCCATTCAACAGCATCTCATGCCGCAAGCGAGTTTCGACTGTGGATCAGCATGAGTTTCAAGCAGTTTGAGGGACCGTGCATGAATCTGTGTCCAAGCTGTCCCCAATCTCAAGCTGCGTGTCCCGCTACAGGGCACTGCAGCGCGAAGCTGATCCAGTCGACCTTCTCGCTGAGCCTGTCTTGACATCATGCTCCTCCAGTGCACACGTACAGTTGCAGAATAACAATGCAGATTCCGGTTCTACATGCAAGCAATTGAGGCGTCTGGGGTGCAAATGCCAACAGCGGACCTAGTGGATGCCCTCGCGCTCGAGATCAGCCAACAGGCCCGCAAGCACGGCCGAGTAGACAAAGACGAACTGGCGGCCCGTCTGGATGAGCGACATTCTCTGCTCGCGCACCGTCTCGACCGTGGTCTTGACCAGGTCAACTCCCTCGACATATGCCTGGTCGGCGGCCTTTTGCGGCGAAGCGCCGTCGTGCCTCAGCACGCTGCTGAGACGGGCGGTATCCTTGGCTACCAACACCTGAGCTTCGGCGGCTGCATCGGTGACCGAGGTCATGGACGCACTCGTGCTCGGCGTACCCGTCAGCACGTCAAACGATCCGGATCCAGCCGAGTCGCTTGCCGACATGCTCTCTCCGCGCGCCGCTCCGAAGCCAAACGAGTTGCTGCTCGCCACGTCAAACGGCGTCGGCTCGTTGCTGCCCGTGATCGTCGAGGTCGACTGATCGCCGACTGCACTCGGCCCGTTGGTGTCGGCCTGACCCGCTTCGTCGCCCTGCGAGCTCTGGCTCAGAGCAAGTTCAAACGGATTCATGGCAGACAGCAGCGCCTCTTCGATCGACCTCGAGCCGCCATCGGCCACGGCGCCCGTCGTAGGCGAAAGGCCGTTGGAACTCGACAGGCGCGAATGCACGCCTGCCGCCGACGAAAACGACGACCTCGCCGAGCCGCCGCCGCCGCCGTGGAACGACGGCGTCGAAACCTCGGAGAACGGCGACGACGCCTGCCTCCACGCATCCGAAGACAGGTGCGGCGGCAGCTGCAGCGCACCGCCGCCGCGCGTGGGCGAGTGCAGCTTCGGTGCCGCGCCGTCTCCCTCCTGCTTGGGCGAAGTCATGGCGCTCGCGGCCGAGTCGTTGCTGCCGACAGACTGCATGGCACCCGCGCGCAACTTGCCCATAGCGGTCGCGTTGAAGTTGAACGTGGGCGAGCTGAACGGGTTGATGAATCCGCTCGGCCCTGCCGCACCCTCACCTGCTTGGGTCTGCGCCTCGGGCGCTAGCTGCTGGCTGATGCTGCCCGCACTGCGCTGACTGCCCAGGCTGCTGCTGAGGTTACTCGCTGCGTCGACGCCAGAGCTGCTCTCGTTGGACCTGGACCTGAACATGGGCGGTGGCGAGCTCAGGTCGCGGCCGAAGCTCGAGCCTCCATGCGTGCTGCCCATGTCGATGTCCATGCCCGTCGGCGACAATTCGCGCTTCAAGCTGCGCCTCGGCGTTCGCGGGAAGCGATCGCCCAGTGGCGACGAAGCCGGCGCCATTTCGACCTCGGGCGTGGCATCGGCCGCAGCCGCACCTTCGCCACTGGCACCTGCAAGGCCGTTCTCCCATGTCGGAGGCTCGGGCACCTGGGAGGGGTCGACATGGTCAGTGGCAGCGAGCTTCTGACGGCGACGCACTCTGCGGAGCGCGTCGAGCGTGGCATCGATCACGATGTAGGCGCCCGTGCGACCGACACCTGCAGAGCAATGTACGACCATGGGTCCAGCTGTGCCGGTCCTTCCGCGCGAAACTGCGCTGCGCACATCGGCGTCCGCTGCGTTCTGCGCGCCCGCGGCCATGTCGATGAGCAAGAGCAGCGACTCGGGCGTCTCTGGAATGTGGTAGTCCGGCCAGGCGATGTACTGAAGCTGGACCACCCTGCGCGGCTCGGCGTGCGGCTCGGCGAGATTCTTGAGCAGGAATGTCCTGCGTACCGTCGTGGGTTCTCGCTTGCCGGCCGAAGCGGAGTGATGCTGCGGCTGAGGCGGCATCGAGGGGAAGAGCGCGCCGCCCTGGTCCGTGCTGCTGCCGAGCACGCCCTCGCACTCCTCGGAGCGCATCTTGTTGCCTTGCTGGTCGAGCACGACCTCTTCGAGCTTGGTGAGGCGGATGTGGTCGCCGTATTGGGAGGCGAGCCAGTAGGGATGGCTCTGGAGGCGGCCGCTCTCGTGCTCGCGGGTGAGCATGACGATGACGCGGCTGTTCTGCTCCCATACGGCGGTCCAGAAAGCGTCAAAGGTGCTTGGAAGCGGCGCCTGCGTGGCGATGTAGCGGCGCCGACTGCCGAGTTGCTGGGGCGGCTGGACGAAGGAGGCGTTGATGTAGTCGGAGCCAGAATCGTGCGCCGACTGGGGCTTGCTGAGGCGCACGCGGGAGTGCTCGTAGGTCCAGATGTTGTTGTAGCGGTTATCGGCGCCTCGCTCGAGCGCGGCTGCAATGCTGAAGGGGAAAGCGTGCGATCTGGCGTCGAGATGACGCACGCCAAGCGAGGGCTTCTGCATGGCCGCAGCCTGGGCGGCGGCAAAGTCCTTGGCGCGCGGATCGCAGTCGGACTCTGCCGAGTGCTGTTGCATGGTGGCGATGAGACGGTTCTGCTCAGCCTTTTCGATGTCGAAAAAGGCCTGTGCGAGGGCGAGAGCGCGGTCGGCGGGAGGGAGGCGCACGAGCTTCTGCAGGAACGGTGGCAACTCGCTGACCTGCACATCGGACATGGAGGGCAGGTCCATGGGGATCTTTTCGGTGATGCCGTGCTGCAGTTCTCTGTTTTGGCGGATGTTGTCGAAAAATGGGTTGGCACATGCAGCCGCCGGCCGATTCGAGCCTTTGGCCTCGGGATCGTTGGCGCCGGATTGCGACTGGCCCTGGTGGTGGGAAGCGAGGTTGAACTGGAGCGAGTTTGTAGCGGCAGGGTTTGCACCCTCTTTGGCAGGCGAAGTGTTGCTGCCTGGCCAGCCGGCGACGGTGCTCTGTGTTTGGAAAGCCTCTTTGGGCAGACCGCGGGGCTGAACGAGAGACTGTCGAGCGTCGATGTCGATGGGGCTGGTCGCGGCAGGCGATGCTGTGATACCGTTGAGCTTGAGCGTAGGCGGTAGCCTCATGCGCGCATCTGAACCGCTTCGGGATGGCGCGGGCTTGGCAGATGCAGCTGCACCTGCGCCCGCATCTTGGTGCTCTGCTGTCCTGCTGAGGGCGGCCGAGTCGATAAAGTCCCTGGCACGCTTTGAGCGAGCGAGCTTGTTGAAACCTCCGACGAGCCAGCAAAGCTCGCCTGCGAATCCTGCGGCTTCGAACTTCTTGAGCACGCCGATGAGGCAAGGGCCGCCGCCGCCGGCGGTGGCGTTGCCGGTGCCGTCGATGCGGGAGGTGTCTGTGTCGAGGACGATGATCTTTGTGATGCCGGGTTCCTCGGGCAGGCTGATGGTGGCGCCACGCTTGCGAACGGCATCGATGGATGCTTGGGATGCATCTGGCTTTGGCTTGAGAGGGCCCTTGCGCCAGCGCATGAAGCGACGGCGGTCAGCGATGCTGCCGAGCATCTCGTCTTCGATGCGTTCGACGGTGATGGCGGGACGCTTGAGCAAGGTGCTGGGAGCGCAGATGTTGATGCTGGAGACTACGCGTGCGGTGGAGAAGGAGGTGGAAGGACGGATGTCGAGGATGAGCACGTCGTCCGGAGCGTCGGCTGCTGAAGACGACGTGGAATGCGCGGGGGATGCTGAAGCGGCGGCGTTGGATTGCTTCCATGGAGGCGGATTGAGCGTGTCTGCAAGCGCATCTACGTCGAGAGCTTTGAACTTTGTGAGGTCATCTGTGGACGAGCTAGCTCTTGGGTTGACGGATGATGAGGAGGAAGAAGGCAGGGGAAGGGACGCGCTGGAGGAGAGTGCGCCCTTGAGTCTAGCGGAGAGATTGAGATGGCTGCGTGAATGGGAAGCTGATGATGAAGGCGAAGCGCCTGGGGCCATCTTTTTGGGGACGGAGGTGGCGTTTGCTGCCGGGGTGGGGGGCACGCCGAGACGACCGATTTGAAAGCGGTCTGGCAAAGCGGTGGTCATGCCACCGTCCGGAAAGAGCTTGGCCCACGGATGAGGATCTGGGTCGGCATCGTTATGGTGTGCGTCGGCGGTTTGGTGTGATGGGAGGCGCGCCCCGGAGGCCGAGACGAGAGGGGTGGCGAGTGCGAAGGGGCTAGCGATGCGAACAGCGCCTGGATTAGGGCCGTTGGGATCGGGCACGTGAATGGCGGCAAAGTAGTCCGGCTCTGCGTTGCTGGTTGAGGCGGCGGCGGAAGGTGGATTCGACATGCGTGATGTGGTGGCGGAAACGGTGGAAGAGGAGGAGGAGGAGGAGGAAGAGGAGGAGGA
>AWNI01000011.1:420070-433146 GCA_000517465.1 Moesziomyces aphidis | reverse complement strand
ACACACACACACACACAGCCGGTCTCGATGTCATCCCTGTCGCGTCCCTCACAATCTTCGCCACGTCAGTCAAGGACAGGAGACTGGATGAGAAAAGGATGTACTGCCAGGCATAGTGAGGACGTTGCGGATTAGATTGTTCTACTGCAAGCGATGGGTGGTGAGTCCAGACCTTATCGGCGCCTGGGTTGGCCGTGCCGGACCGTTTCCGGCAGCCTTCCTTCGCCGACGCGACTCACCTCTGATGACGTCGATCTGCGCCCAGCCCTGTTTGATTGGATTTAACATTCTCACCTTTTTCGCACCTTCGGCTGGTCGCCATCAACTGGGTCTCTGCTCACACCGCTTGTCAGCTGCCACACGGCACGGCACAACGGTTGTAGATCCTTTCTAGAAACTCAGCATTGCATTTGGGAGTGTGTGTCGCTTAGATCCAGTCGGCTGCCTTGGCCTCTGTCCTCCAGGCGTCCGAGTCGCGGATGAGCTCCCTTGCCTCCTTGGCCGGCCGCGAGATGGCCGAGCCTTGACTGATCCATCCCATCACCGACTTGACAATCTCGTCTGCAAACCCGAGCGCATGCACCGCCGCAGCGTCGCGCTCCAGACTAGCGCGCACGATCTGCGACTGCAGCGCCACATCGCCCGACGCCCCGCCCACCACGTGCTTCCGCAGCACGCCCGCCGCCAACGCCGCGTCCAGCTTCACCAGCGAGCCCACCACCTCGGCCACACCCTGGCGCAAGGCGTCCTTGACGCCCACCTCGGCACCAAACGTCGCATCCACGAGCGCAACAACCTGCTCCCGACTCGCTGCACCCACGTTTTTGGCCGGGGCGTTGGCAAGCACGTGCGCCAGCGCCTGCGCAAACGAATCCGCAAGCTCAGCTGGGTCGGTCGCGCCGCCAGCTGCGGCTCCAGCCAAGCCCGCCGCGGCGGGGGCGCCGCCTTCGCCAAGACCGGCGCGAGCACCCGCAACCAGCTCGGCAATCACCGGATCCACGCGCGTCTGCAGACCCATCAGGTTGCCCAGCGCCACACCCGCCTTGGCGCGCACCGTGGCGCTCGAAGCGTCCGAAACTGCTTTCTGGTACGAGCGCTGCAGCTGCGGGTAGAACGGTCGCACAAGCGCAGGGATGCGCCGCACCATCGTGTCCAAGCTCGTCAGGATCGCTGCCTTGACCGGCGGCGGATGACGGTCGCCGCACAGTCGAATCAGCGGTCCGATCATTGACGTGACAAACGGCTTGATCGCATCCGACGACGTGCGCTCCACAATGTCCGACAGTCCAAGCGCTCCGTTCTGCCTCTGGTCCGGCGTACCGTTCATCAGGCCCGCCAGGAAGACCGGCACCAGCGGCGACGCTCCCTTCGGTCGGCACAGGCCCGCCAGCTCGCGTCCGGCCGCGCCCGTGTTTTCCAGACTGCGCCGCAACGGCACCACCAGCCCCTCCAGCTCGTCCTTGCCCACCGTCTTGAGCGAGGCGTCCAGCGCGCTCCACGCCGCATCCACCACCTCGGGCACCGGGTCGTCCAGCAGCGAAACCAGCTTGCGCAGCCAGTCCACCAGATAGTCCGACACGTCCACCGACGCCTTCTTCACCTGGCAGAACACCTTGAACAGATTGCAGCCCGCCACGCGCTGCTGCGGCGACGACGTCGATCCGGCCCAGCCCAGCAGCAGCAGCATCGTCTGGTGCAGTCCGTCCACGTCCGNCCCGCCACGCGCTGCTGCGGCGACGACGTCGATCCGGCCCAGCCCAGCAGCAGCAGCATCGTCTGGTGCAGTCCGTCCACGTCCGACACCGAGCCCAGCAGCGCCTCGACCGCCGCGTTGAGGTCCGCCACCACCGTCTCGTCCTTCTCCGTGTCGAGCGCCTTGGACAGCGCCGTGAGCATGCTCGACAGCCGCCGGTTGAGTGCCGATCCGGCCACACGCACCAGCACCGCCAGCGCACGCGCGTTGAACGACGTGATCGGCTGCGCGATCAGCGTCGGCACCAGCACGGGGAACACCACGTCCGAGCGCGCACGCATCACCTCGCGCAGCGCAGCCAGCGCCGTCTCGGACGTGCCGCCGCTCGTGTCCGACAGCGCCTCGAGCAGCGTCGGGATCGTCTCGTCGATCGCGCGCGGCCCAATGTACGTCTGCGTCGCATCGAACGCCTGCGCAGCCGCATGGCGCACCGCCGGCGACTCGTCCACCAGCGCATGCCGCACCACCGCGATGATCGCATCCTCGTGGTCCTCCAGCTGCGTCTTGGTCGAGTTGGCCAGCACCTCGGTCACCGCGTAGCACACGCCCGAGCGCGTCTTGGCGTCCTCCGACGTCGCTCCGCGCATGCGCAGGATCGGAATCGTCTCGCGCAGGATCTTCTCGCCCAGCTTCTTGACCAGCTCGCCCAGCGTGCGCGCCGCCATCTCGCGGTTCTCGTCGCCGTTCGAGGCAAGCGACTTGATGAGGATGTCCAGCATCGTCGGCAGCACCTCGCGCGCCGTACGCGGCGTATTGTGCACCAGCGCCTTCCACGTGTGGATCGCTGCCTGGCGCACGGGGATGTTGGGATCCTGTCGCACAATGTAGATCGACGCAAGGATGCGGTCGCGCCTCTCCTGTCCCAGCGCTTCGATGAGCGCTCGCTGCACCGAGTTGTTGGCAGCCGAGTGCTCCATATCTTCGTCGATCCCCTCGTCCTCCACCTCGTTCTTGCCCGAAATGCCCGACAGGCGGAACAGGAGATCGGCGGTGAGCTGCAGCGACGACATGCGGATACGCCATGCCTCGTCGAACAGGCCCGTCTCGAGGTGCGGCAGCAGCAGATCCACCGCCTTGGACGAGTAGTTGGCGATGATCATGCGACCAGCACGCATCGACGCCTCGCGCACGGTCTCGGCATCGTCGGCGATACCGCTGAGAATCGGTGGGATAATGCGGCCCAGGTGCGGCGCGAAACGGTGGCCGAACGTGGCGGGCAGGTAGATGAGCAGCGAAATATGACCTTCTCGCACGTACGGCTTGGGATCCGCGGCGCTGTTGATGATCTCGGGAAGCAAGTTCTCCATGCGCTCCATGCCCAGACCAGCCAGCACCTCGGCGAGACCCTGGGCGGCACCCTGGCGATCCACACCCGTGGCGTCCGAGCGCAGCACTCCGAGCAGCGAAGGCACCAGCTCCACAAAGTGCACTTCTCCCAGGCGCTCCACAAGCGTACCGAGCGCCTTGGCCGCAACCGCTCGTGCCTCGGGCACGGGCGAGATGAGCACCAGACGCACCATAGGAATGAGCTTTCCGAGGTACGGCACAAAGTCCTTCGAGTCGGTGAGACCGGCAAGATTGCCGACGATGCGCGCAGCGTCCTTCTGGATCGTTGCGCTGCGCTCCTTGAGACCACGGTCGATGATCGGAATGACGAGCGCCAGCGACGGCGAGTCGATGTAGTGCACGAAGCTCGTCTCGAGCACACGCTTGAGCGCCGCACCTGTCTTGGTGTTGGGGTCGATAAGCGCCTTGAGAAGCACGGGCACGAGCTCCTTGATCTCCGGGTTGTTGATCACCTCGCCGAACTGCTTCAGACTCTTGTTGGCCGCCGTTCGCACCTGCGTGTGCGAGTCAGTGAGCACCTCGCTCAGTCGCGGGATGACTGTCGGCAGCGACAGCGAGAGCTGCTTGGGCGCACAGTACGCCATGGCGCCCAGCAGCTCGATGGCGCCCTTCTTGGTCCTCCACTGCTTCTCGTCGAGACCCGAGAGCAGCGTCGGCAGGATGATCTTGACGCAGTGCCCCGAGACTGTCTGCATGATCGCCTTGGCTGCGTCCTGCGTCGCCTCACGCACGTCGCTCGAGACGTCGCCGAAGCCGGCAAGCATGTGTGGCAAGATGCCGATGATGTACGGCTCAAAGAGCCTCTTGAGCGTCAGCGTCAGCGTCTCGTACGCGAACATGACACCCTGTCGGCGCGTCGGGTTCTTGGCGTCTTCGAATGCGTCGGCGAGCTTGTCCATCACGTCAAACTCCTTGATGCTGCCAATGCCTCGACCCATGACGAGACCAGCCAGGCCGTAGGCGGCACCTCGTCGACCGGCGTACTTGGGTCCGTCGAAGAGCTCGCGGAAGAGCGACTGGAACAGGCGCGGCACGTCCTTGCTGATGGCAAGCACCAGCGGTGGCAGACAGTCGGCGACGGCAGACTGGACGAGCTCCGAAGGCGTCTTGAGGGCATCGATGAGACGATCGACGACCTTGCTGACGCGCGGGTCCTTGGGGTCTAGATGGCGAGCTTCGCGGCCGAGTAAGATGACGACTGCCTCGGTGATGCCGTCGTCGGCGTTCGAGCCGGTCGAGTGGCTGAAGAAGGCCTCGAACATGGCGATGAGTTTGGAGAGGTGCTCCTTGCCGTGCAGATCGATCACAGCAGTGGCCGCTTCGAGCATCTTGGGGCGCACGTCTTCGCTACGATCGCCAAGCGCCTGACCATCGATCATAAACTCGAACAGAGGCTGCACATCCGAGCCCTGAAGAAGAGGAGCCAGGTGACGGAGCGCCACAGCAATGGCAGCACGCGTCTGCCATGGATCTTGGCGGTTCTTGGTCGATTCGATCACCATTCCGAATCGGTCGTACTCGGGTGCCAGCACCTTGTTCCTCTCTTGATACAGCTTGCAAAGCTTCGAGATGACGTTCGAGACCTGCTCTGGGTGTTGCTCGGTGGCAGCGGCAAGAGCGCGCGCACAGCTTTCGCGGACGTAGGCGATCTTGTGCTCCAGCAGCGCGATGAGCGGGTCTGCGAAGGATTCGGGCACGTCGAGGCCGTTCTCCTCCCAGGCTTTCTCGGCGAGTCGCGCGTTCTCCTCGTCTTCGTCGTGGCAGGCGAGCCAGAGCTCCACGGGGAACTCGAGGTCCGTAAGATCGAGCGGCTGAATGGCTTGGAGACAGCCGTTGCGCACGTAGACCTCGTCGACCATGGTGTTGGAGAGCAGCTTCTGGATCTCTGCCGGCAGAGCCGTGGTCCTGAGCGCTTCGCCGATGTCGCGCAGCGCAGAGACAGCGTCCTTGGAGATCTGCGTGTGCTTGGCGACGATGGTGACGAGGCTGTTCATGAACGACGAACGAGGGTAGAAGGTGCTTTCGCACGCAGAGCCGTGGAAGTCGATGAAGTCGAGCGAGAGCTGGATCTGCTCCAGCACCGAATCCGTGTCCTCGGGATCCACGCCGAAGCCGCCAGCACGAACGATGCGAACAATAAGAGGGTCGATGAAAGCGACCGTGGTAGCATCCAAGGGCGATTGCTCGGACAGCGATCGGAGGCGATAGAGGATGCGAAGCACGAGCTCGTTGATGGGCTCGGCTCGGAAGTCCTCCTGCACGAGCTCCTCGTCGATAGTGCGCAGGATCGCAACGGCGACAAACATCGAGTAGGCCTCGAGGCGGATCGAGCAGCAGCTGGACAGCGCCCAGAAAGCGTCCTTGACCTCCTTCTCAAAGAGCTCGCGGGCCTGAGGCACTTCGAAGGTGCGCAGGACGAAAGCAACGAGCGACTGCATGTAGCCCTGGATCTCAACGGTGCGGGCGCCGACGATGGACGAGACGGTGCCGAGGGAGCGCACGTAGCGCGATCGGATCTCTTGGACCTTGGCGCGTGCTTGCGCTTCGACCTTGGCCTGAGCGTCAACGGCGGCCTTTTGGTCCTTGGTGAGCGTCTTGTTCTGAGCCGCCTTCTTCTTGGCGATGTCTGCGCGAAGCTCGGCCTCCCACTGCTCCATCTTTGCATTCTTGCTGTTCTTGTCGACGCTGTCTTCCTTCTTTGCGGAGAGGACGTCGATGTAGAGGGAGCCGGGCTCGGTTCGCCACATACCCAGCTCATCCTGGGTGAGTGCGTGCAGATCGTCGAACTGGCAGTCGGCTTCGACCTGAGAGGCAAGCTCTGCCATGATGGTGTCGGGCGCCAGACGCACGAGCGTGGTCTGTGCCGCAAAGCCTGCGTCGCGCATGGCGGGATCATCGAGGGCGACGCGCACGGCAGAGAGGAGGTCCTGCTGATGCGAGGTCACCAGGTCGATGGGGAGGATCTTTGCCTTGAAGGTGAGGTCCATGAAGCATGAGGTGCCGCGGTCGAGAAGGTCGGTGTGGTGCGAGAGGACGAGCGTGTCGACGAGCGCCTTCTTGCGCAGTTGCGAATCGAGCTCTTCCGAGAAGGTGTTGGCAGCGGACAAGAGGCGGCGCAGATCACGAGCTCGGGTCTCGGCCGAGGGCTTTGCATCTTCCACGTCGCCAGCAGCTGCTGCTGCAGCCGCCGATCCGGATGTCGAGGCCGCCGAGGCCGCGCCGTTGGGCTTGGATGAGGCCGATGAGGCAGCGGGAGTTGCACTCGGGGCAGGCTGTTGGAGGAAGGCCGAGATGCCGGAGGTGATGATGTCGTGGGTGAGGATGGGCTGGACCAAGGCGAGATGCTGAACGAGCTCGAGCACGGAGCGCTTCGAATTGGTGCCGGTTGCATGGAAGAGGACGTGGATGAGGGCTAGTGCGATGTGCACCTGGACAGCCTTGTCGCTTTCCAGCGCCTTGCCATGTCGGACGACGACGGCCTGCAAAGCGCGCGAGAGCCAGATCTCTTCGTCTGGAGTGGCGATCTTGCGGAAGACCTTCTCGGCGAGGAGGAAGGATGGCTTGGGGTCGACGACAAGGATGCCCTCGAGCGCTGCGTTGTTTGTCAGAACGGCAACGATCTTGTCGGAGCCAAACTTGGCGAGACGGTCTTCAAGCACAGCCGTGGCGATGTAGCCCTCCAGAGGACCACCGACGGCGGTGAGCGGGTTTGTGGACGCGTTCTTGAGGTTGGCCTCGAAGCCGGGCAGAAGCGACTCTGCAAATGCGCGAGCGGCGGGCGTGGCATGGTTTGCATCGTCCATGGACCAGAAGAGCTCGCCGATGGCAAGGCAGACGGCCTTACGGATGGGCACCTTGGAGTTCTGGAGCTCCTTGACCAGAGCGTTGGAGACGGCGGCTGGTGGTGCGGAGTCGGCGTGGATGAGCATCCAGCGAAGGTGAGTGGTGATGCAGGAGACGGCGGCGTGCATCGCAGCTTCCTGCGCCTCTTTGGCGAGGAGGGAGACGACGACGTCGACGATGGCCGAGCTCTTTGCGGCCTCGCCTGGTGCGACGGAGGAGAGCATGGCGTAGATGGAGGACCTGGCTTCAGGGGTAGCCGCCTTGCCGCCCTTGAGGATGGCGATGAGCTCGTCGACGACGGCGGTCTTGGCCGAGCCGTCATCGCGGATTCGGAGGGAAAGGGCGGAGAAGAAGTCGGCGGCCTTTGTCCTGGTGGCTGCGTTGGTGGATCTGGAAGCGGAGATGACCGGGGTGAGGAGCGGCTTGGCATGCGGACCGACGTCGAGCTTCACTGCGCTGAACAGGCTCGTGGCGACGGGTAGGGCGACCTCGGGCGAGCGGAGGAGCATCTTTTCGAGTTGCGGACGCAGTGCGGAAGAAAGATCGTGCTCGGTGACGTACTGGGCGATGAACTCCTCGAAAGCCTGGATGGCGGCATGTGGCACTGCGGTCTTGGAAGCGAGGATCTGAGTGCTGTAGAAAGCGAGAATGTCGCTCTTGGCGGCGTTGATGTATCCGCGGCCGACGCCATCGGGTGCGCCCTTGAGCTGCTCGGAGCCTGCACGAAGGCGAAGAGACACGCCGATGGCCTCGCCGAGGAGGGGAGCCGAACGAAGGGCAGCAGCGGGCGTCTGGCTAGCGCAGAGGATGCGGATGACGTGAGGCAGGTAGGCGTGAGCATTGCGCAGCGTGCGTCGAGTGAGAGCTACTGCGTTCTTTCGGACGCTGTCGCGACCGTTGGAAGCGGCAAGGATGGCGTCGTAGTTGGCTGCGAGGACGTGGACGAGAGCGTCCCATGTCGGCGAGACGGCCTTTACTGCGGCAGCGTCGTCTGCGGTTGATGATGAGCAGAGTGTGGCATAGAGAGAGCATACAAACGCATGGAGGGCTGTGAGTGTAGAGAGAGAAGTGGTGGAGGGGCCGGAGGCGGAAGGCTTGGCGATGCGCTCCGACTCCCGCTTGAGCCAGGCGAGCGCATGCTTTGCGACGGCGCCGTTGGAGTCTGGCGAGGAGGCGGCTTCGTCTGTGGCTACGATCTTGGAGAATACACTGATGGAAGCGAGGCGAGATTCGCGGTCGATGTACTTTGCATATGTGCGGAGGATGATGGTGAGGAGCTCGGCTCGTTGCACGGGCTGTAGCTCTGCGAGCTCAGCTGCCTTGAGCGCATGTCGGTTGAGGAAGACGAGGCGCTGGCGCGTGCTGGTGGAGTTGAGCTGGAGCTGGGCCGCTTGGGCAAAGGTGGACCAGTCGTCGAGCGGGTCGATGAGGTCTGTGTCGTCGCCCGAGACACTCATCTTTGCAGGTGCGAGGTCGTCGTCCGAGTCGTAGGGCTCCGGATGAGGTTCCGAGGACGCTCGCTGGATCCAGTTTTTGAGGTCGCGCTTCTTGGCTAGCATGCGACGAGGGCGAGGAGATGGTAGGAGGTTGCTGCAGATGGAAGCTCGACACGATGTCCAAGGCAGGCGGGCGGGCGAGCTTGTGTCACTCAGCTGGGCTCAGTTTTTCGTACGCAGAGCTTCTGCTTCTGCTTCTGCTTCTGCGCTCCGTCGTGTGGCCCTTGCGGAGCCAAGTCGAGGTGACAAGTCGAGGTGATCTCGCGAAGAAAAGATTCGGAGCTGGCGGTGGGCCCGATTTCCCGATTTTGGAACAGCTCGAGTCGCTCGATGTTAGGACCCCATCTAGCCCGATTGGGGAAGAAAGCTGAGCGCTGATCGGCATCCGATGCCATAGAGCAGCTGTCTCAGAACGGCGCTGCAACGGGAAGCATTTTTTGCGGTCAAAGCAGCGCAAAGACTCCGGCATGCCCGACGGGGAGGATGGGCTGGGGCTCAATATGCTGAATCTGAGCGCCGCCGCATCTGTGCCAAATCGGGGCGGGGAGCGCAGAAATTCCCGCACGTCTTCCCGAGTCGAGTCGAGACGAGTCGAGTCGAGTCGAGTCGAATTGGAGTCATTTTTGGAGTTGAGCCGCGACCAACGCAAGCCAACCAACACCGCTCTTCTTCGAGTGCAGAGTCTGCGCGGCGCTGCGCACACACCTCGCGCTGCTCTGCTCGAGCCGCGCCGGTCCGCGTCGATCCCAGGCCAATCCTTATCTTGCATTCCAACCTCGACGCCTCCGACTGTCCTCACCACCACCACCAACGACAGGAGATACACCCACACACCTCAACGAGCGCCTTCAAGCGCACACACTTCTGACAACTAGACCCGCAAGTTACACACTCCGAAAGCACACACACACACACACACACCAGCATGTCCGCGATCAAGGACGCTCTCGCTTCGGCGGCCGAGGCTCTCCACATCTCCGGCGACAAGGACAAGAAGNCACACACACACACACACACACCAGCATGTCCGCGATCAAGGACGCTCTCGCTTCGGCGGCCGAGGCTCTCCACATCTCCGGCGACAAGGACAAGAAGGCCATCGGCGGTGGTGCTCCCGTCTACGTCGACGAGAAGGCCGGTAATGACGACGCTGCCGACGGCTCCAAGGCCTCGCCCTTCGCCACACCATTAGCCGCGCTCCTCGCCAAGGGCCAGGACGCTTCCGTCTTTGTCAAGAAGGCCGACGCTACCCCCGGTCAGGACGGCGTCGATGCCGACGGCTACGCTCCCATCTCGGCCTCGGCCGCCAAGAAGGTGAGCAAGCTCTACGCCACCGCGCTAAAGAAGAAGGAGAAGGCGAGCGAGCAGGCCGCCAAGGACGAAGCCCAGGCCGCCCACGACGAGAAGCGTCTCGAGGACAGCAAGAAGATCATCCTCGAGGAGCCCTCCTCCTCGGCCAAGAAGATCAAGATCAGCCAGGGCGCCAACTTCCGCGACCAGCGCGTCAAGATCTGCGGCTGGGTCCACCGCCTCCGCTCCCAGAAGGACCTCACCTTCATCGTCCTCCGCGACGGCACCGGCTACCTCCAGGTCGTCCTCTCCGGCAAACTCACCACCACCTACGACGCCCTCACCCTCACCACCGAATCCACCGTCGAGATCCAGGGCCAGCTCAAGGCCGTCCCCGAGGGCAAGACCGCGCCCGGCGGTCACGAGCTCGTCGCAGACTACTGGAAGTGCCTCGGCAAGGCGCCCGGCGGAGACGAGGCCTACACCAACGTCGTCGCCGAAACCGCCGACCCCAACTCCCTTGCCGACCGTCGTCACCTCGTCATCCGCGGCGAGACCGCCTCCGCCGTGCTCAAGGTGCGCTCCGAGGTGCTCAAGGCCTTCCGCGCCGAGTTCGACAGCCTCGGCATGACCGAGGTCACGCCCCCCTGCATGGTCCAGACCCAGGTCGAGGGCGGATCCACCCTCTTCAGCTTCGACTACTACGGACAGCCCGCCTACCTCACCCAGAGCTCCCAGCTCTACCTCGAGACCTGTCTGCCCTCGCTCGGCGACGTCTTTTGCGTCCAGGAGTCCTTCCGCGCCGAAAAGTCGCACACGCGCCGTCACCTCTCCGAGTATACGCATCTCGAGGGCGAGCTGGCCTTTATCACCTTTGACGACCTGCTCGAGCATCTGGAGCAGATGATCTGCGGCACGCTTGCGCGCGTGCTCGACGACCCCAAGACAAAGGCGCTGCTGGACCAGCTCAACCCCAACTTCCAGATGCCCTCGCGTCCCTTCCGACGCATGGACTACAAGGAGGCCATCCAGTGGCTCAACGACCACAACATCCCCAACGAGGACGGTCAGCCGCACAAGATTGGCGACGACATTGCAGAGGCGGCCGAGCGCAAGATGACCGACGAGCTCAACGTGCCCATCTTCCTCTGCCGCTTCCCGCGCGAGATCAAGAGCTTCTACATGAAGCGCACCGAGGGCGACGAGGAGTTCACCGACTCGGTCGACGTGCTCATGCCCGGCGTCGGCGAGATCGTCGGCGGCTCCATGAGGATGGCCGACCAGCACGAGCTGCTCGAGGCCTACAAGAAGGAGGGCATCGACGCCGCGCCTTACTTCTGGTACACCGACCAGCGCAAGTACGGCACTTGCGAACACGGCGGTTACGGTCTTGGCGTAGAGCGCTTCCTAGCCTGGCTCACTAACCGATGGACCGTCAGAGAGGCTTCCCTCTACCCGCGCTGGACCGGCCGCTGCACTCCCTGATCCCACCTCTTGAACGTAAGAGTCAGTTTGCTTGTCACCCTCGTCTCACTCGCCCGGCAATGTCACGTGGCTCTCTCTCACTCCGCGTTGTTCAAGCTGCTCAGTCTCCGGTGCGGCCAAGTCGTGATCAAGCTGGAAGAATGTGGGGATGAGATTCAATGACTTTTGGCGCAGGTGAGCAGATGGAGCGCTGTGTCGCAAGCAAAGGAAGCGGTGTCCACTGCCACAGGCGACGACAGACACTGCAGGCTAGCTTTTCTAGGTCGACTTTGCGAGCTTCTCGGCCTTTCGAATGGCGCGCTTGCGGATGGCGACTTGCTGGCCATACGTGTAGTTGAGCAGCCAGCCGCGCGGGAGGATGGTGGAGGTAGCCCAGTCCACAATAGCGTGCATAGGCCAAGGCGTCGAAGTGTAGGGTCTTCCGACCGCACCGCCGTTGCGACCGATCGACTTGAGTGCCTGCGCAACGTACTGCTTGGGAGTGGGGATCATGGCGCTCGCCTTGCGCACCTTGGACATGTTGGACACCACAAAGTACGTGTTGAGCAGGCTGACGGTGATGTTGCTCCTGCGCAATTCCTCGCCCAAAGCCTGGGACCAAGCGCTGAGGAAAGCCTTGGATCCAGCATACGTCGCCAGCATGGGAGTGGTGACCTGACCAGCAAACGAGCCGAGGTTCAACACCAGACCACGCTTGCGTGCGACCATGCCGGGGATGATCATACGCGACACGCGCAAGATCGAGACGACATTGATCTCGATAATGTCCTCCATCTCGTCCTCTGCAGTTTCGGCAAAGTTGACCGGCATGTTGTGCGACTTGCCCACGTTGTTGATCAGCGCACCGATGTTGAGGTCCTTGACGGTATGTTGGAGGCCTTCGTACTGACGCTCATCGCCGAGCGCAAAGTCGATCGCCTGCGTCTTGGTTCGAACGCCCGGCGTAGCCGCTTCGATCTCGGCAGCAACAGCACCCAGCTTCTCCGGGCTGCGCGAGACGAGCAGGATGTTGAAGCCCTTCTTGGCGAGCTGCAGCGCAAACTCGCGCCCAATGCCATCCGTAGCACCCGTCACCACCGCCCACGTCGCCTTGGAAAAGTCCTTCTTGTTCGCACCGAACTTGGACACCGACTGTCCAGGCAGCACGTAGACATCGGCGAAAAGCTGGGTGAGTCGCAGCACGAACGTCGCGGCTGTCAAGGCACCGACACCCGCCAGAACGACGAGCGCGGCCGAAAGAGGCGTCAGACCGTGGTCGACGCGGAGTCCAACATGGCGCAACAGGCCGTCGATTTGCTGTTCGATCGCCATCGTGCTTTGATGTCCGTTGATGAAGTTGGAGTTAGGATACGGCACGTTGATGGAGGTTGGTCCGGAAGGTCTCGGTTGCCGCTGCGGAAAGAGTTGCTCTGGATTGCGGATAGCCACATCATCGCATCCGACAAAATTCTCAAAACGCGACAGGAATGCACGGGTCAAGTGTAGCGTTTCGCGTCGGTGCAAGAGCTGGAATTGCTCGTTTGACTGGTTACCCAGCAGCACGAGGCGTATCGCTCGATGCAGCTAACGTCCGGCTCAACGCGACGCCGAAGCCCGATTCACACTTCAAATGTCTGGCTCATATTTGTTGGGGACTCACCGGTGCTGCATTGCCGATCGCATCAACCGACTCGACCATTGCCACTCGTCGGCTTGGACCGACAACCTCCTCGATACAGTTCACAAGCATCTCGAGCGAATTTTCTTTCTAGCTTGGCTCGCGAGCCTGTGGTTGACTGCATCGGATGAAGGAAAAAGTTGTTGAAAAAGCAAAAAAGCCGGAAAAAAAAAAGAAAAAAAGAACTGCAGCACCTAGGATTCCC
>AWNI01000011.1:398871-410729 GCA_000517465.1 Moesziomyces aphidis | reverse complement strand
CTCTCTCTCTCTCTCCCTGCCTCAGACGCACCTCGAGCGTTGAAGATTAAAAATAAAAAGAATAACTCAGAGTTTCGAAATTCGAAAAGGGTGGTCGAGTTTCAAGGGCCACCCTGCCTGTGTGTGTGGCTCGCCAAGCCAGCTGCAGCCCAAATCAGGCTGCGCTGCGCTTCGCCACCTCCCACGCGCCCCCTGCGCCCGCGCCAGATTTGGCAGCTCCACTCCGCCTGTCACTTGGCGATTTAGGGCGTGGCGCGCCGCCCAACTTTTTTTCCCCTCTTTCTTTTGCCCCGCAGTAGCAGCAGCAGCAGCCGTCCCTTCCAACTCGTTCGTCACATGGATTTTTAACTAATTTTCCTGTATTTTCTCGCGCCCTGCTGGATTTCTCTTGTTTCTTGGTTTCAGGCTCTGGAGCCCGTTCGCTCGCTCTGCTTTTCGCCTCGCGAGCTGGGAAAATTTGAGACGGGGGCGGCGCATGGCTGTCCGCTGCGCTGTTGGCCGCCAGATTCGCCGCACGACAACGCTGCACGAACAACCCTCCCCCCTTCCAGGTTCGGCACCCATCTCGAGCGTCCGACGAGGAGGCGCATCCAAGTTTTCAGTCCCAACGAGGCCCAAGTTTTTTTCTCTCTCCCCCCTCCTTTGTTCGCGGCTCAAGCGCAGCCCAAGCGCAGCTCAAGCCCTCTTTCTCCCCGCTGGGCCTTGCCGCCTTCGCCACCCTCGCCTGCTGCTCATCCGCTGGGATTCGAAGCCTGGGTCCCATCCCGTCGGTGCGACGAGAGCCGTGCCATCAAAGGGCAGCCACCCTCTCCGCCTCACCCTCGCGTGTTGGCCCTCCCTCCCTCTCCTCCCGCGTTGGGGCGTGTTTTGAGTGCGCCGCCCTGCCCTTCCCCCTGCAAAGGGCCCCCGCTGCTGCCCGACTGCCTCCCGAAACCTTACGCGGGCAGGCGCTCCTTCTCCGCCTGGCAGCTGCTCTTCTGTTCGCCCTGCCAGATCAAGCTTGGCTGCTCACTCACCCGCTCGCTCAAGACGCTCGCAACGCTCACGACGCTCACAACGCTCACGGCTCTCCGCTCGACCTTCGAACCTGGGCCGACACCTCCTTCCCGCAGCCGCCGCCGCCGCCGCCCACCGCCGAATTGCAATATATCCCTTCTACCTTGAACCCGTCAGCCCGGCAATCTCCCCCCCCCTTCCCTTACCCC
Source organism: Moesziomyces aphidis (assembly GCA_000517465.1). NCBI lineage: Eukaryota > Fungi > Basidiomycota > Ustilaginomycetes > Ustilaginales > Ustilaginaceae > Moesziomyces > Moesziomyces aphidis. The sequence continues at coordinate 409,524 of AWNI01000011.1, read as the reverse complement.
AGACCCTCACTCCCTCGTTCCTCAACCTTGGAGCCCTCCTCATCTTTGTCGAGGCGCCATCACCATCTGGACCAGCATCTCTCGCAATACCTACCTCGCCAACCTTCAGTAGACTTGTCCCCCCTGCTCGACTCGCCATCTCACCTTTCGCTCCAATAGAGCCGCGCTTGTTTCATTCAGCCGCTGCAACATCCTTCCGCACCTCATAAGCCTCAAAGCACTCGCCCAAAAAGCGCCATCGCCGCCGCCACCCTATCCTGGACTTCCTTGCATCTCGTGACGTCTTTGATCCCAGCTTCTGGTTCGCACAAAGCATCGTCTGCCATCCTCGCATCCCATCGCCAAAGCTCCCTTCTCCACGTCTAAAAGCATTCTCCATTCCCAAGCCCTCTCTCCAACCCCCACCCACGCAAACACAAGCATTTGCCTCCCACCCGTACACCGTCCTTTCATCAACTCCGACTTTGCATCTCGCCCTCCGCACCACGCAGCTCTCTCATCCTCGCGACAGTCTGGCCATCCTCTCATATGCGCACTGCAGCTCAACGCTCCCACTCCATTCTCTGATCGTCTCTCCCAAAGTTGCCACCTAGTCCGTGCATCTTTTCCTCGTCGGCCCTCCCCTCTACCCTCTGCCTACCAACTCGTCAGTCAACATGGCCGCCACCGTCGCCCCCGCCTACAACGCCTCGCATGGCCACCAGTCCGCCGTGGACGTCTCGGCTGCTTCGGCCACCGCCGCCACCACCAAGGCCTCTTCGTCCTCATCGTCATCGTCGCGCCCCTCGCAGCGATCCGAACCGCAAGACCGCTTCTACGGTTACAGAGGTGAGTGCTTCCTTCATCATTCTCCTCCCATTTTCACGCGCGAACATCTTGACTGACAATCGAATATCCCTTCCCTGCCATCGATCGCAAACAGAAACTTCGGAGCTGTGTGAAAGGTTCATCCTCTACCTCTTCGCCTGCCCACTCGACTCGACCTCGGCATCCGCCAGTCTCGCTTCGTCCAACGGCACGCCCGCTCCGCGCCTCTCCGAGTTCATCGCCTACGCGCTCTACAGGACGCGTCTGCCCGAGGTCGTCACCTTCCAGGCGCTCTTTCTCTTGCTGCGACTCAAGATCCGCTTCCCCGCCGCGCGCGGCTCGTCGGGCCACCGCCTCTTCATCTCGGCACTCATGATCGCCAGCAAGAGCAGTTGCGACGACACCTACTCTAACAAGAGCTGGGCCATTGTCGGCCAAGGCCTCTTCAGCCTGCGCGAGATCAACCAGATGGAGCGCGAGCTCTTCGGCTACCTCGGATACAAGGTCAACGTCTCGCCCGAGGAGCTCGAGGTGTTCACCTACGAGCTCGAGCAGGACTGCGACGGCGGCCGCATCGACCTCGTCGTGCGCAAGATCCTCCAACTCATGTCGCGCCGCAACAGCATCGACGACGCCAGCATCGGCATGGCGCGCGAGCGCTCCGAGAGCGTCTCGAGCGCAAAGTCGTCGGCTCCGCCCACGCCCGCGCTCGAGTCTTCGGGCTTCTCGTCGCCATCGCTCGACTCGCACGCCGGCCCGCAGCGCGTCTCGTCGGGTCGCCACTCGCGGCAGTCGAGCGTGTCGCACTCGTTTGGCCAGCGCGCCAGCATCTCGGGCTACGCACCTGCCACCATGGCCATGTCGAGCTCCACCGGCCACCTCGCCAGCGCCACCTCGACCGCCGCCGCGGCTGCCATGCCTGCCGCCACGCCCATGGTCAAGAGCGCCAGCCACCGCCAGGAAAGGAGCGCCACTGCACCGAGCTTCATCCATCCGTTCATCAACCACGCGCGCGAGAGGTCGTGACCGTACACGATGCCCACGCACAGCATGCCGCTCTCGTCGTCGGCGTCGGCCTCGAGCTGTGCCGAGCGTCCGTACTACTCGAACTCGCCTGCTGCCAGCATCTCTTCGTCGTCGGTATGCTCGTCCATGTCCTACGCGCACTCGAGCGCCATGTCGGCCACGCCTTCGCCGTATGCATCGCGCTCCACCATCAGCGGTCGCACCACGCCCGACACGCCTCCCTCGGACCTCGACTCGACGCAGTGGGAAGACGCACGCTTCTATGGCGTCGACCTCAAGGCGGAGCTCAGCCCGTCGTCCACCGGCGCCTACAAGCTGCCGCACCAGGCGGCTGCGCCCGGCTTTGCACAGCACGCCTCGGCCGCCGATTCGTACCTGCATCCGTACAGCTGGAGGTCGTAGTCTTTTCCCACACCCACACTCTTTTGTCGCGCATCTTTCTTTTCTATCGTTGGTCGGCCTCGCGTGTGCCCAGCTGCGCGAGACGCTCCGGCCTTTCGCAACAGTCCCTTTTTTGCATCCCCACACCCACTGGCTTCGTCGCATTCCCTCTTCCCTCAGCTGTGCGTGGTCCGCGAGCATGGTCTCTGCTGGACTCGCACCCCTCTCCCCGATGTGAACCTAGATACCCCTTTTCCCAAAATCCAACGCATTCGAGCATCATTATCGTCGCCGAGAATCCACAAAACCGTTCCTCGCTTCCCACTGCTGTCCGTGCGTCTGCCGCCTGTCTTGGTCTTGAGTCCCCTTTGCATTTCACCAACCAGCCAGGTCGTATGGCCCACTTGGTCTTCTTACGCTGGCACAGCTTCTTGTGGACTCGCAAGAATCTGTCTGCGCGATCCTCTCTCTGCACAGACTGTCGAGGGCTGGAGGATTGGCAGGGGATCTGCAGGCGGCATGGGCGGGCTCATCGGGAACGGGGAGGGTTGCCAACGGAGAGTTTCGTGCGGGATTCAGATACCCGCTTACCACTGACTTGGCTCGAGTGAGACCTGGCGTTGATTGAATTCATGCGTGGCAATCAGCTCCCACACCACACCCACACCGCACCGTTTGGGCATCTTTGGTATCTTGACGTGGCATTTGTTCATGGCAAGAGGACGATATGTCAGGGAGGCGGAGCGAGATTTTGGCCTTCCGAATTTGTGGGTGGGAGCCTCTTTCTTTTGGCGCCATGCAAGGGGGTTGGTGGCGGCGCTAAAGGCATCCAATCATCTCTCGGCTACGCAACAATACTGTCCGGCTCGTTTTGGGCAGTCAAACCGGTATTGGTGGTTTCTTCTTGCTGCGGGGCTCCCCTGCTTTGCGCCGCTGGATAGGCTCGCTTCCAGCTCCCTCGGTACTTGCCACCGACGCACGCTAAGATTGCATTGGCGAGCACGCCAGTTGTCGGAACGGTGCAAAACACTCGGGGCCAATGCTCGTTGGCGTGCATTGGATCGTGCCAAAGCGCAACCTGGATTGACAAAGTTCCAGTTGCCTGGACAACTTATGCAACACCCCTCGGAGCCTCTTGGAAGCTTCTTTTCAGTCGGAGACAAACGCCCGTAATGGCGTGCAGTGTTGTATCCCGATCCTTTGCCGTGTGCAGCATGCAAGGTCCATCACACTCTGACCCCACTCTGACCATTCTCCGAGCGCACGACGACGAGGTGCGGCTGCCGAGCAAGGGCAGGTTGCGTCGGAAGCAAGCTGCTCCGAAGATGCCGACTTGTAGCTAGGATACGCCGCCGAGGTGCAGCTTCACCGCGCGGTTCGGCGTTTTCAGCTGCTCATCTCCAGATCCGCCAAAGATGCGGTGGCTGCAAGGTTGTCTCCGAAATCTCCGCATTGCCGCTTCGTCTAGGTCGCTTTGGCATTCCGGTGGAAGAACAAGAGCTAATACTTCCACGTGTGCGACCGGGCATTCCCATACACTGTGTTACGAGAAAACCCTGGCGGCAAAGGCTGGGCGGAGATGCAAGGGCGTGCAGACGCCACCCCGCCTTGCCTTGCTGCGGCTCTCTCACGCCCCTGCCCAAAAGGCTCCCAGCCCCGCTCCTTCCATTCTCCCGGAAAGTCATGCTGGGTGTACATCCATCCTCTTGGGCGCAAGACCCATCTGCACGAGCTCCATCATGCTCAAGTGCGGCTCTTTGCTTTCAGCCGCCGCAAAAGCGCTTGGCAAGCCGACATGCACGCCCGCCGAATTCGCCGCACACGGTTGCCCGCCTTCCGCCCCGGCTCCCTGAAGCCTAACACACCGAGCGAGGGCGATTTGCCGATCTTGGACTTCACCCGATCTGCGAAATTGCTGCACTGCTAATCGGAGCGATGCTGGTCTCGGTGAGGACAGCCGCGCTACTTGACACAAAGGGACTTGGAAGCCTGGGAAATTCGCAGCAGCTGCCCTTTGTCTGCGGCGCACTAGATGTAAAGGCAGAAGAAGTCCCTTTGTCACTCCATCCCACAGCTCGGGCTGAGACAACAATGCCTTGCAAACCGAAACTCCCACACCGAACCATGTCGCACACAAAGGAACAGCAGAGCCATTGTGTCTCTGCATGTCGTACATTCAGCAATGAGCACGATCCAAGCCGTTTACCCGGACGTTGATGTTGTCCCTCCACCATCTCCTTTGCCACCTTCCTAGACCCCCTCTCGACCATCCCTCCTGAAGCTGTTGCGGTAGAGGCGACGCGTCCAAGTGGACAAGATGCCGGGCAAGCGCAAGTCTGAATCCAAAGCTACACCTTCAACACTCGCCAAGCCGTCGCTGCGGCTACTTTTCAGCTTCCTATCACGGCGCGATGTGGTCCTACTCCTTCTGCCGGCGGTCGCGTCGTCGATCGCGGTGGGCATGGTGCCAACCGCCATGTCCAAGGTTGTCGGTCACGCCTTTGATGCATTCACCAGCTACGGCCGCGACTCGGCCACCGCGGCCCCGCACGCTGCCGCCGAGGTGAACAGACACTTTATCAACCGGATCCTCGGCTCGGTGTATGCACTGCTGGGTCTGGCGGCTGCGATGCTCGTCATCAGCACGCTCTCCGTGTCCGCATGGATCTGTCTCGGCGAGCGTGCGGCTGCACGAGTGCGGTTTGCGGTCTTCCACAGCGTGATCGCCAAAAAGATGGCATGGTACGATACGGGCATGGGTCTTACCAGCGACGACCAGGACGAGGGCGAGCAGGTCGAGATGTCGCCGGCGGGGCTGATGACCAAAGTCGCGCGCGAATGCGATGATCTGCGCGTCGCACTCTCCCGCGAAGTCGGCGATGTCACGCAGCACATCACGACGGCGGTGGCGAGTCTGGTGCTGGCCATGTACACGAGCTGGAGCCTGACGCTCGTCATTCTCGCATCGATCCCCGTCGTGCTCGTGCTGACCGTCGTCACCGAGATCGGCGCCAATCCGTGGCTGCAGCGCGAACGCACCAGCACCGCACACGCCACCTCGATGGTCGAACGCGTGGTCGAGGCGATCAACACAGTCAAGGCGTTCAATGCGCAGAGCAGAGAGTCGGCGCGGTTCGACGAGGAGCTCGCGAGTGGCTCCAAGTCGTACCGCCGCATGCTGCTGTGGTGGGCCATCCGATTCGGTGTGACGGGTGGGCTTGTGTTTGCCACCTTTGTGCAGGGATTCTGGTTCGGTGCACATTTGGTGAGCAAGGGAAAGCTCAGCCCGGGCCAGGTCATGACCGTGTTCATGGCGAGTCTGCTCGTGTCCGGCACGCTCAACGAGATCGTTCAGGCGCTGTCGTACATCGACAAGGGCAAGGTCGGGGCTGCCAACCTTGTCAACCTCATCAACTCTCCGGACGACGATCGGGCGGCGCACACGCAAGCAGAGCGAAGAGGCTCAAAGACCGCCAGCTCCATCCACTCGACCGGCTCCGAGAGCGACGAGAAGCACCACTCGCTCACGACGCACACCAAATCGACTCTGGGCAGCGAACAAGTGTTCGACATTCTCGAGTACGACGTGTCCAGGGCCAAGGCAGTGCCCATGTCGATCGAGCACATCCCAACCACGCCTTCGCCTGGCATCCACAGTCCGGACAACTTTACCTACCGCGCGCGACCGCGCGTGCACACCATACGCGGCGCGCGGCGTGCAGTGCAGGGTCTGCGTCGAATCGCACCCGCCACGTGCCAGGGCGAGGTGCATCTGCGAGGCGTGAGCTTCAGCTATCCGTCGCGCCCCGACACGTGCGTGCTGCGCAACGTCGATCTCTACTTCCCACCTGCCGAGATGACGTATGTAGTGGGCGGCAGCGGGAGCGGCAAGAGCACGCTTGCTCACCTCCTGCTGCGTCTGTACGAGCCGTCGGCGGGCACGATCCAGATCGACGATCAGACGATCGAGTTCCTCGACCCGCACTGGTGCCGCCAACACATCAGCTCGGTGAGCCAGGACCCGATCATCTTTGACATGAGCGTGCACGACAATGTTGCGCTCGGCCTCGTCGGGATTGTCCAGGGCTCGGCAACATCGGGCATTCCCAGTGTCGCGCGCGAGGAGGTCGAGGCTGCGTGCCGACTCGCGCTGCTGCACGAGTTTGTGCGCGATCTGCCAGACGGCTACGAGACCAGCCTTGGGTCCAACGGCACCGCGCTCTCGGGCGGACAGAGACAGAGGCTCGCGATTGCGCGCGCAAGGCTGCGCGATCCCGCCATCTTGATCCTCGACGAGGCCACGTCGGCGCTCGACCCCACCACGCGCCACCTGGTGCACGAAGCCATCAAGACGTGGCGCCGAGGCAAGACGACGATCGTCATCACGCATGATCTGTCCCAGATCGAGCCGGACGACTTTCTCTACCTGCTCGAAAACGGCGAGGTCGCTCAGCAGGGGTACCGCTCCGACCTCGAGGCCAAGGATGGACCGCTGAGGTCGTTGTCGCTCCAACAGCATCAACGCAGCCAGTACGAGGACCAGGAACAAGAGCAAGTGGTGGAGCAGCTCGAGGCGGTAGGGAGGGAAGAGCCGCAGGGCAGGAGGAGACGCATGAAGTACAGGTCGATGTTCGGATGGGAACGCGAGGCGGGTGTGCTTTCGGAGCATCTGTCGCTCATCATCTCGCAGAAGCTCGACAGTACGCCGTCGCATCTCAAGCCGCTCCGACTCGCTGAGCGCCAGGCGATCAATACGTACTTTGAGGACGCCGAGACGCTGCGTGCTTCTGGATCTACCGCAAGCGACCGGCGTGCGCGCACCGTGCCGCTGGAAAGGAGGCGGTGGGATGAAGTGCAGACCTCGCACGTCTTGTCCGAGACCATGATCCACACGGGGGCACCAGAGGTGGAAAAAGCGGGTGCGGCCAAGGTGGCGACGATGCGCGAGGTGTGGCGTATCCTCTGGCGGACGATTCCGAGCCGAGCGCTGTTGGTGGCAGGCATCACGCTGTGCATCATGGCAGGAGCACTCACCCCGGTGTTCTCGTTCCTGCTCGCGCAGCTAGTGGCGACCATGGGCCGACCGGACCAGCAAGCGGCGGTGGTCAAGTGGAGCCTGCTCGTGCTGCTCGTGGCATTGCTCGAGGGCGTGTTTTCCTTTACGCGCTATCTGCTCGTGGAGACGCTGGCCGATGCGTGGCTGCTGCGTCTGCGCAGCTCGTCGTACCGCCACGTTGTCGCGCAGGACCGCACGTGGTTCGACCGCGGCGAGAACTCGGCGGCGCGCATCTGCCAGAGCATCGTCAAGGACGGCGAGGACGCACGCGGGCTGGTGGGGCAGATCATCGGCCAGCTCGCGCTGATCTGCTCCATGATCACGCTCGGTATCGTGTGGGCGCTCGTTGTGGGTTGGAAACTCACGCTCGCCGGAGTAGCGTTCGGACCTGTGTTTCTCGCTGCCACATTCTGCCAGAGCCGGGTGATCAGCGTATACGAGGCGCGCAACAAGCTCAAGCGCGAGGCGGTGTCGGAGCGCCTGCACGCTGCGCTGTCGCACATCCGTGCCATCCGTGCCATGGGTCTCGAGAGCGTGTTTGCGCAGCTGCACCAGGGCGCGCTCGACGATGCGCAGCGGTGCGGTATGCAGGCCAGCGTGTTCTCGGGGTTTGGTCATGGCCTGAGCGATGCGCTGACGTACATCGCCGAGGCGCTCATCTTCTTTGTGGGCGCGAAGCTGATCGTGTCCGGAGAGTACGACTTTGCGAGGATGATGCAGGTGTTCAACCTGATCATCTTTGCCGTGACGTTCGCGGCGCAGATGCTGACGTTCCTGCCGGGCATGTCCAAGAGCATGAAGGCGCTGGTGGATCTGGACCGGCTCGTGCGGTTGCAAGAGGCGGATGCGCAGCGTGGCGAGGCAAAGGGCGAGATGACATGCGATGTCAAGGGCGATATCGAGTTCCGCAACGTCGGCTTTGCCTACGACGGCAGATGCGAGCGCGTGCTGGATGGGGTGCAGTTCAGAATTGGCGCGGGCGAGTGCGTTGCAGTCGTAGGCTCGTCGGGCTGTGGCAAGAGCACCGTCGCTGCTCTGCTGCAGAGGCTGTACGAGCCGAGCTCTGGCGAGATTCTGGTGGATGGAGTGTCGGTCTCGTCGCTCTCGACCGCATGGCTGCGCGAACACCTCAGCATCGTCGGTCAAAACCCGAGCCTGTTTGACCTATCCATTGCGGCCAACATCGCGTACGGAGCCAACACGAAGCTCTACGATCCGCTCGACACGTCGCTCTCGGACTCGGACCTGGAGCTGGTGCACCAATCTGCGCATGCTGCCAACGCACACAGCTTCATCGAGCACCTGCCTGAATCGTACGCCACCAGTGTGGGTGGAGGTGCAACGGGGTCGGGCAGCAAACTTTCGGGTGGACAGGCACAGCGGATTGCCATCGCGCGAGCGCTGATGCGAGTGCGTGCTCGGATCCTGATTCTCGACGAATGCACTTCGGCGCTGGATCCTGCCAACCAGCAGCTGATTGTCGAGACGCTGCTGGACGCCAAAGCCGCCCTGCGCCAACGCCGAATGACGACGCTCGTCATCACGCACAACGTCGACATGATGCGCCGATGCGACCGCATCATCGTCCTCAAAAACGGCGCAGTCGCCGAACACGGAAGCTTCCAACAGCTGCTCAGTCAAAACGGCTACTTTGCCTCGCTCGCTAGAGCCGGCGAATGGACTGGCTGAACGCTTCCACACATGCCCCAACGGATCCTTTTTCGCACTTTGTCTTTTTGCAATGCATCTTCACTTTCCCTTCTGTCACTCGCATTAAGGTATGAGATGTGGATATGGGCAGGACTATGCGTCTTCGTCGTCGTCGTCGTGGCGCCTGAGGGTGGGCGCGCCGCGGGTGCGTGGATCAAAGTTGGCGCCGTCGATGTTGTGGTTGAGCGCCTTGGTGACTTTGCGTTCGATCTTGTCTGCCTCGTCGAGCTTTTTGGCGCGCACGCGCAGGCCCTCCTGACCGGCCTTGGACAGCACGCCGATGATCAATTCGACGCTGCGGATCGAGTCGTCGTTGGCAGGGATCGGGTAGGTGACGCATCTGGGGTCGACGTCCGAGTCGGTGATGGCGATGGTGGGGATGTTGGCCTGCGTAGCCTCCCTGATTGCAAACGCGTTCTCCACGGGGTTGAGCACGACGACAAGGTCAGGCTGGAGGGTCCGCGATGCGAGCCTGTTGGTGTTGGCGTTACCGGAAGGGTCGAGATCCGCCATTGACTTGAGGATGGCAGAAGCGAGGAGCTTGGGAGCGTTTGTGATCACACCGGGCATCCATCGCTCGGCGGTCACATGGAATCCGTTGGCCCCGAGACGCTTGGTTGCAGCCAGTACGGCAGCCTGCTGACCTGGACGCGTGCCGACGAACAGGATCACGCCGTCGCGCTCGGCAATCGCCTTGACCACCGCCGCTGCACGACGCAGCGCAGGCAGCGTCGCGCGCTCCAGATCAAAGATCGCCACGCCATGGCGCTGGCCGTAGATGTACGGCTGGTTGGCGGCCTTGAGCGACGAGAGCGAGTGGCCCACCTGGGCGGTGGAGGCGACGAGGTGCTGGAGCGTGAGCTGGTGTGCGTCCACCGGGTTGAGACGCAGCTTGTGCGGGCGGAACGAGGTGGCTCGTGTCTGGGTGCTGCCGAGGTCGGAGAGGTTGTTCATCACAGCACGTCGCAGCCGACGCCTCTCGACGGCATCGTCCGAGAATTGCGACTCGGTGGCGGGGTTCGAAGCGGTCACAACATCGGCGGCAACAGCAGCAGCGGCGGCGGCACCATCGGTTGGTGCGGAAGACTGCACTTCGGTGGAGAGCTTGCGCGCGAGCACGGCAGAGCGCGAAGAGACGGAAGAAGAGACCTTGCCCCTCAGCAGGCTGCCGAGGGTGTTCCTCGAGGTGCTTGCGATCGGACTGGCCATCGTGAATGTTCGATGTATACGGGGTTGGGAGGAGGTGGAGTGTCAGTGGAGTGTCACACGGATCATCACCATCATCAGCCTCTTCCCACTTTCTTCGCCTCGCCTCTCCGATCTCGGAACCGGCTGACTCCGAGGACTGTCGCACGAGAGAAGCCGCTCCAAATCGAGTCGAGAGCGCGTCGAGCCAGTGCCGCAGCCACTCGATTCTCAATTCGCACTCGACGGCCACACGCAAAAACGATTAGAGCCGCATTACAAAATTGTAAGCGGGGTCCGGGTGCCGAGTTTGTATTGCTGCGACGTTTCTTCCAAAATTTTTCTTCGGGCTGCAGTTGGATTTGCAAAAAGCTCGCCAGGAGAGCCGTGTGACCCTGGACGAGAAGAACAGGCGCAAGCGACCGAGAAGAAGAAGAAGAAAAAAATCCTGCCTGGCTCAAGAGAGAGAGAGAGAGAGAGAGAGAGAG
>AWNI01000011.1:371159-388428 GCA_000517465.1 Moesziomyces aphidis | reverse complement strand
AGCAGCAGCAGCAGCAGCAGCAGCAGCGCATCACCACCCACGCCTTGGCTGCTAGGCTAACCCAGGCGCAGCGCAGCGCAGCCAACCCAGACAACGCAGCGACGTCCGCAGCCAACGTCCGCCTCTCTCTCGCCATCACCCTCTATTCGAGAAGACGACGTTGACGACGACGACCTCCTCCCTCTTCTTTATCACGAAGCGCGAGGGTCCTCTTCTTCTTCCGTTTCTTCCTTCTTTTCCTTCCCTTCCCTTCCCCTTCTTCTTTTCGTAAGGGTTTCTTCCTCCTTCTTTGGATCAACACCCGTCTTTCGCTCGGTTCGAAAGGCGCGCTCCGATTCAACAAACAGCGAGCTCAGGTCTCGCACCAGCCCGGTCTCGACGCTAGGCTCGTCTTGGCGACTTGGATCCTCCCAGCTTCGACTTGCGACTCGTGGACTTTGGCTCGCCCTCCTGCCCGTTCCCGACTCGTCCTGCTCCGGCCCTGATCGTCTCGACCGCCAGCGTCCGAACTCATCCTTCCCCCCCTTTCAATCCACGCGACATCCCGAAGCCAGCACATTCAAAAGCTGCTTGGCATCTCGACATCCAATCTCTGCCCATGTCGAGTGAATCGCATCCAGCGGGCAACAACTCCAACGTCGCCGCCGCTGGACCCAACGGTGATGCAACCGCAGCCAACTCTCGTCGTCAGTCTGCAGTAAGCCTGCCAAAAGGTGCCGCCGCAAACCCGCGTCCCGCCGCTGCCATCAACTTTGGCTCCGTCCACGACCAGAACGCCATGCTCTCCTCCTCCCCTGCCGCTCAGCCCAGCTCCGGTCAGCATCTCCACGGCGAGAAGCCCACCGTCTTTGGCTCCGTAGCCGCACAGGACCCTCAGTCCAAAAAGACCACCATCGGCTTCGCAGGCGGAAAGCCAGACGCTGCGCCCGCCAACGGCGCCGCTTCCTCCAAGTCCATGGACTTCCAAAAGCTCTTCCAGGGCTCCGGCTCGCCCGCGCCCTCCCAGGCAGCCGCATCCAACGCTTCCGGCTCGCCCTCCCCGTCCAACGCCGCTCCTGCATCCACAGCGCCCTCCACACCGCAGCCCAACTCCGGCTCCCAGTCGCAGCAAGCTGGCCGTCCACATGCCTCCTCCAACCTCAGGCCACCAGCAGGCACGCCGCACCACCCGGGTGCCAGGCCTTTCGAGCCCCAGCGTTCGCCTTCGGCTCACCAGGCTCAGGGCTCCCGCATCGCATCCCAGGCTCCTCCCCACCAGCAGTTCCACGGCCACCCGCAGGGCGCGCCCCAGCAGCCGCGCTCTCCTCACATGGCCAACGCCGTCCCCATGCAGCCCATGCAGCCCATGGGAGGCCCGTGGCAGCACCAGCAGCCCATGGCATACGCACCGCCCCAGTACGGCTACCACCCGGGCTACGGCTACTCGCCCGTCCCCCAGCACTGGGCCGGACAGCAGCCCGGCTACGAGATGCCAGGCACGCCGCGCTCGCCGCGCCACGCCAACCTCGGCGCTTCGCCCATGGGCCCCAACGGCCTTCCCGGCACGCCCTCCATGGCTCCCTCCACGCCGCTCTCGGCGCGCGGCGCCAACGTGCCCCCTTCGCCCTCCACCGCTCACAGCAACGTCAGCTCGCCCGCCCACCAGCCCATGACGCTCGGTCAGCAGCAGGCCAGCCGTCCGCCCACCTTCAGCCCCGCCGCCAGCTACCACTCGCCCTCGCACTCGTTCAGCAACCCCATGAGCCCCGCCGCTCGTCAGTTTGAGCCTACGCAGAAGAGGCAGAGCGCCGCCATCCGCATCGTCAACCCCGAGACCCAGGCCGCTGTCGATCTGCAGAGCATCCAGAAGACGCCTGCCGCCTCGCAGAAGTCGACCGCACCTGCATCGGCGACCAGCTCGCCCAGCATCTCGAGGGCCTCGCCCGCCATCGTCCAGCCCGCCCAGAGCAAGCCCATTCGCATGGAGACCCCAGAGGCCTTCATGGCGCGCGTCCAGGCTAGCAAGGAGGAGGCTGCCCGTAAGAAGGCCGAGCAGGAGAGCGGTTCCAAGGACGCCGCCGCTGCCGCGGATAAGAAGCAGGACGATGACGACAAGCAGGCCAAGGAGGCTGCCGACGCCAAGAAGAAGGCCGACGACGACGCTGCTGCCGCCAAGGAGGCTGCTGCCAAGCGCGAGGCCGAAGAGAAGGCCGCCGCTGAGCGCAAGGCTGCCGAGGAAGCTGAGGCCAAGGCCAAGGCTGAAGCCGAGCAGAAGGAGCGCGAGGCAAAGGAGAAGGCCGACGCAGAGGCCAAGGCCAAGGCTGAGGCCGAGGCCGAGGCTCAGCGCAAGGCCGAAGAGGCCAAGAAGGCCGAGGAGGCCGAGGAGGAGGCGGCCAAGTCCAAGGCGGACGCCGCTGCCGAGACCAAGACCGCTGCCGATGAGTCCAAGCCCAAGCCGGCGCCCATCGACACCGAGAAGGCCGCTCGCAGCTCCGTCGCCGACGTCGAGCGCATGGCTCGTGAAGCCTCCTCGGTGCCTCCCTCCAGCCAGGATGCGCCCAAGACCCCCGGCCTTCCTCAGACGCCTCGCACGCCCGGCACGCCCGGCTTCGCCGGTCTGCCCGCCAAGCCTCTCAGCACCATCGGCTCTGCCGCCGCCTCCAACGGCAACGGCATCAAGCTCGACGGCGAGGCTCTTGAGAAGAAGAAGAAGACCGTCACCACCACCGACGCCGCTTCGTCGCCCTCGCAACCTTCCAACAAGGACAAGGAGGAGGGCTCCTCTTCCGGCGCCTCGGCCTCGCTCGTGGCTGCCAAGTTCATCGACAGCTTCAGCAAGGTCAACTACCCCACCAACATCAACTCGCCCAAGCCCGAGCTCAACCAGTCTGCCGAGCCAGGCAAGTTCCGCTACGACCGAGACTTCCTCATGCAGTTCATGGGCGTCTACACCGAGAAGCCCATCGACCTGCCTCCGCTCGCCTCGATCGGCATGGAGAGTGGCGGCATGGGCGCCGGCCGACTCAACCGTCGTGCCTCGGCCATGGGCCCTCCCGCCGCTCCCGGCCGTGCCCAGGGTCTCGGCATCAGCGGGTCCTCCGGCTTTGGCGGCAAGGGCGGCATCGGCTCCTTCAGCCACCCTGCCAAGACGAGCGAGGAGCGCTTCGCCGCCGCCTCCGGTGCTCGTGCTTCGGGCATGGGCGCTTTTGGCCCCATGGGCTCGTTCAACGCCGGCGCCCGCTCGCAACCCCTTTCCCGCACCGGAAGCGGCAGCACTGCGCTGCCCTCGCGTGACATGATGGGCACCGGCATCCCCAACGGTGGCCGCACCAAGAGCAACCGTGGCCGCCAGCGCGACCCCAACTCGAGCCGCGGTCCCCAGGTCAACCCTCCCGAGAAGGGCGGTCCCACCATCCCTCTCGACCAGGTCGTGCCCCTCGCCAACTCGGAGAACCGATGGAGCCGAGGTGCCAGCCAGGTCAAGGCGGACTCGCCCGAGATGGTGCAGCGAAAGGTCAAGGGTCTGCTCAACAAGCTTACGCTCGAGAAGTTCGACTCGATCTCCAACCAGATCCTCGAGTGGGCCAACAAGTCGGTCTCCGAGGACGACGGACGCACGTTGCGACAGGTCATTCAGCTCATCTTCGAAAAGGCCACCGACGAGGCTGCCTGGTCCGAGATGTACGCTCGTCTCTGCCGAAAGCTCATGGAGGAGGTCAGCCCCGAGGTCAAGGACGAGAGCCTGCGCACCACCGATGGCAAGCCCGTCGTTGGCGGCTCGCTCTTCCGCAAGTACCTGCTCAACCGCTGTCAGGAGGACTTCGAGCGTGGCTGGGCTCAGCGCGACACTGCCATCGCCGCTGCCAAGTCCAAGGAGGCCGAGGACAAGGCCAAGAAGGACAGCAACGACAAGGCCGAGGCCGAGGCCAAGGCCGCCGAGGAGCGCGGCGAGAAGCCCTCGGACGCACCCAAGGAGGCCGAGCTGCTCTCCGACGAGTACTACGAGGCCCAGAAGGCCAAACGACGCGGTCTTGGTCTCGTTCGCTTCATCGGTGAGCTGTTCAAGCTCAGCATGTTGACGGAGCGTATCATGCACGTCTGCATCAAGAAGCTGCTCGCCAACGCCACCGACCCCGAGGAGGAGGAGATCGAGTCGCTCTGCAAGCTCATGACCACCGTCGGCAAGCTGCTCGACTCGGAGAAGGCGCGCGGCCACATGGACATCTACTTCCAGCGCATGAACGAGATGTCCAAGAACGAGGTGTCGATCAACTCGCGAATGCGATTCATGCTCAAGGACGTCATCGAGCTCCGCGAGTCGAGGTGGGTGCCGCGACACGACAACTCGGCGCCCAAGACCATCGCCCAGATCCACGCCGATGCCGCGAGGCAGAAGCAGCAGCAGGACGCCGAGAACGCCATGCGCGCTCGTGGCGGCCCGATCTCGCGCGGTGGATCCAAGCGTGGTCAGGCTCGCGACAACGGTCCCGACGGCTGGAGCACCGTCGGCGGTGTCGCTCCTCCCCCGCGTCCCGGCAAGGCCGGCGACCTGTCGCACTTTGGCAAGATCGAGCGCGGCACTTCGGGACGCCCTCTCTCCTTTGGTCCTTCCACCATGCTCGGCAGGAAGAACCAGGGCAAGGGCTCCGAGGACGGCAGCCAGCCTCCCACGCGCACCAGCTCGCAGACCAACATGTTTTCGCTGCTCAACCAGGCTGGCGAGGGCGATGCGGCGCCGAGCGAGGAGCCTCAGCGTCCCAAGCTCAACCTTGCACCGCGCACCAAGCCGCTTCCCGGCAACGATGGCGACAAGGAGGGCGAGAACGACGGCGAAGAGGATGCTGGCAAGGCCGCGGACATGTCGGACGAGGAGGCCAAGCGCAAGATCGCCAACGACATCAAGGAGTTCCTCGAGATCAAGGACGTCAACGAGGGTGTCGAGGCCTTCAACACACTGCCTGCGTCGCGACAGGCCGAGTTCGTGGACAAGATCGTCGGCACGGCCATCGAGAAGAAGAAGGAGGACGTGGCCAACGTGGCGGCGCTGTTCGCCAAGCTCAGCCAGGATGGTCACCTGGACGAGGAGTCTGCCTTCAAGGGCTTCGAGCCGCACATGGAGTTCCTGGACGACGCTTCCATCGACATTCCGGCCATCTACTCGTTTGTGGCGGATCTGCTGGTGGCGGCGAACGTGACGCAGGAGAAGATCGAGGAGTTGGCCGGCAAGATCGAGGGAGACGGCCTCAAAACCCCCAAGGACAAGCTCCTTGAAAAGGTTGCCGCTGCTCGGGAGTGATGGCTGTATGCCGTCATGCCTGTTGCTGCAAGCAGCCACCCACGCGTTGCTAGGGCCGTGGGTGCGTTTGGTCGTCTCTCTCGCTCCTTCGGATTTTCTCTCTCTCTCTCCTGGCTTCTGGCGGAATCCCCCCTCTTGGCTCGGCTAATAGACCTAGGCAGGTTTCCTTCGACATCCATCTCGGAAGACGGCTCGTTGTGTCGTGTTTCTCATCTCTTTTCGGATTGCGTGCGCATCTATCGCTGGGCTCGCGGCGGTTCTGCTTCGGTAGAACGGTAGTGCCCACTCGCTCATCCTCTTCTTTCACCTTATGCTTGGCAGCTTTGCTCTGCCGCTCTATGAACCCTCTCCACCCTCAAAAAACAAAAGCTCTTTAAAAACGATACGATCGACAAATTTTCCTTTCCCCTTTCAACCAACGCTAGGTCGTGCCAAGTGATGGTGCACCTGCGTTCCGTACGATACGAAAACGCGCCCCCGAGTCTGTTTCGATTTGGACCTCTTCTTCCCCGCACTCCGTTTCGATCCGAGCCTGTACATATCCAGTCGAAGCTCAACCTTGCCTTGCCCTTTGACCCGCTGCGCGCGAAAGTTTGCCGAGAGCAAAGGGCGATGAAGAGAAAGGGTGTCGTTCGGTTGAGGTTGCTAGTCTGATTGCACCGACGTGTCTCCGTCGAACCGGTTTTGGCTTCGCCGCAAAACAGGTTGTCGAATGTGCGGTGAGCTGCGCATCTTTGAGGCACTCGTCTTGTTGCAGCCAGTCCCTAGACTGAGAAATCTAGATCGCAGCCAGGTGTGCGTCTCTACACGTCGATGCTCAACCACGCCTCGTTTTGCCTTCTGGCAAAAAGGCAGCTGTGCACGAAGATTCAGCGGTACAGACTGGCGTTCAGCAATGTCCCAGTGTGTAGGCAGCACTGATGCCTATTTCCAGAGTGTGGGTCTGAATCTCGCGGCATACCCCAGCTTGTTGCCGGTCAAGTCAGCTCTGCCTGGAGCTGGACGCAGCTAGTAATGACATCAAGCATACAATCACGTCGAGGGACGACAAACATTCGTGAGGACAAGGAAATGGTATTTACGGCTGATGGACTCTCGCAGTTCAAGCGAAGATCTGTCTGGCCGAGGCGAATCGGCCATTGATGCAAAGGAGCGCGTCGGAAGTGGTTGCTGAGCTGCGCTTCGTGCGTGTTGCCGTTGGGGTAGTTGAGATGCTTGCGCTTCTTGGCCGATCATTCGACTTTGGCTCGTCTGGAGACAGGTGCAGTGACAACAGGCTCATCGCCATCGTCGTGCGAGTCGTGGAAGTGCAGTGCGACAGCAGCTTGGACGTTGGTCTTGGACGACAATGCACGAGCCTGATCATTGGCCTCGCGCAGCATCTGCTTGAACGTTGCCCTGGCTCGCCGTCCTCGGACAAGGCCGCAGCAGCTTCCTTGACCTTGGACGACACTGCAGCAGCTTCATCACTGTCCTCAGAATTGACTCGACTGCGCGGGATCAGTCGTCGTCCGGGAACAGCAAGGCAGCAGCCTTCTCGTTGTAGAGCCCCTGTGGAGCTCAAGAGGGGTGCGGGGATTTCCAAAGGCGCAGCCATGGCGAGGCGTGGCTCGACTCTGGCTGCTCTCCTCCAGTCGAGGCATGTCTGCACCACCGAGTCTTGTGCTGACAACTAGACGAGCCGAGCAGAGTATCTTGTGAGCTTGGCTTCAAGCCGCTCTTCAGAATGCAGACCAAGCCACATCGAGCGGTGGTGATGGAGATGCACTGCACTTCCATGCCGCCCACCTATGCCGTCGAAGCTCAAACCGAAGCTT
This sequence comes from Moesziomyces aphidis, assembly GCA_000517465.1. Taxonomy (NCBI): domain Eukaryota; kingdom Fungi; phylum Basidiomycota; class Ustilaginomycetes; order Ustilaginales; family Ustilaginaceae; genus Moesziomyces; species Moesziomyces aphidis. The sequence goes on along the minus strand of AWNI01000011.1, from coordinate 381,336 downwards.
TCTCACTGCAGTTATCCCGCGTCAACAACTCAGTTTCACCAAACATCTTCAGGTCCCGTCCGAATCTCCTGATTTTCATTAAATCTGGGGAAGAAGGCTATTCCAGTTCTTGTATGTGCATCCGGCCGTTCAGGCGTTGAGGGACTTTGCGTGGAACTTGATGTGGTCCTCGGCAAAGGTGGAGATAAAGTAGTAGCTGTGGTCGTATCCATCCTGGAGCCTGACACTAACGTTCTTGAATCCCTTGTTCTTTGCGACCTTTTCAAAGTTTTCGGGAAGGAGCTGGCCCTGCTTGTAGAAGTCGTCTGCGGTGCCCGAATCGACGAGGATGTCGGGCTGACCGTCTGCCTGGTCGAGCAGAAGCGTGGCGTCGTACTGCTTGCCTTCCTCGAGGCCCGAGGCGAGGTAGCCTTCGAAGGCCTTCTTGCCCCAGGGGCAGGCGGTGGGGTTGCAGATGGGCGAAAAGGCAGATGCGCTTCGATAGGCAGATCGGTTCTTGAGGTAGAGTGTGAGCGCTCCATGTCCGCCCATCGAGTGGCCAAAGATCGAGGCCCGGCTCGTGTCCTGTGAGAGAAGTCAGCGTCTCGGTCAAAGGCTAGGAAAGCAGGGCATGCACTTACGATCGGAAGGTCGCTTGAGGCGATCTTCTTGGGCAGCTCGTCGACAACGTAGTCGTACATGTTGTAGCACTTGTTCCAGGGCTGCTTTGTCGCGTTCAGGTAGAATCCAGCGCCGGTACCAAAGTCGTAGCTCTCATCTTCACCGTCGACACCGGCACCGCGCGGAGAAGTGTCCGGAAACACGAGTGCGATCTGAGCGGATTCGGCTGCGTTGAAGAAGCCACCCTTTTGAGCGGCGTTGTCCTCGGTGCACGTGAGACCGGAGAGGTAGTAGAGAACCGGCACTTTGTGCGAGGACGAGGCGGACGAGGGGACAAACACGTTGATCTGCGTCTCGAGCGAGCCGAGCGCCGAAGAGGTGAATGCGTACTTGGTCAGCTGGCCCCCAGCCACTTTGTTGCTCGACTTGGCACTGAACGTCATTTTGAAAGAAAGAGGATGGTGTGGTAAGGAGGAGAGAGATGGCGGATGCTGTGGAAGAGCGAAGAGGTCAGTGCACGCTGGGCTCGCGCAAGGTGGAGGCAGCAAAGTCGAGTCGCCGTCATTTCCACGTTTTCCCCGCCACCCGCCGACGATCATCTCGTGCGGCAAATCTGGCACACGCCCTCCACCGTCGCGCTTGTGTCGCACTCGACACTGGGGTCCCACACGGTCGATCATGAAGCTCACCACCTTGCATTGCAAACACAGTGATCCAGACGACAATCTCACTTGGAGCCATCGAGGAGGCCCTTCATGAGCTCGATGCAGCGCTTGTTCTCCGCCTCGGTGCCCACGGTGACTCTCAAGCAGCCAGCGCAGCCAAGGTCCTTGGCACGGTTGCGCACCACCAGCCCCATCTCCTCGGCCATGCGCTTGTACACCGTCTGCGCCACGTTGTTGTCGGGCCTGGAGCGTGTCTCGAGATCCAAGATCTGGACCAGCACAAAGTTGGCTTCGTTGGCGCCAAGGATCGCGCCCGTGCCGGGGACGCTCTTGAGGTCGGCCATGAGCTGGTCGCGGTTGCGGATGAGCGTCTGGACGTTTTCGCGCATCTGGGCGATGCCCTGTGGCGAAAGCGCTAATGAGGCAAGGTGGGCGGTAGGCGAAGAGATGTTGTAGGGCGCCTTGGTGTTGTTCATGATCTGCACCAACGCTGGCTGCGCAAATGCGATTCCCAAGCTGTGCAGTGAGAAAGAAATGGAAAGAGGGTTCAGTCAGTGGGGAAGCACATAGACGACTGATGATGTTAAGAGCAAGCTTACCGAATGGCTGCGAGACCGAATGCCTTGGAGAGCGTCTGTGTGACCATGACGTTCTGGTACTCGTGGACGAGGCTGACGGCGCTCACCACGTCATCCTGAGCACGCTTGCCCATGGCCTTCTCCTCTTCGGCAAAGTCGATGTACGCCTCGTCGACCACAACAAGACCCTTGTAGTCTGGATTGTCGAGAACCTTCTTGACGACGGTTGGCGGGATCAATGTTCCGGTGGGGTTGCCTGGCGAGCAGATGAAGGTGATCTTGATGTCCGGGTCTTCGCTGAGCTTCGTGTTGACCGCTTCCACATCGAGAGCGAACCTGCCACCCTCGGTGATGAGGGGCACCTTGACGACTTCGAGGTCGTTGACGGCTGCGCACACGCTGTACATGCCGTAGGTGGGTGGGCAGATGAGGATCTTGTCTTTGCCGGGACGGCAGCAGACGCGCTGCACGAGGTCGAGCACCTCGTCGCTGCCCACGCCGAGGAAGACGAAGGCATCGTTGGGAACGCCACGCAGCTGTGCAAGCGAGTCCTTGATGCCAAAAAGGCCTGGATCCGGGTATCGGTTGAGCGAGAGCGGGTCGTCGGCCTCGTTCGACTGCACAGGTGTGGCGCCATTCGAGGTGCCCGGATTGTGAGGGATGACCGACTTGGGCGGCAGCGAGTGGCCGAGGCTGTTCTCGTTGGCATCGAGCAGGATGCCAGACTGGTAGTCATCGCGTGCGCAACGGTACGGCTCGAGCGAAAGAATGTTGGGGCGGATGAGGTTCTCGAGCTTGAAGTGGGCGGGCTTGTGGGCAGCGGCTGCCGAATTGGCCTCGCCGTTGAGGCCCTTGATGGTCATGATGGTGGTGAGGCGTGTAGGTGCGACTACTATAGTTGCGAGTGGATAGGGCGATGCGACGTTGGTGGCTGAATGTGGCCCTTTTTGTGAAGTGGATCGGTGGTCAGGAATGACTCGTGGTTGGCAAAAGTGAGCCTGCTATCTTGAAGGCGCCGTGCAATCTAGTAACCGACTTCCGACAGCGCTTTGGCAGTGCGGCTCGCAGTGTGTGGCTGATTTGCAACGGCCAAAATTTAGGTTGCCGGCTTTGACTCACGACGGCTAGCGCGAGTCACGCCTTCTTCTTCCAATCGGCCGAGTGCGTGCCTCCACACCCGCCTCAAAAGGTTGCCGCCATCTTGGTGCTCAACCTCGAAAGACCAAAATCATTCCCATTCACTGCAACACCACGCTGGTTCAAGTCGACCTTCATTGGCGATCCATCGAATCGAGTCAAGCAAGGCAAGAGCGCAACCCGGCGATGAAGCTACCTATGATGCTGCGAACGACGACCCAGCGCGGCCTGCTGCCATCGGCGGCGTTCCGATCGATCCCAACACGCTCAGTGGCTACACCTGCTTTCCGTCTCGGCCCTTCCGAATCCTGGCGACAATCCTCGCGCTCGATACCGGACAGTGCACGCGCTGCTCCCTCGTCGATTCGCCTTTTCAGCTGCTCGAGCATGGTGGCGCAACCTACGGCCAAGTACAGCGCCTCGCCGCTGAGTGACGGAGAATATCACAAGCTGTCGAACCAGGCGATCGACTCGCTCACCGAGACGTTTGAAACGCTGCTCGAGGATGCAGACGTGGACGCACTCGAGCAAGAGGCTCGATCCAACATGCAGGGAGCCTCTCGCGGATCGCCTTCGTCCGAATGGGACATCGAATGCGCCGTGAGTATCTCGCCGAGATTGCGTCGGCTGATCCGATGCGATCGCCAGGCCCCGAGTCTGAGCACACACCGCTGACCCTTTTAGCTCTTCTGTCTTTGTGCCCCAACAAAGTCTGGCGTCATGAACCTCAGGTGCGGCGTGCACGGGACGTGGGTCATCAACAAGCAGCCTCCCAACAAGCAGATCTGGCTATCCAGCCCCAAGAGGTAAGTGTCGAGCTTCCTAAGCCCTGCTCATGCGCCGCAACTGCCCATTGGCACACCGCTGACCCTGCTTGTTATTGCGCCCATCTTTCACGCCACACACTCTCGAAATCACAGCGGGCCCAAGAGGTTCGACTACGACGCCGACACCAAGACGTGGTTCTGCCACAAAGAGGGCGAAACGTCTACACTGCACGAGCTCCTTCAGGGCGAGCTCTCCGAGGTCTTTGCGACCGACGTCGAGGTCCTGCTGGAAGACGAGTAGCGCTTGTCAGTTGCACCCAGAGCTTGAGCCATGCGACATGCCGCCTTTCACGCTTTCGCCGATTCCGCGTCGTTTTCGGCTGATCCGATCCGCCGATTTTCCGGGCACCTGAGCCAGGCCAACAAGGGAAGCTGGAAGCTGAGAAATCGCGTAAAGCGCGACGGTGTGCGTGTCGCAGGTGTTGGACCCTCGGAGACTTCTGAGTGTGCTTTGCGGGCATCCTGCAGGCCGCCTCCACCCTGCAAAAACCCCTTTAAAATCAATGCTGCCCAAAACGCCCGTGTGCTGAACTGAGCCTCCTACACTCTGTTGGCGAACGACACATTCGATTGACCGTTTGGGCCCCCTCTCCCTCTTGCCTTAGCTCCACCATCCATCCACCTTTCGCTCATCCGACCACTGCAGCCTTTCAGCGAATATTCAGTCGACACGAGCCATACGCTTCACGCATACAACGCGCTATCAGCGTTCTGCCCCGGCCCAGCCATCTTGTCCAGAGGGTGCTCGAGCTCCAGGTCAGCGACATGGTCAGTCTACGCTCTTCAAAGCGGCAGCAGGAGAGAAATGCGGGAAGCAGCCGAACAGCTAAGGCGCGCGCGCCGTCGTCGTCATCGTCCGTGAAGGGCTCGCTCCGCCTGCAATCCGACGAAAACGCGTCTCACGTTCGACAGGCGCTCGGCGACATCAAGAACGTCGCGGCCGGACGCCGAGCTGAAGCTGCGGCGAGCGGCACGCAGAGGAAGCCCCTGGGAAATCGCAACGCTCCACCGCAGAGCCAACAGACTCAAGCAAAGAGCAAGGCTCGGCCTGCTTCTAAGTCGGCCGCGGCTGCCAAGTCCAAATCGCCCGCTCCCACATCAAGGACTGCATCGACGCGACCGAAGCGCAGTGCTGCCGATCAAAGCGCCGAGGCAAAGCCGAGCATCCCCACACGAGCGAGGTCTCCCAGCGTGATGTCAGTGCAGGAAGTCAAGAGGACTGAGTATGGGGCCTTCTCGCATGTCGAAGTGCCCTCGACTTCGCACCTTTGCGAAGTATCGGCGGGCGATTCACTTTCGGCGCAGATCGAGGCGGCGGCGCATCGCACAGCCAAGCCGGCACCAACCCATGCTGAGCTCAGCCGCGTGTCGCCGGCTCTCGACAGCGACGACCTCGACTACTTTGATGCCAACAAGCTGCCCATGCCACACGAGCAGCACGAGGCACAAGACCCGAACTCGTCGTCAAAGGGAGGTGGCTCGGATGCAGAATCGGCCACAGTACACGGATCCTCGGACAAGGAGAATCTGCCTCCACCCGCCACTCGCGCATCTGCCAGCGTCAGGCCGCCGCCGCGCGAGCGCGCAGGGGTGTTGCAACCCTTGGAGGGCGGCCAGCCGGTGCACTCGACGCCGATTGTGCGCGGGCGCTCTCGCGGCGCCGGCGCCGGCGCACTGTTGGATGATCTGTTCCTCGTCGAGTCGGATGGCAGTCAGCCCGATTCGCCAGGAGTCGCACGCCGCGCACCGCTGACCGAGTCCGCACAGCAGCTGCTCGACTACCAGGATCGCGGCGTATCCAAGGTGATGGCGTGGAAAGCAGCGGGGCATGATCCGGCCGCCCGTCTGGCGCAGCGCACCCCCTCGTCTCCCGGTGGCTCGAATGCAGACTCGTGGCCGACGGAGCCCGAGGATGATGTGGATCGCGCAAAGCATGTGGCGAGCGACGAGAGCGACGAGTTTGGCTTTTTCATTGCCGAGCGCGAGGTCCGCAAGCGGGCGCAGGCGCCGGTCGAGCCGGAAGAACAAGACGCGCAGTCTGCGCAGAGCGGCTCGGTTCAGTGGGTGCCTGGAGATGTTCCGACGGACCCGTTCAACGCGAGCGACGATCGACGGCTGGCGGAGCACGCTTTTGCAGGCATGTCGAGCCCACCACTTGCGCCAGCGCGCTACGAGACGCCGGGCTCGCAGCCAGCATCCGTCGGTCACCCCGACAGCGACGGCGAACATGACTCAACAGGGCAGCCAGCAGAGGAGGATAGCGAGACGTCGCCTTCGCCACCGCCCGTGCGACGCTCCACGCGCGTGAAGCAAGAAAGACAACCGGTGGATGACTCAGACGTCGAGGCTCCGCCGGCCAAGCGGCGTGTAGCAACTGTGACGACGCGGCGCCGCTCGGAGCGGCACGAGGCCCGTAGGCAGAGCGCAGAATCCAGCGTTGGGCGCACGAGCAAGCCCGCGACGAAGAGGGTGGCGCGCAACAAACAGGCGTCACCGTCATCGTCGTCGTCGGATGTGGAGGTGGCGGGGGAGCCTCACAAGCGCAAGGCGACCAAGAAAGCAGCGCGCAAGAAAAGTGCGTCAGAGGACGAGGACGAGGAGGAGTCGCCCTTGGCGGCCAATCTACGCATGGATGACTATGTCAAGCTGCTCCCGCCGCGTCGGCGTGCCACCAAGTCCACGCCCAAGGCGCGAGCGACGGCGGCGAAGCGCAAGACCAAAGCAAAGGCCAAGGCGAAGACCACGGCCAAGAGCAATGACGACGAGAGGGACGAGGTGGGGTCGTCGCCGATTCACACGGACGACTCGGAGCGCACCAAGGCGGTCAAGCAGCTCAGGGCGGTCGAGGACTACAGTCTCGAGGTCGAGCTGGTGCTCTAGTGCTCACGCCGACGCACACGCCGACGCACATCAGGCGCATTGTAACGGGGTTCGAATCACATTTCTCTTCACTGGCTGCATCAGCGCTTCTTTGCGTCTTCGTATGCTTCGGTTCGGATGTCGAAGTGGGCGAACTGGGAGAGGCGGTCGGCGAGCGTGTCGGCACCGAGGAGGGCGGGGGTGAGCACGCCGCCCTTGACGCCGGGGAGGGCGCGGTCGCTGGTGGCAAGGATGGTGAGGGCGGCCTCGGTGATCATGCGCGCGGTGAGGAGGTAGCCGGGATGGCCCTTGGCGGACATCTTGCAGATGGCCTTGGTGCCGTCGGTGGCGGTGGCGAGCGTGTCGACGCGCAGCCTCGAGTTGACGAGCGAGTGTTCCGAGGGGCCGGAGTTGGGTTTCATGGAGCGGGCGATGAGTTCGCGGATGGGCGCGATGTTCATGAGCACCCAGATCGAGACCACGCCGACGTAGGCGACGATGTAGGCGACGATGCGGTTGGGCAGCAGCGTGCCTTCCTTGTAGGCAAAGGTGGAGCCGTAGGCCGAGGGGGAGGAGTGGTGTTGGAGGAGGCCCCAGGTGCGCGTGACGGTGCGCGTGTTGTGGATGGAAAAGGTGTTTTGCGCACCCCACTTGCGGCGCTGCTCGAACCAGCGCACGGGGCTGGCGAAATCGAGACTGTGCGGCTTGGAGATGGGCGAGAGCCAGTCGCCGCGCACGGCAAACATCTGCTGCTTTTCGGATGCCATGGAAACCGCGCTGGCGAGCGTGCCTGCCGAAAGGTCCTTGGGCAGCTCGTAGGCGCACTCGGCCAGCGCAACGTCCTTGCCGCTGAGCTGCCTGGCCTTCTGGGCGGCGAGGAAGGTGGAGAGGTCAAAGGGGAGCGAGTCGAAGCCGACGCTGTTGGCGATGACGACGCCTTTGGCCTGGGCGTCCGCGTGGAACTGACTGATGCAGTCCGAGTTGAAGCCCGTCTCGCCGGAGAGGTCGACGTAGTGCGTCGAGGACTCGAGGCATGCGCGCACGACGGCCACCGCGTTGAAGGGGCGGTAAGGACCGACGATGTTGATAAGCACGCGCGCCTGCGAGGTCATGGCAGTAAGCGTGTCGTACTTGGCCGTCTCGGCCTCGATCACGCCCACCGTGTCGGGCAGGTTGAGCGACTTTTTCAGCGACGCAAGGCGCGAGGCGGAGCGACCAGCCACGGCCCAGGGGCGCTGCTCCGGATGCGAGAGGAGGTACTTGCACACGAGCTGGCCCGTAAAGCCCGTGGCGCCGAATACGACCACATCGTACTTTTTGGACATGTTGGTGAAACGCCTGACGAAGGGCAAAGTGGCGAGAGTGTTGGTAGGGTGGGATGATGGCGGAGGGTCAGAAGAAGTCAAGGCAGACGGGTATATGCGAGCTTGGGCGGTGGTGACGTCGGGGGCGTGAAAGCGGCACATTTTTCCTCCACACCGCCGTGACCCGCCAAGTGAGACACACAGGCGAAATTTCCAGCCAGCTGCGCCTCGAAACTTGCCAAACGCACGTCGGGGCGGTAACGTTTGGGCCCACCCTTGAACTTTAACACGGCTCGGCGGGACGCACGGCGTTACGGTGGGGACCTCAGACGACTTTGGCTCGGCCGCCTAAGGCGCGCATACCTACACGCACGACTGGCGTGGCCATCTAGCTTGTCCTTCTCGTGCTCACGTCGACATTGCTCGCACGATTCACCTCCATCTGCAACGCTCGAACGGTGGTACTGGACGAGACGATGCAGAATTCTATTGCTGTCGCTGTGGGTGTGGGTTATGCGCCTGCGGCCTGTTTGGCCATCTGCACGACGTTCTCCGCTGCCAACACCCCACCCGGCTCGCTATACGCCTCGAAGGCATACACCACCGCAAAGACGAGGAACAGCGTTGCGCCGCCGAGGGTGACGTGCTTGACGCTGATCTTGGTGGCTAGCCAGCTGCCGCCCACGACCGCCATCGACGTGCAGCACGCGTGGCCTGCGATCGTACCTATGCATACGAGGGTGACGTTGTGCGCTGCGGCGAGAGCGATGGTTGCGATCTGGGAGCGGTCGCCCCATTCGCCGAGGAAGGTGAGGATGAAGGCCTGTGCGAAGACGGGGCTGAAGCAGAGGCCGCACAGGTTCTTGGTGCCCTCGCGCAAGGTGTTGCCCATCCCACCGGCGCGTTTCGTAGCAGAGTGGGAGGGGGTGGTGTGGCCTTGTTCGAGCGAGTCGAGTTCGTGCGTGTTTTCCTCTTCGATTTCGCGTTCGGCCTCGTGCCATTCTTCCTGCAGCTCGTCGCCGCTCATCTGCAGGCCATCGCGCACCATCTTGAGGCCGAAGACGAGGAAGAGCGCAGCGGCCATGAGGTTGGTGAGGCTTTTGGGCAAGAGCGAGGGGAACATGACGCCGAGAAGGGCGGAGAGGACCGACATGACGGCTAAGCTGGCAAAGGCACCGCTAAAGACCACGAGGCGGCTCTGACGCATGGCGAGGATGGCGGCGATGAGGAAGGTCTTGTCGCCGATTTCGGAGACGATGATCATGGCGAACGACGACCAGAGCGCGCGAGGGTCGTGCTGGAGTGCCTCGTTGAGGCCGAGCGCGGTGGTGTAGGAGGAGAGGGTGCCGGGAAGGACGCCCGATTCGCTGCCGCCCATCACCATGCCCAGGCCGAGCGAGGTGGCGTTGTTGAGCGCCGTATCCGCGGCTGCCACCGCCTCCATTGTGGATGTTTGCTCGGCTAGTCGGTAGAGGTTGTTGGTGTGCTGGGCGACGGGTGGTGGTGGTGGTGGTGGTTGCTGCTGAGGTGGGGAGCGAGGCTGGGCTTGCGTGGGGGGTGTTGGGCATTGCAGCTCGGGCCAAGATTGACATTCTTGCGGCGGAGTGTGTGTTGTGTTGGGCGTGGCAGGGCGCGTTTTTGAGACCCTGTGCCTATCTATATTCGTCAGGCTTACGAAGCCGCTGCTTAAATTTCGCGGGACTCGGGGGCTTTGGTTCTTGGTGCAGTTTGTGGAACTTTTTGACATTTTGCACGCTCCTCGTCCTCTTGACCTCACCCACGCCATACCTTGTTGCCATACTTTAAGCATGGAGCCGGCACTTCCGCTACCTTTGCGCCTGGAGCTCGCGCACGCACCGGTGTCGATGGACCACACCGCCGTGTCGGAATCCATCTCGTCGTTCTTGGCCCAGTACGCCGCGCGGACGGGCACGCACAATGCGTCCGAAGACGCCGCCGGCTCGACGGGCGGCGTCGTCGCTGCACAACTCACAAGGCTTATGAACGGTCTCGCCGGCAAGATCGACTATGATGCATTCACGGCGATGATCACAGCAGCGGAGACGGTGGACGAGATGGACACCCCAATGGAGGTGCTCGAACCGTCGAGCCAGCTCGAAACACAGACTCAGCACCACGCGGATCAAGTGGATCAAGCGACTTCGCCCGAAAAGGAAAAGAAGGACAAGAAGGACAAGAAGGACAAG
>AWNI01000011.1:326400-337321 GCA_000517465.1 Moesziomyces aphidis | reverse complement strand
CCCCCTTCCATCCATCGTCCCCTCTCCCTCCATAACCCTCTCCCTCCCCCTGCTTCATCTGCTTTGCAGTAGCGCCTCCACCATGTCGCACCCTACAGGCGTTGTCGAGCGCGCCGAGGAGGAGTCCTCCTTCTCCGAGTCCCAAGAAACCCTCAATGACAAGCAGATCGGCGTCATCGCCGCAGAGGCTGGCCGCAGCGTAGCCGACTGGACCCTCTGGGTCGGCATCTTCGGCATCGCCCTCGTCGCTTACCTTGCCGGCCTCGACAACAACACTATGTACGCATGGCAGACCGCCGCCACCATGGAGTTCGGCAACTACCCCGCCTACACCGCCATCAGTATCGTCCAGGCCGTCCTCATCGCCGTCGGCAAGTTCCCCATCGCAAAACTCGCCGACGTCTTCGGTCGCGGAACCGCCTACATCACCTCCGTCGTCTTCTGGGTCCTCGGCTTCATTATCGTCGCCGTCGCTCAGACAACTCGCGACGTCGCCGGCGGCACCGTTCTCTACGCCATCGGCAACACCGGCGTTCAGATCATGCAGCAGATCGTCCTCGCCGACTACATCTCCACCAAGTGGCGTGGCGTCTCCATCGGCCTCGTCAGCCTTCCCTACATCCTCAACTTCTGGGCCGCTGCCCAGATCACCCAGAAAATCGTCACGGTCAACTGGCGATGGGGCCCTGGCTTCTTCACCATCTGCGCTCCCGTCGCCGCTTCCTTCATCATCGTCGTCCTCTTCATCAACCAGAGGAGGGCAAAGGCAAAGGGTCTGATCCCCGCTCACCCTTACAAGAGCATGCCCCTCGGAAGCGCCATCTGGGCTTTCCTCGTCGACATCGACACCCTCGGCCTCTTCCTCTTCTGCGGCGGTTTCCTCCTCTTCCTCCTCCCCCTCAACCTCGCCAAGCTCCAGGCCGACGGATGGCAGACCGGCTGGATCATCGCCATGCTCGTCCTCGGCGGCCTCATGATCATCGGCTTCTGCATCTGGGAGTTCTTCGCTCCCAAGCCCATCCTCAACCGACGCTGGAGGCTTAACAAGGACGTCCACTTTGCCACCGCCATCGGCTTCTTTGACTTCTTCAGCTTCTACACCTCCTGGGTCCCCGCCTACACCTGGTCCATGATCGTCATGGACTACAACCTCACCGAAGCCGGCTACTTCTCCAACTGCCAGTCGCTCGCCCTCACCGTCTTCGGCATCACCGCCGGCTTCATCTCGCTCGGCACCAAGAACTACAAGTGGATCCTCGTCTCCGGTGCCGTCATCCGCATGGTCGGCGTCGGCCTCATGATCAAGTACCGCGAGGCTGGCTCCTCCAACGTTCAGGCCGTCTTCCCGCAGGTCCTCCAGGGTCTCGGCGGTGGCTTCCTCGGCATCACCCTCCAGGTCGCGGCCCAGGTCAGCGTCCGCCACCAGGACGTTGCCACCGTCACCGCCTACTTCTTGCTTCTCACCGAGATCGGAGGCGCTTGCGGCAACGCCGTCGTCGGCGCCGTCCAGACCAACGTCCTCCCCGGCTACCTCGACAAGTATCTGCCCATGCTCGACGCTGCCACGCGTGCCAAGATCTACGCCAGCCCCACCCTGTACCTCACCACCTACCCCATCGGAACCCCGGAGAGGACCGGCATCATCAACGCCTACAACGACTACATCCACATCCTCCTCATCGTCTCCATCGTTCTCTCGGTCCCGCCCATCGTCCTCGGCCTCCTCGTCAAGAACCGCAAGCTCAACGACAAGCAGAACTGCGTCAGCAACGAGCTCGCCGGCATGAAGCGCGTCTCGCACGACAGCGAGCACACCTCTGACGAGTCGTACGAAGCACACAAGTAAACCGTGCCGACTCTCTAACTTCTCAAAAAAGGGCTTCCGTTCACGTTTTCAATCTCAAGCGGCGGCGTCGGAATCGTGTCTATTGTAGCGACATTGGGTTCAGCCCGACCATGCTACGCTAGCCGATCCCGCTCGCCCCGAAAGGCACTTGTCATAATCACCTTGGGAGCCAAGAACGTGGATGCATAATGGATAGAATTCACCGTCGTGCTGATTGAGTCTCCGTCTGTCTTGTGTGCGCGACCATTGAACCATGCATCGACATCCACGAACCTTCTCGATCTGATATTGAGTCGTGAACTGTCTGCCGAGTCGTAAGTCGTGAACCGTCACTCATGGGTCGTAAATCGTGCGTGCCGGCGTTTGCAATACGAACGACAGACGACAAAGATTGTCTTGACGGATTGTCAAGTGGAACTCGTGAACCTTGGGAAGGTGGTCCTCCTCGCGGCGCTCCCGCTTCAGGGTAAAGGGGCCAGTTGTCCTGTCCCCCGGAGGCTGAAGGTACATCTTGCGGAGGCTGCTGTGGAAGTAAGCGTGCTCTTCCTTTGCTAAGGTCACCTCTTTGGCCACAGTGATGGCCTTGTCCGTGAGGGGGATGATGACCTCATCCATGAGCCTGTCATGGATGGCTGTCATCTCTTCAACGCTGCCACCGCCTTGAGTGGGGAACGTTTTGTCGGCCAGCTCGGCCACACCGGTTTCGATCTCTGCTCGGAAGAACTTGCCAGTGAAGAGGATGCGATCCCGTTCTCGTGCCGGACCGAGGATGTTGCTGGCAAAGTCAACGGCGCTGCGTGTGTTGAGCTTTGCAGGGTTCTTCAGATTTCAGTGTGCTTCATGGTTCACGATGCAGATATGACACGACTGTCGCACGCTCAAGCTTGCAGCGGGGAGCGTGAGGCGTGAGGCGTGATTATTATCCTGCCGTGCATGAGTCTCATAATGAACCACGGGCCCACGCCGTTTTATATGGCGGCCGTCAACTTGAAAGGAATCATAAAAACATGGATCATCAATGAATCATTGAACCTAAGAGTCGTACAATTGATTAGACCGGTCAGGGTACTCACGTTTTTTCTGATCCTAACACAGGCGTAAGTTGTGTGCTTAAAAGTCGAAACAAAATCACGATCCACTCGCGTACGTTCGTTAACTTGACTCGATGGGAAGACGCGTGTCCTCACGTAAAATAATACACTTCGTCTCAAGTCTCGTGAAGACTGATTCGATCCGTCATAATTCCAGCTGCCATCGTACCGAGTTATCCATGATTGTGAGGACTGGGATCAGAGCGCAAACGAATCCATCTCAAAGTCATCAGGGCTCGCTGACGAGACTTTCTGGGGCTGTTTTCTAATCATTTTACAGCTCTGGAGATAAGCGGAGAGCGCGGGAAGCTAAATTATTTTGTGATTTCCACGTCTCGTTTCAGTCGAGTAGTAGTCAAACAATTTGTATGTCACTCATTGCCTGTCCCAAAGTTGAGAGACACAATGACTGTTTTTCCGTTCTCTGTGATTGACGACAAAACATTTTGTGATCACTTAGTGCTATGACAAGATAATTCGATCAAAAAGAATGGTCACACGGCTTATCCTCATCGATGGCTCACTTTTCCTGGATCATGATTCCAAGAGAAACGGGGTTTCTGGAGACATAAGCCGATCCGAAGTCAAGTTTCATCAGGCTGAATCGATAGAATATCTTTAGAACAGGTCGTCAATTTTCTGTTTCGATCATCAGGCATAAATCATACTTTACTGATTTCCTATTTCGAAAGGAACCTTCCAAGATGATTAAATTATGCTTGCTTTGGGTCAGCATAAGGATCCCGAAGTCCGGGGAATAAATTATGAGATCCGGAGGCTTGCAAGTTTGAGCATGAGCGTTGCAGCCCGCTTGGCACGACGGGTGATTTTGCAGAAGGGGGGCCCAGCCTCGTCTGGAAAGCTCATCTCGAAGCCAGCCGCAGGGCAAGCCGATAGGGGGGCCTTTGTCTTTAAGTTTGTTCTCTGACTGCCTGCTGGGGCCGTTGGCTGTCAATGGCCAATCGCCAGGCAACGTGTTCGGCTAGCGGTTGACTTCGAGCGTCATCGAATGTGTGATTTGGATCTAGCCCGCTGCTGTACCGAGATGATGGGCTTCAGCCTCCCGCAAAAGCTGCGGGGGCTGTGAGGATCTTGTACATGGAATCCTGCCTCGGCAAGGGCTCAGGCAGTCTGACGAAGTCCGAGTTGATATTATCTTTCTTACGGCCAGGATTGATGATTCACACAGAGTAGATGGCTTCTATTGAGATGCTCTCTTTTATACTATTGAATCATAATTCATACAAGACACGAAAGGACCTGAAATCATGCAACCTTTATTTTCGATCATCATTCCAAGGGCGCGGGAAATCGTGCTTTATCTGTTCAGTCCCCTGGAACCTTATCTCAAGCGACCGATGAAGTGCTTGATCATGAGTCGTTTCGACCGATTGTTAAGCAATCCCTGATGTTTTTGAGGTCCGTGGCATCTGAAGTCTCATATTCATGATCCTGCACTGCAAATCACGAACCATGACCAAAGGTTAGATAACATGACTCCTTTTGAGGGCTGACTCGCTTATATTGAATTCGAAAATTTTCGCAAATCATGACACATAAAAGATCGAAACAGGGGCGACAACTGCGAGTGCCATTCATCATGGAATTTCAAGTCGTTATTCACAAGGCATCCTTGGAGGCTTGCATTGTGAACAGTGCGGGCCTCAGCTATCAGGTCGCCATCATGGTTGTAAATTCGTGAACGGAGCATGGTGTGGTTGTTGTCCACACAGCACTATTGACCAGCATTTACGGCCCATAAACGAATCTTGTTGGTTTACGAGAAGCCTGAGAGGGGGCTTCATGCTACGTGGGGTTGCGAGACGGCAGGTCGGTCATGCTTGCGAGCCTGGTGAGGTGCAGAAAACGTACACTCATCACGAATTTGAACTTTGTCAGCACCGAAGCAGGAGATTGCCTTGCCGCCTCGATACGATGGAGACACCGCATGCTACCTTCCTCGCGGACTGGATGCAGGCTCGAATGGTGGTGTGCGCGAGTTCGGATCTCGGAAGGCCGCGATTTCAGGGTGGGCCTCCACGTCGGTGTGGAGAGAAACAGATTCGGCGCTCGCCCAGGCAACCTCGGACCCTCTTGCCTCCTGCCTCCTGCCTCCTGCCTCTCGCCGCGACCCACATCCACCACCGCCCAGCGCCCAGCGCCTCCACATCCACTCTGCACAGCACCAACTTCGCCACCACATCACACAATCCCTTCGTCGCATAGTGCTTCGGCGACAAGGATGCACTGCTTGTAGTGGATTACTGAAGTTCGGCGAGATTCGTCCATCCGTCGACATGCTCTTCAAACTTCCCGGGCTCCTGGCATTGGTCCTGCTAGCATGCCTCGTCGCTCTATCACATGCATTCCTCCTCGACTCAGGAGCTGATAAGGAGGATGAACCCGGCACTCCAAATCACGATGCTAAGCGGCATCCTGCCACTCGAGTCGTTGGCACGACGGCGCCACCAGCATCCCCAGTAGACTCCCTCACATCCTACTCGAGCATCGACAGAGGATGCAGGAGGACGACCGACTTCTTCCAACAGGTTTGCAGCAACCCGCTCGGTGGCTCTGTATCGGCTGAGGGCGCAAAGTCGCCCAGTGTCAGTGCCGATCTACTCGTTTGCAGCGTCCCGGAAGTCGAACCGCTCGTCCGACCAGACTCGGACGTCCATTCCATTGGGAAAGCGCCTAAAGCCACCTACGCTGTCTCAGGAACCATCGTGATCCATGGATCGGCCAGCAATTCCGACTCAGCAACAGGGCAGCGACTACCAGAGCTCGGCGATGCAGCGTCGTCCTCGGCCACGCACAACGACAGAACTGCAGACAGTCCTGAAAGGCCTCCGCAGCAGTATCCTGGTCCGGGAGACGAGGGCTTTTGGAGGCAGAGAGATGGCAGGCACGAGTGGCAACCAGCATCCAGCGTGCAGCCCGGACAGAAGGTCGAGCTCGACAACGCCGATGCTGCCGAAAGTCGAAACCATGCGAACACAAACGCAAACCAGGCAGCCGCTGATGGGCGTGGCGCTTTCAACCTGAGCGAATACGATGCATGGTCGGCAGCACAAGACCAAGCCACCTTCCTCAGCTTCCAAGAATGGAAGCAGCGACTTGAGCAAGACTCTGCAGATCGCAACAATCCTCAGCGCGGTGAAGCGGCCGGAGCGGAGACTCATCGAGAGCAGCTCGTTCGACCCTCGGACGGAGCGAGTGCAACGCCGCGGCAAGCAGATACCCGCAGTGGTCCAGGCCATACCGTCTCCTCGAATGGAGACGGTGGCGGGCCAACACGAATCTCGGACACGAGCGTCACGCCAAGTGAGCCAGGTGCAAGGCAACAAAGCATCCGTACGAACCCGGACCACGCTTCTGCTGCGGCGGAGAGAGTAGAAACTCCAGGTCCGGATGATGCACAAAGCGCCGATGGCCCGGCTCGTTCGGCTCGCAACGAAGCTGAGCCCGCGCGCGTCGGTCTGAGCGTGGCCGCAAGCGGCACGAGTGCGCAGCTCGCCAAACTCAAGCATCGATGGAACTTCGCATCACTGGACTGTGCCGCGGTGGTGCACAGAACCAATCCAGAAGCCAAATTCGCCAGCTCCATCCTGAGCGAAAAGAAGGACCGATACATGTTGTCGCCATGCCCCCACAGGAGCAGCAAGAGCAAGGGCAACACTCAGTTTGTCATCGTCGAACTTTGCGAGGAGATCAAGATCGATACCCTCGTGCTGGCGAATTACGAGTTCTTCAGCAACATGTTCAAAAAATTCACCGTCACCGCAGCTCGCCAGCTGACAGGCCGAGCATCTGACTGGGTTCAGCTCGGCGTCTTTCGCGCTCGCAATGTCCGTGGACAGCAAGTCTTTCGCATACAGTCAGCGCCTCGATCCGAAGACTTCTTCCGCTACGTCCGCATCGACTTTCTCGAACATTTCGGCAGCGAATACTACTGCCCAGTCAGCTTGCTTCGAGTCTACGGTATCACCGAGATGGAGGAATGGAAGCGAGGGTACGAGGAGCAACCCAACGAGATCGACCCAGGAGCAGGCGTCGGTGTTGGCGAGCAGCCTTTCGTCGACGATGCTCTCCCTGCTACACTCACACCTGAAGATGCCCTTCCCCGCGATCCTCCGCCAACCCTGGATACCGTCAACCTGACCGCCAAAGACGAGGACGTGTGGCGCAAGCACGAGCAGGCATTCCAGCGCAAGATGCAGAACCAAAGTTCTTCGCAGCTCGCTGGCGAAACAGAGATGCCGGACACTTCTACGCAACAGCGCGACCCTCAGCCCTCACCAGTCTTGCCGCAGCAAGACATTCCACGATCACCATCAGAGACTGTCCCCGTCCGTACACCCGACCTGGTCGGGGCCAGCGACGACCACATCCAAGGACAATGTTTAATCGAGGAGGACCCTGCTTACAAGGAAGAGCTCACGGACCGATGCCCTCGACCTCGACGTCAATCAGAGCCCTTCTACAATCTCATCTCGGCACATTCAAGGCGACGCGATGCCATAGCCACTCATCGTGATTCATTGGCAAAGCCAGATGGATCCTCGGCCATCGGGCCTGCGAAGTTGCCTTCTGGCGCGACTAGCGCAGACGTGGAAGGCGAGCAAGAACGAGCCCGACGAGCATCCCTTTCTCGCGCTGGCGGTCCCGTTGGAGCACCTCAGTCCGGGAGCGAGTCTGTCTATCGAGCGATTCACCGACGGCTCAACGCGCTGGAAGCCAATGCTACGCTGAGCCACAGCTACATCGAACACAGCGGACAAATGCTTCGCGAGGTCTTTGCACGCATGGAGAAGCGACAGGAACTTCGCATGTCGGACATGCTTCGCGCGCTCAACAGCAGCAACTGGCAGCAGATCGAAAGTCTCAAGAGAAGGCAACACGTCGACCTGCAACGAGCAATCTTCGAATTCGATGTACATCGACAACAGGCCGATTCCGAACGCAGAGCTCTGCTCCGCGAGGTTCAGATCTTGGCCGAAGAAGTGCTCTTGGAAAAGCGCTTGTCCATAGCACAGCTCGTCATGCTCCTGATCGTTTTTGTCCTCGTCGGCCTCACGAGAGGCTCTAGAGCGGCTCCGCTGCTGCACTCAGGACTCGCAAAAATTGGACGCACCTCCCGAAAGCGAGAGGGGAAGAGCGAGCTCCAGATTGCCGTCCCTGTCTCGCCGAAGAAGATGACCCCTCGAAGCGAGAGGAGGAGCGATGCTAGGCTTCTGCAACCTTACGCTTCTCCGCTTGTGGACAAGGCTGACCCGGAACGCAGCCCTGCAAGACTCGTGTCGGGCTCTGGTCGCTCCCTCACCGCGAGGCGGAGCCAGCAGGAGCTAAACGGCACGTCAGCGGTCGACAATCCTCCAGCTTTGTTGCCCTCGGGACCACCGAGAAGCTCTGTTGCGAGGAGGACGCTACCTGCATCGGGGGCAAAACCAGCCACTAAGGCTGCGAATATCGTGTACCGGTCCAGATCGCAAGGCGAAAGCATGATCGGCATGCTTTCGCATCCACGAACCAAGCGCCGCCTCATCCTGCTTTTGCACACGCTCGACGCTTTGGATCTGGAAGCGGATCGCCGACGCTCGAGGATCGCCCCGCCCAGGTCAATGCCACGACGTTCCCAGGCGAACGATAAAGGCCCACCAGACGGTCACACGCGGCAGATGCCGCGAGCATTGATCAAGTCGCCAGGGGACCATGCGCACCGAGCTATGCGGACGCAGAAGCTCATCACGGCGCACCACCGAGACACGGATCATCGCCATGTTCGCGACCACACCACACCTACGCGGGACCGAAAGCCTGAAGCCCCCGTCTTTGATGACCTTGCCGGCATGTCTTCCGATTGGACGGAGAGATCGGAGAACGAGGAAGCTTCCGAGAATGCAGCTTGCCTATCGGAGGAGGACTGGAGTCACGGCCAGGCGCCCAGCGATCGTATGCTCGATGTGCCGACTTTGATGCACGAAGAGCTCCGCCTTGGTCATCCGCCAATCGAAGCAAAGCGCTCATTACCCGCACTTACGACGAATGGTTTCCCACGGCCCTTGCCGGGTGCGCAGCCTCACTTTGATCAGAAAGCTTTTGCATCTTCTCAAGGTGCCTCTGCAGTCGCGGCGCCGCCAAAATTGCGAGCATTCGAAGCGGGAGAAGAGCCGCCCAAACCGGCGTGGGCCGACGGGCGCGTCTCGAGTTCGGACTCGGAATCGGAAGGAGGGGCATGGCACAGAGTTCTACCGCGTCGCACCGGCAACGGCTCGAGCCTTCGTAGGGCTAGGCAGGGCACGATCGATGGCAAAACTTCTACATCTGGCAGCAACGCCAAGCCGGGAGGTAGGACCGAGGCGTTCGAGCGTCGCGCTAGTCCACGCCCTTCTTCTGCGCAAGGCAACAGTCACAAGCCACATAGGCCGGGGCTCTCGAGGCTTTTCGGAACACGCACGCCGGATGTTGTGGCGCCGCACTCGCCCGATGACCGGCGTAGTGGCACGCCCGACACGATCCGCAGTTTCAATGCTGTCTAGGCTGAGCGCAGAGAGTAACTCAGAAAAGCCAAATTGAAGATCTCCGTTCCTGACCTGAGGTGAAAATGTTTGTGACAAAAATGCCGAGCGGCCCAGGCAGGATGAGTCGGGGATGAGAGCGTACTGTTGACCGTGGTGGAGCGAGTCTATTCTTTGCAGCCGTAGACATCCTGAGCGACCTGGATGAATTTGCTGCCGGGGCAAGCATAGCTGGCAGCGTAATCGCGCTCCAAGGGGTGCAGGCGTTTGCCGACGATGACGAGGCTGTGCAGAGGTTCTCCGAAGGCCCTCTTTGCGCGTGCTTCGGCGCGAGCGGCACGCCTCTTGTCGAGGTCGGCTTCGCTTGCGAGCTCGTCTGCGTCGTCCTCTGCCTCCTCTGCCTGTGCTTCCTCTTGGCTGGGATTTGCCATATCGAGGAGTTCCTGCAGAGTGCCCGAAACGATGCGTTCCTGTTCGGAGCCCATCCTGCAAAGCGCGATGGCGAGGGTGCGATTTGGGTCGAGGTAGTCTGCCTTTTGCGAGTTTGCTGCGGAGAGGATCTGGGAGATGAGCTGCGGGATGAGCATGTAGCGGGGGTCTTGGTATCGAAGGATGCCTCTGCTCATGTCTTCTGCGCTTTGTTCGCGCACCTTGATGTCGGAGAGGGCGAGGGTGTGGAGGCCGATGTTGAGGTTTTCGCCGATGCGCTCGAGCCAGCTGTCTGGCTTCCAGTCGTCGGACCAGAAGGGGACGCTGACGGTCTGACCAAAGTTGTAGCCGGCGAGACCGCTGGAGCCGATGGCGGTCATGATGCTGGCATTGTGGATGATCTTGACGGGGATGGGAGGCGAGGAGTGCTTTGCCCTAAGGATGAGGTCGGTGTGTGTGGTTGCGGAGAGCGGGTCGCCGACGACGAGAAAGGCGATGTTGGAGGTGGCAGCGCCTTCGAGTATTGACTCTGCTTCGAGTTCGACGGTTTCGCGATGCGCGAGGATGACTTGCTTCTGATAGAGCTTCTCGAGGCGTTCCTTGAAGCCGGGGACCATGAGGATGCTGGTGTAGCTTTCGAGATAGATGCGCTCTGAGGACTTGACCGCCTCGAAGCCTTTGAGAGTGATGTCGTTCTCGTCGGCGAGACCAAGACCAATGACGTAGAGCACCATATTGAGAGCGAGTTCCTGACGGGGGATTAGTCGAGGATGCTGCGAGTGATGGTGGAGGGCAAGACCAAAGATAGATGTGAACGTCGGACGCAGGGTCCTTTCGTCTTTCCAGTCTAAATTCCTACCTTTCAGGGCAAGGCGAGGCTAAAGCTTCTTCCAATCCGAAAATGATAAAATCCCAGCTCGTCGTGGCTCGGAATTCGGGCTTTGCAAGGCGGCATTTCGTGCGAGAGCGCTCCCGCACTGGAGAAAGCACCGTCCAGAGAGTCAGTCGCAGCAGCAGCAACAGCAGCAGCAGCAGCA
>AWNI01000011.1:304969-326300 GCA_000517465.1 Moesziomyces aphidis | reverse complement strand
AGCAGCAGCAACAGCAGCAGCAGCAGCAACCGAAAGTGCGAGGCACGGACCGCCAGCCGCTTCCACGAGCTGTTGCTTCCAACACACCAACTCTTGCCTCACCGCCTCGGACTCACTGAGGGCAGAAAGCTACTCGGAAGGAAGCGCTGCACGACAACCGCTTCACGTCCATCATGCGCCGCTCGTCGTGCACCCTGCTGTGGGCTTGCCTGCTGCTGGCCACCACCCTCTGGGTGGATCGCGCCGTGGCCGTGCGAGAGCATGACTTCAAAAAGTGCCGCGACTCGTCCTTCTGTCGCAGGATCCGCCGCCAATCCGAGTACGTAGAGCAGTGGCAGCAGGATCATAACGAGCCCTTCACATCTCCCTACTCGGTCGCCAGCCAGACACCCAACTTCGTTCACGCCAACGCCAGCATCAACCTTCCGCTCTCCTCGGCCCTGCACCCCGACATCCAGTTCGAGCTCTCTCTCACCTTCTTCAAGGACGGAACCGCTCGCATTCGCGCTGACCAGCTGGGCGATCGCTACGGAGGCTGGAAGCGCTACGACGAGGCCGCAAAGTGGGCAGTCGAGCAGCTGCCCGACTTGGCCTCGGCACCTTCGGACACGCGCATCGACTCGCACAAGCACGGCTTCGAAGTTCACTTTGGACCGCAACTCTCGCGCTCACTCAGGCTCCAGTTCTCTCCGCTCAAGATCGAAATCCTCAGAGACGGCGAGGTCCAGGTCGTGCTCAACGACCGCGGTCTCTTGCACCTCGAGCACTTCCGCAAAAAGCCAGAGCCCTTCCCTACAGTCAAGCAGGAAGACCAGGAGGTGCATCAGCTCGTCTTCCAGCGCAACAAGCGCTCCATCCTCAGCTCCCCCTCCTCTGCGCAGTACAGCGAGTCGCTCGTATCGCAGTGGGCAGGCTTCGAGAAAGAGGACAATGGCGAATGGGAAGAGACCTGGGCCTCGCGCCGTGACAGCAAGCCAAAGGGTCCCGAGGCGCTCGCCTTGGACATGACCTTCCCAGGCTACACCCACCTCTTTGGCCTGCCCGAGCATGCCTCTCCGCTCTCGCTGCGATCCACCCGAAACCCCGTCGGTCGCCCCGCTGCAGACGACGAGAAGGACCGATTCGACGACCCCTATCGTCTCATGAACACCGACGTGTTCGAGTACGATCACAACTCTCCCATGAGCCTGTACGGCAGCGTTCCCGTCCTGCACGCCCAGAGCAAGGACCGCGCCGTCAGCGTCTTCTGGCTCAACGGCGCAGAGACCTGGATCGATCTCCACAAGTCCACCTCTTCCAAAAAGTCTCCGGACACCACATCCTACTCGCACTTCTTCTCCGAGTCCGGCATCCTCGACCTCTTCATCTTCACATCCGCTGACGCAAAGACCAACATGGCACACTTCACCCGCCTTGTGGGCCGAACCGTGCTGCCGCAGTACTTTGCCATCGGCTACCACCAGTGCCGCTGGAACTACCTCACCGATTCCGACGTCAAAGATGTGAGTCAGAGGTTCGATGACGAGGACATCCCCATGGACGTCATGTGGCTCGACATCGAGTACAGCAAGGACCATATGTACGGCGTGTGGGACGAAAAGGCGTTCAAGGACCCCGAGGGCATGGTCAAGGCGCTCGACGACAAAGGCCGCAAGCTGGTCGTCATCATCGACCCGCATCTGAAGCGCACGCGCGACTACTGGCTCTACGCCGAAGCGCAGGACAAGAAGCTGCTCGTCAAGGACTCGGACGGCAAGGGCGAATACGAGGGCTGGTGCTGGAGCGGCTCCGCCAGCTGGCTCGACATGTTTGAGCCTGCTAGCTGGAAGTGGTGGGCCGATCAATTCACACTCAAGGGAAGCGCGCTGGCAGGCAAGATCCGCGCAAACGCCCGCAACGTGTTTGTGTGGAACGACATGAACGAGCCCGCCATCTTCAATGGCCCCGAGGTCACTTCGCCCAAGGACGTCATCCACGCCGGCGGCTGGGAGCACCGCGATCTGCACAACATCAACGGCATCCTCTTCCACAACCAGACTGCGCGTGGCTTGCGCGACCGCGAGCTCTCGCTTCCCAGCTCCCTGGGAGGAGGCAAGCCACGCAGGCCCTTCGTCCTGTCGCGCGCCTGGTGGGTCGGCACTCAAAAGTATGGAGCGATCTGGACCGGCGACAATCTGGGCACGTGGGAGCATCTGGCCGTCAGCGTGCCCATGATTCTGGCCAACAACATCGGCGGAATGAGCTTCTGCGGTGCCGACATTGGCGGCTTCTTTGGCAACCCATCGTCCGACATGCTCGTCCGCTGGTACCAGGCGGGCATCTTTGAGCCGTTCTTCCGGGCCCACGCACACATCGACACCAAGCGCCGCGAGCCGTACTTGCTCGAGGAGCCTCTGCGAAGCGCCGTTCGGGAGCTCATCAAGCTGCGGTACAAGATGCTGCCCATGTGGTACACTGCCTTCAAGGACAATGCAGTGACGGGTATGCCGGTACTGCGACCGCAGTACCTGATGTTCCCCAACGATCCGGACGGATTCGCCATCGACACGCAGTACTACATCGGCAACTCGGGACTGCTGGTTCGTCCCGCTGTGGACAAGGATGTTGACTCGGTGTCGATCTATCTGGCGGAAGACCGACCGTACTACAACTACTTTACGCACGAGGTGTACCAGGGCAGCGAGCGCGGACGAAGCGTTACGGTGGCTGCGCCGCTTACGGAACAGATGCCGCTGCTGCACCGCGGTGGCTCCATCCTTCCGCTCCGCGAGCGCGCCCGGCGAGCGGCGGAGCTTGGACGTACCGATCCCTTTACGCTCATCGTAGCTCTGGACAAGGAGGGGCGGATCGGCAAGAGCGGAGCGTCGAACGTGCTCGCCGAAGGAAGCCTGTACCTGGACGACGGTCAGACTTATGAATTTGAAGAGGGCCAATTTGCATGGCGCCGGTTCGAATGGACGCGCGACACAACTTCGGGCAAGCACGTGTTGCGTAGCACCGACGAGTCTGCTCTCAAGAAGGGCGACGCCGAGCTGGTGTTGGGCGACAGCAAGCAGCTGCAGGCGTACGACGAATCCAACGCGTATGCACAGTCGATCAAGGAGGTGCGAGTGTCCAAGGTGGTCGTGCTTGGCCTGGAGCGCGAGCCCAAGGCGGTGCACATCCATGGCAAGCGCGTGCAGAAGGACGATGCAGCGTCGGCGGTGGAATGGACTTGGAAGAGCGGCACGAGCGCCTCTGGCAAAGGCGGCGCCTTTACTCTTGGAGCCAGCACGGCTTCGGAATTGGTGATCAAGGACCCTGCCGTCGCGCTTGTGTCGGACTGGACGATCGAGTTGGAACTGTAGCTCAAGCCGCCGCAGCATGTAATACAGTAGACGATCGCTTCCAACACTTGATCTCGACGTGCAGACTCAGACTAGGCTGTGGTGTGAGCAGCTTGCGGAGTGTTACTTTTGAAGCTAGTCGCAGAGTCGCGGCGCGTCAGAGTCGAAGGCGCGAAAACCGCGTTGCAGGATGGCGTGTGTGTGTGGAGGTTTGTGGGCTGCATTTTGTGCCTATGGCGGGCGGAGCTTTTGTCGCAGTCGAAGCACACCTTGATCTGCCACCACCAATCTCATCTTCTCGGCGAAGGCGGCATCACGACGACACATTGATGGTCGCCACGGATGTGCTCGCAGCCAGCACCTCGGCCGTTCCATCTGCGCCGACTCATATATCCACCCTGCTCGGCGTCACCTATGCATGTCACCTCGATCAGCCCGACAGCGATCTGTGGTTCTCGTCCAGTCATGCGTCGACTTCGCAAACAGACACAAGCGCTTGCAGCGGCAACTCGCTGTCTGAGCGGTACGCCGAATGTCTCTGGCTTGGCGAACACCACACCGGCCTGGGCCACTTTCTCGACTGCATCGACCGGCTGCATCTCTCGCACGAGCTGGACGACATTGTACTTGGACTGTGCCAGCTGATCAAGTCGAGGAGCGCAATCGCACTTCGGCACCGAGCTGTTGCAGATACCTTGCTCAAGACTTCTGAGAGCACAGACGATGCTTTAGAGTTGGAAGGTCTTTCAAAGTACGAGGTCGACCTGGGCAGGCGTGCTGTCGAGCGCGCCGTGCCACGATCGAAGCCGAGAGAAGCGGCAGATGCGGAATTGGGATCGCTCCGTGAGCGTTGGACCTCGTCGATGGAGAGCAGAGAGTAAGCACGCCTCTTTCGCAGAATGGTCATCCATGCACACCCAGCTGACGACCTGCCTTTTGCTGGACAGAAACCAACTGCAGATCTTGGTGACACTGAGCCTTCTGCAGATTGTCTCGCAAGAGCCCAAGGCGCTCGAGACGGCCCGGTCGCGCATGTCGCTGCCGTCTGCAACGAGCAACGCGCCTGCAGCGGACATGGACGCGGCCAAGAGTGGGAAGGAGCCGCCTCGAAAGCGATCGCGCAAGCTGGAGAAGGCGAAGCGGTGGCGAGGCACACGGCCGCATGGCGATATGGAGGATGCGTTTGCGTGGAACAGCCAAGTGCGACGACGCCACGCGAGCGAGTGGTCGCACGACGAAGCAGATCGCGCCGAAGCGGACGTGCTCGAGATGCAGGGTGGCGAGGTTCTTGCCATGGACCATCTGAGCAAGCGTCTGGAAGCCCTTGTCGACATCCTATGTCTGCGGCAGGTTGCTTCGGGCATCGACACGGAACTCGAGAGCCTGCTCAACGATTCGATCGACGCGGTCAAGACCGAGCACGCGGGTGGTGGCGGTGGGCGAGGCGTGCTGTTGGGCTCGTCGGTGCGCAAGCTGGTGGAAGAGGACGAGCTGGACGATGCGCAGTGGCTTTGCTCGTGCGTTGTGGAGCCGCACTTTGAAGCGAGTCTGCCAAGGCAGTGCTCGTTATTCCGCAGCAAGTGCTTTGTGTCTCTGCAATCGCGCACGCCCGCGCGTCCGACCAAAGTTGCCCGCACGGGGTCGTTGGGATCGCCGACGATGCGAAGCGCAGCTCCTCTGGCATCAATTCGGTCGCCGCCGAATGGAGGCCTGTCTCGCGTGCTGGAGAAGGAGCTGGCGGGGCGCAAGGCGAGGCGGAATCCGACGACAAAACGTTCGGTGGCGCTGGGGCAGGGACGAGAGGTGGACATGGGCCGGCGTCTGGCACGCAGCGTCAGTGTGACCTTGGATCGAGAGAAGGGTACGCGCAGCGGCGTCTTCTCACGCAGCAGCAACGCCAGCACACTCGACGAAAGCGGGGCGAGTCTCAAGGAGCGAAGCGGGAGCGTCTATTCGTCTGCTGCATTAGGTGCCAAGGCAGGTGTGTCGCTGTCACAGTCGTTCGCCGCCTCATCGCAGAGCAGTGGAAGGCGGCTGCTGGTGCTGTCAACGCCTCAGAAGGAGCCGGCCAGCCGCGTCATGGGCGCTACGCATCATCACTTTTCGCAGATGGACAAGCCCAAGCTGGTGTTTCCGAGCCTGGTGTTGGAATCGCCCACGCACGACGGGCTGTCGGCACCACGGGGAGCGATGGGACGCTTCGCGGAAAGGTCGCTGTCGTTCAATGCGCTCGGGGATTTGAGAGTGCCTCGCTCGCCATCGCCCGACGAGCGCTAAAGTTGCCGAACACCCCTCTGGGTATGATCAATTTGCATTGCCGCTCTGCGCGCATTTTTCGAAGCCAACTCCAGCCAGAAGAGTGGACGGCGCCTGTTTGGCACGTGATGCGACGCGTGCGGCTGTCACGGCGCGTAGGCGAGTTTTTCCTCTAGATTGGGAAGCCGGCGAGAGCTTAAGTTAAGCATGTGATTGCCAGCGAGGAGCAGCTTGTCGAAGGCTGTGCGATGGAGATGGGCATCAAAGGGATCGCAAGTTCCCACGCTCGGCCCGTCGCAGCATGGCATAGATGGGGAAAAGCGTGCGAATCTGTGCGAATCTGGGTCGCCGACATCGTACGGTATTGCGGAAGCTCGCCTGGAGAAGCGCGCAGGCGGAAGTCCGTGCAGCTTGCCTCCCATCTGCGTCTGTGGGATCCACAGCTCGCAAAGGGAAGCTCCCGGGCACGACGCATAAGTCACGGGCAGCATCGAGGGTGGGAATGCATGGATGCAGGTGAGCGGCAGGCGTGGCGGCGGTGAGTTATTTTGGCAGCGGCCCCGGCCAAGAGTTTAGATGTTGAAAACGCCCGTCCGCTGTGTGCACGAGAGCAGTCGAAATCTGCGCTTTGGCCTCAAAACACACTGCTGCGCCCTCTGCTGTTGGCCCTTTTTGACAGGCTGCTTTGACATCCGACGCTCGCTCGCTCTTTGTCTGACTCTCCGCACTCTGCTGATGAGCTTTGGCTTTGGCTCTTTGCAGCGGTCGTGCATTCTGGCTTTCTTCATTTTTAGCCTCCATCTCATCGTGATCCCCAACCAGCCCCCCACCACCGCCCTTCATCATCGGCACACCTACTCACACCGTACCCTGTCATCTTCACCAAGCCAACGTCGCAATGAGCGACAACCCCTCCCAGGCTGGCAGCTCGGCCAACTTGGTCGCCGCCACTCCACCTTCTACCACAGCCGCCATCTTGGGCGCCAGCTCCAACGGTTGGTCGCCCTTGCGCACATCCAAACAGCGCCCCACATCCACCGTCTCCTACTCACAGCCATCACCCGACCACCACGAACACGAAGAACATCCCTCGCTACACAGCCCCAAAAAGCAGACGCAGAACTTCAAGTCGCTCCGCAACCACGGCCTCGTCTCCAACAGCATCTTCAAGCAGATCGACGGTGGCAGCCCCATCGCCAGCTCGCCCGTCGCGTCCGCCGCTCGCACTCAGCTTCCCTCGCCCTCGGTTGGGCTCGGCATTGGCGTCTCGGCATCCACTTCCAAGCCTGCCCACTCTCCGTCCAGGAAGATCGAGGATGCAGAGAACAACAACCCCTTCAGCCTGTCGCCCACCATGCCCGTCAAGGGCGCACAGCGCAAGATCCCAAGAAAGAGCCTCGGCCGCCTCCACGAGTCCAACTACGTCAGCAACTCGGTCTTCCGCCAGCAACCCGCTCCTGCCGACGAGCTTGGCTCGCCTCGATCGCCACCCGCCGCCTCGCGCGCTCTCGCTTCGGCTTCTCCATCTACATCGGCAGCCACAAAGGGTCTGCTCACGTCCAATCGCCTCCACGGTCCACGCTTCATGCACGACTCGCCACAGAGCTCCTCCGCCGACCAGGCCACTCGCGCCGACATCCCAGCCACCATGCGCAGGGAACGTCGAAAGACCGTCACCTTCGACGAGATCCTCGACGTGCAGGAGTTCGACAAGGAGAGCAGCTTCGACACCGAAAGCCTGCGGGATGCCGACGAGCCTCACACTGCAACTGACGCCGAGGACGCCGACTTTTGGACCAGCGATCCAGCATCCGCTTCCGCCCCGGGGCCACTCCAGGTGGTCAACGGTGGCGATGCGCATGGCCTCTCGGATGACGCTAGCGAGCCAGACCTATCCCACGACAGTCACGAGACCTCCTCAGTCGAAGAACCGCCCAGCCCATCGCCCGGAGACTCGAGTCTGCAGCTGCAAGACCTCTCGGTCGACGAAGCCATGGCCGGCCACGAGATCTGCCAGGAAGACCCCGTCTTCTCTCCCGAGCGCGAAAACAGCTTTGCGCGTCTCTCCGCCGCCGACCGCGTGGACAGCATGATGGACGAACTCCTCCGCGATGACATCCTCAGCAGCCCGAGCATGCGTGCGCGCCAAGCCGTTCCCAGCCCTCTGGCTGCCCAAGCT
This sequence comes from Moesziomyces aphidis, assembly GCA_000517465.1. Lineage (NCBI taxonomy): Eukaryota > Fungi > Basidiomycota > Ustilaginomycetes > Ustilaginales > Ustilaginaceae > Moesziomyces > Moesziomyces aphidis. The sequence goes on along the minus strand of AWNI01000011.1, from coordinate 318,539 downwards.
CAGCAGAGTCAGCCCGAAGTTCGTCTTGACGCAGGCGCCCTGCCCCAGCTTCCGGCCTGGAGTCCGATCAGCTTTGAAGCCGACGACCACACCTCGCTCTTCAACGACCTTAACCGAAGTCGAACGCAGCCCGACATCGCTCCTTCGCCCATCACCGCTCAGCCGCCTGCCAGCCGTGACGCTCCGCGCATGCGACCCCACATCTCGCGCGATGCCATCCTCCAGCGCGTCGCTATGCAGAAGCTCAGCCGAGACCAGGCACAGGCCCAGGATGCTCCGCTCGACGACAAAGCAGTCGAGCAAGCGGTGCAAGCCGCTACGGCTGACGCCAAGCTGACCAGGCCCAACGCTTCCCAGCAGAAGCGCATGCCGCGTGGCAGCGAGCCGGGACCATCTGCAACCTCGGCTTTCGCCGCAGAGACCGTGCAAGCCAAGCCGATGGCCGCATCGCGACCCAGTGCGCCACCTCGCCCGCTGATGGTCGAGCCCGTCGCGACCGAAGTCAAGCCCGCCCCCGCTCCGAGCCCCGTCTTGCCACTCGATCAGCGTTCGAGTCCGCTTGACCTGCTGGGCTCAGAGCTCAAGGAGACCGTCGAGCTCGCTGGCGAGCCCACTATCCCCACCGACGCCAACTTCGCAGCCCCTCAACTTGGCCATATCGATGCTGGTCCGGCTGATCGAGTGTTTGCCGACTTTGCCGAGCCATCCGCGCCCCAGAACGAGCAAGCAGCCGCTGCACCCACGCATCTCACTCCCGCACAGCAGGCTGAGCAGATCATCGCTCGTCGCCGCAGCAAGAACGGCAAGGCTCGTCGAAAGCGCAGCATGAGCACGGGCGACGCACGCGCCGTCTTCACCGCCGCCTCTGCCAGCGAGCCGAGCGACGAAGACTCGGGTAGCACCTCGTTCGTCTCCGAGACCATCAGCGAGTCGCCCGAAGAGCAGCTCGAGCTTCCGACGCGCCAGAGCATCAGTGCCGATCTCGCCAAGAGCAAGGCCATGCTCGACGTGAGCCTGCAGCGCGCCATCGAAGGAGGTTTCCAGCTCAACATGGAAAAGGAGCTCACGCGCATCTACCAGAAGGGCGAGTCGAACTACAAGGTCAACGACCGCGGAGCCTTCCAAGGCATCGACGACAAGGTGACGCACTCGACCACCGCAGGCGACGTCGACAGCGGTAAGGCCTGGAAGAAGCTGCGCAGGCCGAGCGACATCAACGACTACAAGAAGGAGATGCGCGAGCTGCGCGAAGCGTCCAACACGCGCAAGGCTTCGGGCAAGGTGTTTGTCATGGTCGACTCGTTTACGCCCACGGATCTGCCCGTGCCGTCGCGCCCTACGTCGTTCCACTGCATCTTGGACAATGGTCTGCACATGGTCAAGACGGCTTCCGTGCCGTTGCGACCGGGACGTGTGACGAGCAACATTGCACAGGAGTTCGAGCTGATCCAGCACAAGAACCTCGAGTTCAGCTTGACGTTGGTCGTGCAGCGCGATGCGCACCTGATGGAGCCGCAGCGTCCGTCATCGCCCACAAGACGCGAGCACGGTAGCCCAACGCTCAAGGGGCTCAGCCGATTCTTCTCCAGCCCCAAGAAGCAGGCGGCCAAGCGCGAGCAACAGGAACGCGAGGCAGCCGCCGAGATGGCAGCGCAGGCGGCACGTGCCGAGCCCATGCTCGCCTACATCAATCGCGAAGGCGCCTTTGGCCGCACGGGCGTCATCTTTGAGCGCGTCGCCAGCCAGTGCTACGCGCGATGCATGGTGCTCGACCTTCCCGTGCACGGCGTCTCGAACCCCACGGGCAGCATCTCGGGTCCGTCGAGCATTGCGTCGCGCACCCACGTGTCGATGCTCTCGCAAGATTTCCGCCAGAACCTCAACAAGGTGCGCGGCACGTTGCGCCTCAAGCTCTTCTACCTGCCTCCTCTGCCCAACATTCCACGCGACGGTCTGCCCGAGAACCTGGGCGAGTGCATCCGGGGCATCCAACACGCCGCCTGGCACCGCGCCGACCCCTGGCAGGCAGGCACACTGACGCAGCTCGGCGGCGACTGCGTGAGCTGGCGCCGACGTCCCGTGCAGGCGCAGGGTCAGTACCTGATCTGCTTCAACGCCGTCACCAAGAAGCCCACGGTCAAGATCGACTTGTCCAAGGCGGTGTGTATCGAGGAGCTTGGCAACCACGTTAACGGAGGCTCGATGATCTTCCCCTCGGCAGGCAGCCAGGCGCTGGGAAGGTCGAAGACCATGGCGTCGTATGCCACGAGCGCCACGCTGGCCGAAGAGGAGGATGCGGATGCCAACTATCACGTGGACCGCTCCTTCCGCATCACCTTTGCGGACGGCGAGCGCATCACGTTCTTCGCCGACACCGAGGCGCAGAAGACACAGTGGGTCAAGGTGATTTCGGACGTGATTGCGAACGAGGTGCCACCCAACCCTCTGTGGGCGCAAGTACTGCTGGAGGGCATTGGTGCCAAGGCTGCGCAGCCTGAGCGTGCGGTGAAGACCAGCCAGGCCTTCCCGTCGCGCAAGCCCGTGCCTACCGTCGAGGAAGAGCCCTCGACTCCGACGCAGCCCTTGAGGCACGAGGCTGATGCTGTGGCAAAGTCGGAGGCTCGTGAAGACCGCGCCAGTCGCATCTCGACCAGCACTCCACAGGGTGCCACTCCCTCGCGACTGCCGATCCGAGCAGCGCATCCCGTGGCAGCATCGGCGCCGACGTCCGAGCGAGGCTCGATGCGAGGATCGCCATTGCCGCAGCGTCCCGCATCCATGATCCGAACTCCCGTGCACGACCCCTCGAACCGCGCCGCATTCGACCGTCTCAAGCGCGCCGGCCATCTTCGCGCCCAGACCGAAGACCTCACGCCGCAGCGACGACGCTGAAACCACCTCGAGCGCGCACACACTCACGAGCTGGACTCGTCGAGGCTTTTTGCATGCCAGAATGCAGCTTCCCTGAACAATCGGTAGTGTTTTCGATTTCTTCTCCTCCTCTTCCTTTTTTTCGCAGATGCTTTCCCGTTCCATTCCGTAGCGCATACTTGAACAATGCATGTCATACGCCCTGTCTGTCCTGTTCGAATATGAATGCGATCGCGTCGAATCGCGCGGCGGAAACGCGCTCGCGAATCGCCGCATCTTGAGAGCGGGAGAAAGTGGAGAAAAAAGTGGAGAAAAAAGTGAGCCTTAAAATTCCGACGCCTCAAAAGAGTGCGACTTTTGCCGTGAAGCCAGGGTTCAACTCTTTCTTCCAACTTTGCCACCTTTTACCATCTGCATTACCGCATCTGACTGGCTCTACAGTATCGATGCTTCTTCGGACCACCGGCCGTCTCATCACCGATGCGGCCACTCCATGTGGTCGTACCAGCGCATTGCGTCGGGCCTTGGCCACAGCGTGCGACCAAGCGGGCCCTAGTCGGTCGGACATGCACTTTGACGTGGTCGTCGTAGGTGCGGGTCACGCAGGGATCGAAGCCGCGACGGGCTCTGCTCGCACGGGCGCACGCACGCTGCTCGTCACCACGAGCAAGGCGAGCATCGGCGAGCTGAGCTGCAACCCGAGTCTAGGCGGCGTGGGCAAGGGAACGCTGGTGCGCGAGGTGGATGCGCTCGGTGGCCTCTGCGGCGTGGTGGGAGACAGGGCGGGCATCCAGTACCGCATGCTCAACAGGTCCAAGGGTCCGGCTGTACACGGTCCCAGGGCCCAGATCGATAGGACGCTGTACAGGAAGCATATGCAGAGCGCCGTAGACGGCTATCCGAACCTCACCATCCACGAGGCGAAAGTGCTTGGTTTGCAGCTGGACTGGACGCACAAATCTACACACGACCAACCGAGGGCTGTTGTTCGTGGCATCACCACGGATGACGGCGACAGGATCAGTTGCAGCCAGGTGGTGCTCGCCACGGGCACCTTCCTTTCTGCACACATTCATCTTGGTCTCGAATCACGACCGGCAGGTCGAATGCTCCCCCTGCCATCGTGCTCGGACGACCCGGCGTCGGACGCGCTGAGCCAGAGCCTTGCACGCGCAGGCTTCCAGCTTGGCCGGCTCAAGACGGGCACGCCGGCGCGCATCTCCGCATCGTCCGTGCGCCTGGGCACGCCGTGGCAGGACGGCGTGGAGGTCGATCCGCGACTCGAGGTGGTCGTGGGCGATGCGCGGCCGGCTGCGTTTTCGTTTCTGCACGATGCGCCCGACGTGGATCCAGGGGCGCAGGTCGCTTGCTGGGGCACACGCACCGTCGACGCCACGCACCAACTCGTGAGGCGGAATCTGGACAAGTCGATCCACATCAAGGAAACGGTGCGCGGCCCACGATACTGCCCGTCGATCGAGTCCAAGGTGATCCGGTTTGCGGACAAGGACAGCCATCCCGTGTGGCTGGAGCCTGAAGGCCGACCTGGCACGGCTGACGGCGGAATCTTGTATCCGAACGGACTTTCCTGCACGCTGCCGGCTGATCTGCAAGAGGCGATGCTGCGGACCATCCCGGGCTTGGAGGAGGCGGTGATGATCCGTCCCGGCTACGGCGTCGAATACGATCATGTGGATCCACGCGAGCTGCGACACAGTCTCGAGACCAAGAGAATAACGGGCCTGTGGATGGCTGGTCAGATCAACGGCACTACGGGCTACGAAGAAGCCGCCGCGCAAGGCTGCATTGCCGGTCTCAATGCCGGATTCAAAGCCACGGGTCGCAGCGTGCTGCAAGTGGGTCGTTCGGACGGGTACGTTGGGACGATGATCGACGATCTTGTGATGCAGGGTGTCGAGGAGCCGTATCGGATGTTCAGTTCGCGCAGCGAGTATCGGATGACGCTGCGGGCGGACAATGCCGATTCGCGCCTCACGCCGTTGCTGCACGCTGCTCATGCGGGCGCGGTGTCGGATGCAAGATGGCGTCGATTCTGCACGATGCAGGCAGACATGGAGTATGCGGTGGAGCTGCTGAAGGGCAAGCGAATGAGTGCACATGCCTGGATCAAGGCGGGCTTCCACTGTTCGAGCGACTCGCACGAGCGGAGCGGACTCGACATGCTGCGACAGCCACGACTCGGCATCCGCGACCTGGTCCCAGTCATTCCCGAGCTGGGGGGACTTGGAGAGACGGCTCTGGACCGCGTCGAGATTGAGGCGAGGTATATGCCGCACCTCGAACGCCAGGCTCAGGAGATCGAGGCCTTCAACACCGAGACGCAGCTCCGCTTTCCGGACGGCTTCAACTTTGCCAACGTGCCCGGGCTCAATTCGCAGCTGCGCGAGAAGCTGCAGCTTCTGCAACCGACATCGCTGGTAAGTGCGCTTGGTCATGTCGTTTGATCGAGAGGTGCAATGCTGACTTCACTTTTGGATTCGTACAGGCGGCGCTCAAGTCGATCCCCGGCTGCACTCCGGCCAACTACGCTACCTTGTGGCGATATGCCGTGCAGAATGAGGCCAACACACAGGAGGCTACTCTGTAGGCGGCTCGACGATGGCTTAATGTCGACTGCTTGAAGATACATGGACGCCTTGTTGGGAGTGACTCTGAAGGACGATTGTGTGTGGTGACGCTGGGCCCGAGGATAAAATTGGAATGTTACGCCTCCTCCTTTGCACACGACAATTCTGGCAAAAAATGGCACGATCGAAGGCGGAAGAAGAACAACGCGGCGCGCGGCGTGGCAGCTGAGCGGTGTGCTGCGAGAGGCGAAGAGAAATCGGTGTTGGTCAGAAAGCGCGCGCCGGCCTTCCAAGTTCTCGAGCAGAGGGACGGCCACTTGGGATTTTTAGAGGCAGAGAGAGAGCAACAAATGCGCTCGCTCTCTTCGGCTGTCTCTTTTGGGCGCTCGCGTTGGAGAGTGTTCGAGTTGCGTGAAGGAGTGAGTGTTGCGCAGCAGCAGCAGCAGCCTTTGGCGCGTGAGGCAATCCTTTCTTCTTGGATCGTGCACTCCACTCACCACCCAAGCACTATCCAACATGTCGCTCAAGGTTCCGCGCGCGGGCGGGCCCAACCTGTTCAAGGAGGGCTACAAGCACTTCCAGGGCATCGAGGAGGCGGTGTTGCGCAACATCCAGGCGGTCAACGAGCTCTCGGAGATCGTGCGCACCTCGTTCGGTCCCAACGGACGCAACAAGATGGTCATCAACCACCTCGAGAGGCTCTTTGTCACCTCGGACGCCGCCACCATCATTCGCGAGCTCGACGTGGTGCATCCCGCCGCAAAGCTGCTCGTCATGGCCAGCCAGCAGCAGCAGGCCGAGATGGGCGACGCCACCAACCTCGTGCTCATCTTTGCCGGCGAGCTGCTCAAGAAGGCAGAGTACCTCATCACCATGGGCCTCCATCCGTCCGAGATCCTCCAGGGCTACGAGATCGCGCGCGACAAGTGTCTCGCCGAACTCGAGCAGCTTTCCGTCGCCACGCTTTCCACGCCTCCCACGCCCCAGAGCCTCGCACTCGCGCTCAAGCCGTGTCTGGCGTCCAAGCAGTACGGCAACGAGGACCTTCTGGCACCGCTCGTCGCAGAGGCCGTCTCCATGGTGCTCCCGCAAAACGCCAAGAACGGCCTGGCCGATTTCAGCGTGGACAACGTGCGTGTCGTCAAGATCATGGGCGGCAGCCTGTCGCAGTCCAAGGTGGTGCGCGGCATGGTCTTCGGCCGCGAGCCCGAGGGCGTGATCAAGAAGGCCAAGGCTGCCAAAGTCGGCGTATACACGTGCGGCATGGACATCACCCAGACCGAGACCAAGGGCACTGTGCTGCTCAACAACGCCGACGAGCTCTCGAGCTTTGCGCGCGGCGAGGAGCAGCAGCTGGAAAAGTACTTCAAGGAGATCGCCGATTCGGGCGTCACCGTCGTCGTCACACAGTCCCAGGTGGGCGAGCTGGCACAGCACTACCTCAACCGCTTTGGCATCCTCGTCATCAAGATCCTCTCCAAATTCGAGCTGCGTCGTCTCTGTCGTCTGTTGGGTGCCACACCCTTGGCACGATTGGGAGCTCCTCTGCCCGAAGAAGCGGGATGGATCGATTCGATCGAGACCACCGAGATTGGTGGCGATCGCGTCACCGTGTTCAAGCAGGAGGACGGTCAGCCCGGCGGTAAAGCCAAGCCCAAGATGTGCACCATTGTACTGCGCGGTGCCACCTCGAACCTTCTCGACGATGTCGAGCGTGCGATCGACGACGGCGTGAATGTGATCAAGTCTCTCACGCGCGATCCACGCCTTGTACCCGGTGCAGGAGCTACCGAGCTGGAACTCGCCAAGCGCATTGTTGATCTGGGCGAAAAGACGCCCGGATTGAACCAGCACTCGATCAAAAAATTCGGCGAGGCGCTCGAGGTGATCCCAAGAACGCTCGCCGAGAACGCAGGTCTGGACGCTACAGAAACCGTCTCGCGCCTCTACGCCAAGCACGTCGACTCCGCTGGTGCCGACGTCGGCGTCGACATCGAGAACGAGACCGACGGCACCGTGCCCACCACCGCCAACCAGGTCTTGGACGTCCTCGCCGCAAAGTCCTGGGCGCTTCGATACGCCACCGGCGCTGCCATCTCGGTCCTCTCCGTCGACTCGATCATCATGTCCAAACCCGCCGGCATCAAGGCTCCCAAGGCAAACCCAAACTGGGACGACGACTAGTCACCCCCCACCCCACACCTGTATGAATGCTCAACAATCATCCCTCCCCCTTGCCCAGCTTCGATTGCCCCTTTGCTTGAGTCTGGGTGCGTGTTGGACGCCCAAGTTGACAGCTCGAATGAAAGCTCGGCACGACGACGCGCAGCCTTGCACGGCTTTGAAGGCGACCCAGGTGAAGAGCCACCACAGCAGCCCCACTCACATTGCCCATCACAGACACGCACAGTCACACCACAAAGACACAGTGAGGAACGGGAACGATTGCGAGGGAAACAAGGAAAACAGCATGTGTACGAGGCCAAGGAAACGGGGACGCGAAACGAGGGGACAGAATGGGCGAACACAATGTCATGCAGAACCGAAATGCAGGCAGAGACTGTGGAGCTGGGCTCTTGGACGGAAAGGGAAAGCGGAGGAGCAAAGAGGATCATCAGGCCGACGAGGTGGCGTTGTTGAAGGCGAGCTTGTTGACCGTGTCCGAGTCGAGGCCCGTCAGGACGCCAGGCGAGGCGAGCTTGATGAGCGCCTTCTTGAGCTCGGTGGGCGACAGCACGCCGTCAATGTCGGGCTTGGCGGCGTCGGCACCAGCAAAGTAGCCGGCGACGCTGCTCACCAGGTCGAGCGCCATGGCGGGGATGGGCATCACGCTCGAGAGCTTCGAGGCGAGCGAGTCTTCGACGGCGGCGATCGAGAGGTGGTCCGCCTGGCCGCCAGCGAGCAGCTTAAAGTCGGCGGTGCCGTAGATCGAGAGCAGGTAGGCGAGCAGGCCGACAATGTGCGGGCTGGCCATCGAGGTGCCCGAGATGGTGTTGACCGAGGTGTTGCCCGTGTTCCAGGTGGAGAGGATGTTGAGGCCGGGCGCAAAGATGTCGACGCACTTGCCCTTGTTGGAGAAGTAGGCGCGCTCGTCCTGGACGGTGGAGGCGCCGACGGTGACGGGGTTGGATGCGCCGGCGGGCGAGACGTTGCAGGCGTCCTGGTTCTCGTTGCCTGCGGCGACGCCAAAGTGCATGCCTGCAGTGACGGCGCCGTTGACGGCCTTGTCGAGCGTGGGCGACTTGCCGCCGCCGAGCGACATGTTGGCGACGAAGCCCTTGTGCTTCTTGGCCGCGGCCGAGCGCGGGTTGGCGCGGAACTGTGCGGTAAGCTTCTTGGCGTCGTCGACGGCCCAGAGGACACCGCCGGTGACGTCCGACATGGATCCGGAGCCGCCGGAGCCGAGCACCTTGACGGCGACGAGGTCCGCCTTCTTTGCTACGCCGTACTTGCGCGAGCCGATGGTACCGGCGCAGTGGGTGCCGTGACCGTTGCCATCCTCGTCGACGTCGTTCTGGGGCATGGTCTTGCCCCAGCGAGCGCGGCCCTCGAACTCGACGTGGTTGATGTTGATGCCGGTGTCGATGATGTAGGCGGTGACGCCCTCACCGCCGTCGCCCTGGTAGACGTACTTGTTGAAGGTGCTGAGGCCGAGGCGCTTGCGGTGCGAGATGCGGGCGAGACCCCAGGGGGCACCCTTCTCAATGTCGTAGGCGCCGACCTTGTCCGTGTTCATGACCGAAAGGGCGGCCTGGCCGAGGTCGGCGTCGTACTGAACGTCCCAGGTCTTGTCCTCGGCCTGAGGCATGACCTCGATGGAGACGCGCGAGTCCATCTCGACGTACTCGACCTCGGGCTGTGCGCGAATGTAATCGAGGACGTCATCGGTGAACTTGCCGGCGTAGCCCTGGAGGTGGCCCTCGAGATCGTAGACGTGGCGGATGCCTTCCGCATCCTCGCCGTGGAAGCCGTTTGCCGAGAGCTGAGCGGACGAGATGAGGCCCTGGTGGGCAAAGAAGTCTGCGGAGCTGACGCCGTCCTTGAGGACGACCATGTAGGCGCCCGGGATGGTCTCGAGATCGGGGTTCGCGGTCAGGGGCGCAAACTGAGTCGAGGGGGAGTATGCGTTGGCGCTCGAGCCGGGCACGAAGGGCTGGTGAGCGGGAGCGGCGAGCGCGGCGAGCGGGAGGCTCAGAGCAAGGGCCAGGAGGCCGAGGTATCGCTTTGTGTACATGATTGGGCTTGTGAAGTGTGTGTGAGAGAGAGATAGGCTAAGAGGAGAAAATGGATGCTAGGAGAAGGATGAGGGCGTCAAAGACGAGTGCGCTGGTGCAAGTGCGATATGGAGAGGAGAGGGTGCGAGTGAAGTGAAGCTACCGACGACGGGGATGAAGGCGGTGGCAGCTACGATGGAGGTGGGAGGAGAGGAGGCGATGGCGAGCGTGGAGGGAGATGAGGGGTCCCCTTGAGGGAGAGCGAGGGAGCAGGAGAGCCAGGGTCCGTTGGCTGATGCGCGGCGCTGCTATCTGTTGGGGGTCAGTTGCGGTCAGCTCTTGTGAGCGGAGGCAGTGGCGGAGTGCAGTGAGAGCGAGGGCTGAGGGAGGGAGAGCGAGAGCGAGACCCTAGTCATCGGCTGAGCCGAGCTGGGGTGGAGTGCCTGTGCGTTTGCGTTTGCGTTTGCGCTTATCGTGGCTAAGCTGAGCCGTGAGCTGTGAGCTGTGCTGAGCTGCAGATTCGGACTGGCCGCATTCGATGCGAGACTGGTGTGCTGCCGCAAAAGACGAGACGCGCGGCCTACATTTGGGCGGCGGAGCGCGCCATTTCAACTCCACACGGATCATCGCGCATGCCTGGCTGGGCGAGGGTCCATCTCCCTCTCTCTCCCTCGCGCAGAGAGTGTGGAGGCGGCGACGACTTTCCGCTTTGGGATGGCGCGAGCAGCTGCTGCTGCTACTAATCCTCGTCGCTCGAGCTCGACTCGACCCCTGTTTGAAGGCGCGGCTTTGGCCGCCGCAAGGTCACGCAACACGGCCACCGCATCCAACGCCAGAGCCTCAATCTCATTCTCACTCTGTCGCCAGGCTCACCGTCCACATCGATCGTTGCGTGACTCAACGCCGCACAGCCTGAGCTTGCCTGGCCCTCGCCCTTGGCCCGTCCGTGTCTCTGTCAGTGACGATCCCGGCCGCACCCCGCAACGGTGCCTTGCCGGCTGAGTGGGGGGCGGGCATAGCAGAGATGAAGCGGATCGTCGCCGTCGATCCCGCTCAGGGGCTCTCGTCCGTTTGCAGCGACTGCGATTGATTCCGTCGCCCCCTTCCCGCGCTGCATGGTCGGTTCGATGGCATGCTCGTCAAAGGCCGTGGCGAATGATACTCCAGTTATGATGCTCGTCCAACTCTCTCCTGTGCAGCGCAGCGCATGGTAGAGCAGCGAACCGGCAGGGTTTCCAGCTCCGATGCGAGCATCTACGCGTGCATGACCTGGCGAGTATGTGGACCCGATTCAGCTCGATGTTGTGCAGTCCGATCGCCGATTTTTAGCTAATTGATTTTGGACTCGGCCGGGTCGTGTCTCGGACAAAGCGGACCAACGCCGACGCGCTCCAGGGCTATACCGGAGCAACGCGCTCTTCGCCGTGTCACCTCGCCGTGACAAGGCTCTTTCCGCAGGTGCACCCGAGCTATCCGTCCATTCCCTTTGACCGAGCCTGCGCGGCATTCGACACTTGCTTGTCGTCGATTTGCTCATTGGCGAGTTTTGGTCGTAGCTTGGGTTGTCTCGAGACTGAGCCAAGGGAAAGTATGGTCCTAAGTAGCTGAGCAGCGAGAACGGACGAAGCTGACAGGGGATGGTCTCGACGGGGCTAAGATGGGCCCGTGAAAGCTAGATGCGCCCCTCCGTGTCAGTCGGATCGGGTGCGGTCGTTAGCTTGTCTCTGCCGATCCACCATGTGGAGGATCGTAGGCCAAAAATTGACCGGGACAGCTCGCACACCGATACCGGCTTCCCTCGATGCCCTGCGCCAAGCCGACCCGAGTCACGCCTAGCTTGCGCCCTCACCTGTTTATACAGATGACGCACGCCGGCTGCAGGTATGGTCCGGATCGACGACACGGATCGGCCACTGCCTTTCAGCAGACCGGGCACTCGTCGCGACTGGCAGATTCTCACCCCATGCGCTCCGCCAAAGTCGCACAAGCTGGAACACGTCAAAGGACAGACCTCACTCTGAGCTGCGAGAAATTGAAAAAAAAGATCAGCCGGAGGGTGTCTCTATGCGGGGCCAGGGGGTGTCTCTGCATTCAAGGCCGATCGGGGAGGCGAGGCGAAAGACGGCAGGCTAGCGCTTCAGTAGCGGGAGCTAGCTTGAATGCGCCTTTGGGCGCCTTTGGCTCCCCGCCTTTTTTGTGGAAATTCTTCGACTCTGGGCCCCGCGATGCAGGCGCTGCTCCACTTTCAAGCCGAATCCAGCCGGTCAAACGGCTCTTGGAAGCTTCCGTGGTCCGACCGACAATTCGAGCCAGCGCCTGCGCTGCCAGCCAGCCCCCCGCGCGCCGCCTGCTTTCGGCCTCGGCGGGCAAGCTTGTGTGCGGGCCTCCGCTGCCTCGAGGCTGCCTCGCAGTGACTCCGCGATTCACGTCCGCGTTTGGCCCAAGTTGGCCGCGAACCGGATGCCCGAGCGTGGACGAGGCCGGTTGCACCAGCGCTGCCCTCGTCCTTTCAGCGGGTCTTAAATGGACCTTTCGTTCGAGGCCGGACAAGATTGCTGGTCGCACGAGCTGAACACCTTTGTCTCCCGTCCATCATCCCAGCGCTTCTTCCAGTCAAAAGGATCCACACGTTCGTCCCAGCTGCAAGCATTCTCCTAGCACCCGGAAGCCACACCAAAACCCCCCACCCATCCTACACACGCAACCATGGCCAAGGATAACAAGCCCAAGGTGGCGCCGTCCACCCACCTCATCGCCGGTGGTATTGCCGGCTTTGCGGAAGCATGCACCTGTCATCGTAAGTACGGCTTTGGCATGTTGAACTCCCGACGATGTTTGTGGCTGACCGAGTGTTTTTCGGGACGATTGCAGCGCTGGACACGATCAAGGTGCGCATGCAGCTGTCGCGCCGGGGCAAGAAGGCTGGCGAGAAGCCGCGCGGATTCATCGCTACGGGTGCGCACATTATCAAGCGCGAGACGCCGCTCGGACTGTACAAGGGTCTGGGAGCGGTGGTGGCGGGCATCGTGCCCAAGATGGCGATCCGTTTTATGAGTTTCGAGCAGTACAAGGCTGCGCTCGCCGACAAGGACACTGGCAAGACGTCGGCACGCGGCGTCTTCCTCGCCGGTCTGGGTGCCGGCACGACGGAGGCGGTGGCAGTGGTCAACCCGATGGAGGTGGTCAAGATCCGACTGCAAGCGCAGCAGCACTCGCTTGCTGACCCCCTGGAAGTGCCCCGCTACCGTAACGCCGCACATGCGCTCTACACGATCATCCGCGAAGAGGGATTCATGACGCTGTACCGCGGTGTGGCGCTGACGGCGGCGCGTCAGGCTACCAACCAGGCGGCCAACTTTACCGCCTACCAGGAGCTCAAGGGTCTGGCACAGCGCGTGCACGGCACGTCCGAACTGCCCTCGTACGAAACCGCGCTGATCGGCCTCATCTCTGGAGCGCTCGGTCCCTTCTCCAACGCACCCATCGACACGATCAAGACGCGAATCCAGCGCGCGTCCAAGGTGGAGGGCGAGACGGCGGTGAGCCGTGTGGTCAAGGTGGCCAAGGACATGTTTGCACAGGAGGGTGCCAGTGCCTTCTGGAAGGGCATCACGCCGCGTGTGGCGCGTGTGGCCCCCGGTCAGGCGGTGGTGTTCACCATCTACGAAAAGGTCAAGAGCTACATTGAGGCTGCCAAGACGGGCGAGTTCAGCCTCAACGACACGCGCTCCGACGAGTAGATCTTGCACCCCCGCACCGTGTAGCGTCCCCAAGCCCGTCCCAATCAGCTTGCCATGCTCATCTCTCGCTAATTTGAACCCCCCAAAAGCATTTCCCAGGAGCTTTTCTTGGCTGTGGCTGCTGGCATCGCGGTCTGCTTTGTATGTGTGTGTGTGT
>AWNI01000011.1:289087-301768 GCA_000517465.1 Moesziomyces aphidis | reverse complement strand
CGCACACGCACACGCACACGCACACGCACACGCACACGCATACGCATACGCATACGCACACGGCACACGCGCTCCGTTCGACTTGTCCATACCTCCACATCCTCGCCAGCATGACATCAACCTGGCAACCGTCCCAAGACGGGCTCGCAGAGCTCGTTCAGCTCTTCCGCGACTCGCAAAGCCCACAGATGGACGTCCAAGAGAGGATCGCCCAGGTACGTCCCCCTGCGCACGCTTTCTAACACAACGAGAATCCTCGCTGACCCCCTCCCATTTTGTTCCAACAGCGCCTCGATGCGGTCAGCCAGATCCCCGACTACGCCAACTACTGCGTCTTCACCCTCACCTCGCTCACCACCGAAGACCTCGCAACGCGCTCCGTCGCCGGCCTCATCCTCAAGAACCACATCCTCTTCCACCACGACCTCATCTCGCCCGAGTCGTTCGAGTACGTCAAGCAGGCCATCATCCCCGCGCTCAGCCTGCCCGAGGACATGCTCCGCCGCACAGCCACCCAGGTCGTCTCGATGCTCATGACCATCCTCACGCCGCAGGGCTGGCCAGAAGGCCTCTCCAAGCTCGGCGAACTCATGGGCTCCCAAAACACAGACGAGGCAGAGGGCGCCTTCAGCTCGCTCGCAAAGATCTGCGAAGACATTCCGCGCGAGCTCGAGCTGTGCGAGATCAACGGCGTCAAGCCCATCGACATCCTCATCCCCAACTTCATCAACGCCACCCAGCACGCCGACTCGCGCCTGCGCATGCATGCGCTCAACTGCCTCAACCAGTTCGTCCAGATCGGCTCCACCGCGCTCCAGGCGCACATCGACGCCTTCCTCGCCGCGCTCTTCAAGCGCGCCTCCGACGAGAGCGCCAACGTGCGCAGATACGTATGCCAGGCGCTCGTGCTCATCCTCGGCGTCAGGCCAGATAAGCTCATCCCCGAGATGGACAACGTGGTCGAATACATGCTCTACTCGACCCAGGACAAGGACGACGACGTCTCGCTCGAGGCGTGCGAGTTCTGGCTCCAGTTCGCCGAAGAGCCCTCGCTCAAGGACAAGCTGCGCCCCTACCTCGCCAAGGTGGCGCCCGTGCTGCTCAAGGGCATGGTGTACAACGAGCTCGACCTGCTCATGCTCGGCGGCGACGAGGACGATGCCGCCGTGCCCGATCGTGCCGAGGACATCAAGCCGCGCCACTACGGCGGCGGCGGCGCGCACAGGAACGAGCACCTCGACGACGCCGCTGCGGCCAACGGCGGTGCGGCGGCGACGGGCAAGTCGCGTGCCGCCATCGAGGCGCAGGACGACGAAGAGGACGACTTCGACGAGGACGACGAGGACGACGAAGACGACGACGGCATCTCGGACTGGAATCTGCGCAAGTGCTCCGCCGCCGCGCTCGACGTCATGGCGGTCAACTTTGGCGACGAGCTGCTCGAGATCCTGCTGCCCTACCTCAAGGAGCGTCTGTTCAGCGACGACTGGCTGCAGCGCGAGTGCGGCATCCTGGCGCTCGGCGCCATTGCCGAGGGCTGCATCGCCGGCATCCAACCGCATCTGCCCACGCTCGTGCCGTTTCTGATCAACAGCCTCAAGGACTCGAAACCGCTCGTGCGCTCCATCACCTGCTGGACGCTCGGCCGATACTCGAGCTGGTGCGTGGCCGCCGAGACGCCCGAGCACCAGCAGCAGTTCTTCGTGCCTGCCATGGAGGGCCTGCTGAGCATGGTGCTCGACAACAACAAGCGCGTCCAGGAGGCCGGCTGCAGCGCCTTCGCCACGCTCGAGGAGGAGGCGGGACGCAACTTGGAACCGTTCCTCGAGCCGGTGCTCAAGACGCTCGTATACGCGTTTGACAAGTACCAACAGAAGAATCTGCTCATCCTCTACGATGCCTTGGGGACGCTGGCGGACTCGGTGGGTTCGGCGTTGAATCGGCCCGAGTACGTCGAGATCGTGATGCCGCCATTGATCGCAAAGTGGCAAGGGCTGCACGATACGGATCCGGATCTGATCCCGCTGCTCGAGTGCATGTCGTCCGTGACGATCGCCGTGGGTCCTGGCTTCCTGCCGTACTCGCCGCCGGTGTTCCAGCGATGCGTGGGCATCGTGCACGACAATCTGGCGGCGGCCGAGGCCGAGGCGCAGAAGCCGGCGGTGGAGCAGGACGTTCCCGACCGCACCTTCATCATTGTGGCGCTCGACCTGCTGAGCGGGCTGACGCAGGGGCTCAATACGGCGGTGCGCGATCTGGTGGCGGGATCGCAGCCGTCGCTGCTGCCGCTGCTGGGCCACTGCATCACCAACGTCGAGGCGCCGGTGCGCCAGTCGGCGTATGCGCTGCTGGGCGATCTGGCCATCTCGTGCTTCGACCTGCTCAAGCCGTATCTGCCCGCGCTCATGCCCGAGCTCATCCGACAGATCGAGCCCGAGCCCAAGATGGAGAATGTGTCGGTGTGCAACAATGCGGCGTGGGCGGTGGGCGAGATTGCGCTCCAGTACGGGTCGGATGCCGAGCTGACGCAGTGGGTGGACGAGCTGATCAAGCGGCTGGTGCCCGTGCTGCTCTCGACCAAGTCGGTCAAGTCGCTCTCGGAGAATGCGGCGGTGACGATCGGCCGGCTGGGACTGGTGCAGCCGCAGCTGGTGGCGCCGCATCTGGACGTCTTCATCGAGTCGTGGTGCCAGGCGCTGTGGGACATCAAGGACAACGACGAAAAGGACTCGGCCTTCCGTGGACTGTGCGAGATGATCCAGGTGAACCCCAACGGCGCCGCCAAGGGATTCGTCTACTTTTGCAACGCCGTCGTACGATGGTCCACGCCGAGCGCCGAGCTCAACGACATGTTCCGCAAGATCCTCACCGGCTTCCGCGACATGAGCGGGCCGCAGTGGGACGTGCAGAAGGCGCAGTTCCCGCCCGTCATCGTCCAGAGGCTCGCCGACCGGTATGGGCTGTGAGCCGTGTGCCAAAGTTGACCCACACCATTCCTTCGTCCTTCTCGCCACCAACGCAATGCAAACACAACCAAACACTCATGACATCAGTCGCATCGCACGTGTCGCTAGACGTGCAAGGGAGGCGCGGTGAGAGAGGCAGTGTCGCCAAACACAGCCGCGGCCCACGGCTGGCGAGCGTTCATGCACACAGCCTCGCCCGATCCCACATCGGGAGGCCAGAAAAGACGCGAAAATTACGCTGCAGTCTAGAACGCAGCACAGCAACACGGCTGTTCCTGAGATTGCCGCAAAGCGAGGGCGGAACGCGTGGGTCCGTGCTGCACCGCCTTTTTTTGGGAGCTGAGGATGAGGATGCCGTGTGACGTCTTTTGCCATTGCTGAGGAGAAGGAGCGAGGGGCGGCGGCCGTGCGCGCAATTAAAAAGCCGGCTGCGGTTACCCGTTTTTCATTTCCACCACCTCTTTGTCCACCCCACCCCATCCCACACCGCAGACATCCGCGCGAGCGAGATGGGCTTCAACAAGAAACTTATAGTGGCAGGTCTCGCCGTTGGAATCACCGCATTGATGCTCTACAAGGCATCCAAGAAACACCAGCAACCCCATCACCTCGCCCCTGCTCCTGCACAGCACTCTGCCATGTCTTCGTCCAACCACTCGCACACCGCCTCGTTGGGTGGGGCAGCTCTGGGCGGTGCAGCCGTTGCAGCTGCCGGAGCTGCCTATGCACACCACAACGCGGCTGCCGCGCCACCGCCGTCGGCGAACAATCCCAACCTGACCTGGGACTCGCTGCGCGATTGGAGGCACATTGCCAACCTGCTCGCGACGTGCGTCATGGACCAGTACCTCTACCCGTTCTACACGTTTGCCGACGTCTCGCGCATCGCCCACCACCTCGCCAGCTCGGGCGCGCTCGCGCAGTGCGCCGACTCGTGGCAGCTGCCCCCCTACCTCGCGCAGGATCTCGTCAAGCTCGCGCTGTTCGACGTCATGTTCCTGCTCGACGACTCGGCCTCCATGCGGTCCGAGGGCACTCGAAGACGCGATGCTCTCGCGGGCATCCTCAAGCGCGCCGCCGATGCTGCTGCCCGCTTCGACCCGGACGGGATGGAGGTGGCGTGGATGAACGCGCCCGTGCACCAGCGCATCCACAACGTGCAGGAAGCCGACCAGCTCACGTCGCGCTGCGCCTACGACGGCCGTTCCACCCCCATGGGCTCCTCGCTCGAATCCAAGATCCTCGAACCGCTCGTGCTGCAGCCCGCGCAACAGGGCCGGCTGGCCAAGCCTGCGCTCGTGCTCGTCATCACCGACGGTCGTCCCACCGGCTCGGGCGAGGCCAACCAAAAGATCGTTCGCGTCCTCCAGCACGCCAAGCGCACACTCGCCGCCACGCGCTACGGCGAGGACGCAATCTCGTTCCAGATTGCCGCGGTGGGCAACGACCGCGAGGCACAGGAGTGGCTCGACTCGATCGACAATGACCCGGACGTAGGCGATCTCGTCGACGTGTGTTCCGACATCCAGGTCGAGTCTCGCCAGGTCAAGGCGAGCACGGGCGT
This sequence comes from Moesziomyces aphidis, assembly GCA_000517465.1. Lineage (NCBI taxonomy): Eukaryota > Fungi > Basidiomycota > Ustilaginomycetes > Ustilaginales > Ustilaginaceae > Moesziomyces > Moesziomyces aphidis. The sequence goes on along the minus strand of AWNI01000011.1, from coordinate 297,238 downwards.
GGAGCTGACGCAGGAGCTGTACTGCCTCAAGCTGCTGCTCGGGCCCATCGACACCTCGTACGACGCCAGCGACGAGAACGAAAAGATCTCCAGCTGGAACCGCAGCGCCAAGCGAAGGCGCGAGAAAAAGGCGCAGGCCAAGGCGCACAAGGAGGCCGCCTTCCGCGCACAGATGGACGCGTTCAGGAGGGACAGGGATGCGGCGCTCCAGGGCGCCACGCCCGTCCCGAGCGCAGGTGGCGCTCTGCCGCCCCAGGTGGTGGATGATGGGCTGAGCGGGTACAGTCACCAGCCCGGATACCCGCAGCAACACCAGCAGGGTGCATATTCACCTCCCGCAGCCGGATACCCGCAGCAGGGCGGAGGATATCCACAGCCGCAACAGGCCGGAGGATACCCCCAACCAGGTGGTGGATACGCGCAGCCTCAGCAAAGTGGATACCCGCAACCCGGTTCCGCGTACCCTCAGCCTGGATCGGGATATCCTCAGGCGGGTGGTGGATACCCGCAGCCGGGCGGTGGTGGCTATGCTGCACCGGGGTACCAGCCTTACGGCTCGGGGCCCAGCAGCGCGCCGCCACCGTACCCGGACGCGTACGGGTCGCGCGACCTCCCCGCCGCGGGCAACTCGAGCTACGCGCCGCCGCCTGGTTCGGGTGGCTTTGTGCCTGGCGCAGGCGGGTTTGCCATGCCCAACCCGCACGTGGGTGGCGCCCCGCCGTCTGACTCGCAGCACCAGCAGCAGCCGTTTGGATTCCCGCAGCCCAAACCGTATTAACCGCACGACGAAATGATACCTTTGCTCTTTTGGCTTGTATTCTGCGTATTGTTACATGCTGCGTAGTTGGGATTTGAGGTCGTTGAGGCGGGCGAGGAGGGTGTTGCGTTTGACCGTCCACGCATCGTCGTGCTCTTCGATCTGGTCGTCCACGCCATCCTCCTGGGCGTTAAGAGCATCTTCCTGGTCGGGTAGCGTTTTGCCGGGCAAGAAGTAGACGGGCCAATCTGTCTCACGCGGTGGTTGGGACGTTGGGATATGTGCTGCGAGTCTGGTTGGATCGCTGCGGGTGCGGTTGTGGGTGAAGAGGAAACTGGCTTGTCTTCGTTTCATCTTGCGCAGGGTTGCGCGCTGTGCATCTTGTTCTGCCATCCGTTCGGCCAGCTCTCTCGCCTGCCAGAGCAGCGTCTTTTTTCGCTCCAGCCCTTGCGCTACTGCCGACGTGTGTCGCAGCTTGGTGGCCAGTCGTGCTTCGATGCTGGCGCGGTTCGAGGCGAGTGTGGCCGCGCGCGTCGATTGCGACTCCCGCTTGAATTGCGTCAGCGTCGATGTGAGCAGTCCAAACATGCGCCGGTCGCGTTTGCGATCCTCGCCATCGGATGAGCGAGCTCGTTTGGCTGCAGGCGCATCGGGCTCTCGAGATGGTGCGCGTTCTGGCGAGCGTGAGCGCCGAGGTCGTGCGTCGCTGGACGAGGCGTGCGCTTCTTCCGCAACGGGCGATACGGCGCGTTTGGAGCGCGGGGACGTGCTCGGTCCAGCAGTCGGCGCCGAGATCGATGGCGACGCGGTGGGGCTTCCCGCAGCGGTAGCGTCGGTGCTGTCTGCCATGACGTGAATTCGTTGCTGTCCCGAGCAAGCAAGCATGGAAGCAAGCATGACGAGGGGCACGACACACACAGAGTGGAGCGGCATCCCGCACAGTCTTCCGACTCCCGAAGCCGAATTTTCCAGGTAAATGTTGGATTTGACGATCTAACTATTAGAACCGCGCGCGCCGGCACAGCTTTGCAGCTTTGTGTGTCTCAGCTGGCAGCGCTGCACAGCTCACCCACCCACCTCCATCACCCTTTCCTTCTCGCAATCTCCGCACCCAACGTCATCCCGGCAGCAACGCGCTCGATGCACACTCGTAGTGCCAGCCGCAATGGACGACTTTGACGACTTTGTCCGGCCGCCAGGCCAGCCCGCACGCGCCAATGCCGCCGCCCGCGACCCGTTCGCCGACTTTGACGAGTGCCACGACAGCTTCGCCGCGCCGCGTGGCGCCCCGTCGCATGTGCTCGTCGACGCAGACGACCCGGATCTCATGGGTGACGACTTTGACAACTTCGGCAGCGCTCCATCTAGAAAGCAGGCTTATCCCCCGGCGTCGTCGCGCTACGATGCAGATCCTTTCGCCACGTCGACCGCCTCTTTCGACCAGAACGATACCACCATGGGGCTCGATGCGCCCAGGCCTGGCTTCGGACAACACATGCACGCGAGTATGGAGTCCGGCCTGCCTTTGGCGGGCGCAGCACAGACACCCGCAGGCTACGAACACGGCGGCTACCAGTCCGAGGGGCCGTTCGCCGATGCGTATGCTGCCGGTCACAGCTTCAAGAGCATCGAGGCCGATGACGAGATCTCGCCGGGAGACGATCCGTCCTATCTTCCATACTCCTCCTCCTCCTCGCGTGCAGCTGCGGGTCGTGGCATGGATGGCGGCGCGCGCCGCTCGCGCATCGCAGGCGCAGGACGCACCTCGGGCACAAGTCGCCGACCGCCGCGCGACGGCATCATGGACGGCGTGAAGCGGAGCATGCGCCAGCTCAAGGCCGACGTCGACACCGTCTTCCGACGCAGGCGCCAGCAGGAGAAGCGCGACGGCGACCGCATCGTCCACCTCAACGACCCGCTCGCCAACGACAAGAGCGACTTTCTCGATAACTACGTCAGCACCTCCAAGTACAACGTGGTCACCTTCATCCCCAAGTTTCTCGTCGAGCAGTTCAGCAAGTACGCCAACGTCTTCTTCCTCTTCACCGCGTGCATCCAGCAGATCCCCGGCGTCTCGCCCACCAACCGTTGGACGACCATCGTGCCGCTTGCGCTCGTGCTGCTCGCCTCGGCGTTCAAGGAGATCAAGGAGGACATCAAGCGGCACCAGTCCGACTCGGAGCTCAACGCGCGCATATCCCACGTGCTCGACCCGGGCACCGGCGCCTTCGAGCCGCGCAGATGGAGGCACATCCGCGTCGGCGACATCATCCGCGTCGAGAACAACGAGTTCTTCCCCGCCGACCTCGTGCTCCTCTCGAGCTCCGAGCCCGAGGGCCTGTGCTACATCGAGACCGCCAATCTGGACGGCGAGACCAACCTCAAGATCAAGCAAGCCTCGCCCGATACCGCCAAGCTCACCTCGTCCAGCGCCGCGTCCACGCTGCGCGGCAACATGGTGTCCGAGCAGCCCAACAACAGCCTCTACACCTTTGATGCCACGCTCAACATCCAGCTCAGCTCCACGCCCGGCTTTAGCGGCACGCCCATGCGCAAGGCTCCGCTCAGCCCCGAGCAGCTGCTGCTCCGCGGCGCACAGCTGCGCAATACGCCCTGGGTCTACGGCCTCGTCGTCTTCACCGGCCACGAGACCAAGCTCATGCGCAACGCCACCGCCACACCCATCAAGCGAACTGCGGTCGAGAAGCAGGTCAACGTGCAGATCCTGCTCCTCTTCATTCTGCTGCTGGCGCTCTCCGTCGCCTCGTCCATCGGCGCCATCGTGCGAAACACCGCCTACGCGTCGCGGATGCAGTATCTCCTGCTCGACGACGAGGCCAAGGGTCGTGCGCGCCAGTTTATCGAAGACATCCTCACCTTCGTCATCGCCTACAACAATCTCATCCCCATCTCGCTCATCGTCACCGTCGAGGTGGTCAAGTACCAGCAGGCGACGCTGATCAACTCGGACCTCGACATGTACTACGCGCCCACCGACACGCCCGCGCTGTGCCGCACCAGCAGCCTCGTCGAGGAGCTCGGCCAGATCGACTACATCTTTTCGGACAAGACGGGCACGCTCACGCGCAACGAGATGGAGTTCAAGCAGGCCAGCATCGGCGGCATCTCGTTTACGGACGTCATCGACGAGAGCAAGCAGGGCACGGGCGAGATCGGACCGGACGGCCGCGAGATCGGCGGCCAGCGCACCTGGCACGAGCTGCGCGCCATCATGGACGGCCGCACGCCCGACGACGGCAGCAGCGCCATCATCGACGAGTTCCTCACGCTGCTCGCCGTGTGCCACACGGTGATCCCCGAGCGCAAGGGCGACAAGGTCATCTTCCAGGCCAGCAGCCCAGACGAGGCCGCGCTCGTGGCGGGCGCAGAGAGCCTCGGCTACCAATTCACCACGCGCAAGCCGCGCTCCGTGTTTGTCAACATCGGCGGCGTGGAGCGCGAGTGGGAGATCCTCAATGTATGCGAGTTCAACTCGACGCGCAAGCGCATGTCGACGGTGGTGCGCGGTCCGGACGGCAAGATCAAGCTGTACTGCAAGGGCGCCGACACGGTGATCCTGGCGCGGCTGAGCGACAACCAGCCATTCACCGAGCAGACCATGATCCACCTGGAAGACTACGCCACCGAAGGGCTGCGCACGCTGTGCATCGCCATGCGCGAGGTGAGCGAGCAGGAGTACCGCCAGTGGTCCAAGATCTACGACCAGGCGGCGGCGACGATCCAGAACCGCAGCGAGGCGCTCGACAAGGCGGCCGAGATGATCGAGCAGAACCTCTTCCTGCTCGGCGCCACGGCGATCGAGGACAAGCTGCAGGAGGGCGTGCCGGACACCATCCACACGCTGCAGTCGGCGGGGATCAAGATCTGGGTGCTCACGGGCGACCGGCAGGAGACGGCGATCAACATTGGGCTGTCGTGCCGGCTGATCTCCGAGTCGATGAATCTGGTGATCATCAACGAGGAGAATCTGCACGACACGGCCGAGGTGCTCAACAAGCGGCTGCAGGCGATCAAGAACCAGCGCAGCACGGCGGGCGTGGAGCAGGAGGAGATGGCGCTGGTGATCGACGGCAAGTCGCTCTCGTTCGCGCTGGAAAAGGAGCTGGCCAAGGTGTTCCTCGAGCTGGCGGTGCTGTGCAAGGCGGTCATCTGCTGCCGCGTGTCGCCGCTGCAGAAGGCGCTGGTGGTGAAGCTGGTCAAGAAGAACATGTCGTCGCTGCTGCTGGCGATCGGCGATGGGGCGAACGACGTGTCGATGATCCAGGCGGCGCATGTGGGCGTGGGCATCAGCGGTGTCGAGGGCCTGCAGGCGGCGCGCTCGGCCGACGTGGCGATTTCGCAGTTCCGCTACCTGCGCAAGCTGCTGCTGGTGCACGGCAGCTGGTCGTACGCGCGGCTGAGCAAGATGATCCTGTACAGCTTCTACAAGAACATCACGCTGTACATGACGCTCTTCTGGTACTCGTTCCAGAACTCGTTTTCGGGCCAGGTGGCGTTCGAGTCGTGGACGCTGTCGTTCTACAACGTCATCTTTACCGTTCTGCCGCCGCTGGTGATCGGCATCTTTGACCAGTTCCTGTCGGCGCGCATGCTGGATCGCTATCCGCAGCTGTACGGCCAGGTGTACTTTGACAAGCGTCGCTTCTGGGGCTGGACCGCCAACGCCTTCTTCCACAGCCTCGTCACCTACCTCTTTGTCACGATCATCTTTTGGGGCTCGCCGCAGCTTTCGGATGGCTATGCGAGCTATTCGTGGATCTGGGGCACGACGTTGTTCATGGTGGTGCTCGTCACGGTGCTCGGCAAGGCGGCGCTCATCTCGGACGTGTGGACCAAGTACACCTTTGCCGCCATCCCGGGTTCGCTGCTGTTCACGGTCGCGTTCCTGGCGATCTATGCGCTCGTTGCGCCGCGGCTGGGATTCAGCAAGGAGTACGACGGCATTGTGCCGCGGCTGTACGGCTTGTCGGGCTTCTGGCTCGCCATGCTGGTGGTGCCGACGATCTGTCTGGTGCGCGACTTTGGCTGGAAGTACTGGAAGCGCACCTACCGCCCGGACTCGTACCACATTGTGCAGGAGGTGCAGAAGTACAACCTGCAGGACTACCGCCCGCGCATGGACCAGTTCCAGAAGGCCATCCGCAAGGTGCGTGCCGTGCAGAGGATGCGCCGCACGCGCGGCTTTGCCTTTTCCCAGACCGAGGGATCCGCCGACCTCATCCGCAAGTACGACACCACCATCGCCAAGGCGTCGGGCCAGTGAGGCCACGGCGCGCGCACGTATACAAAATGAACCATGCCAGCTCTTCTTTGCTCACGACATCCTGAATGACTGTGGGCAGAGTGAGGATGGTTCGGCGGCAGCCAAGGTGCAAATGTGTTAGACTGTGGTGGTGGAGACGGCACGTGACGAAAAACACGCTGCGCCGAATGGGAATTTTGGCAGCGAGGCCGAGGTGTTGTTGTCCGCCCCGCGCCTCAGTGTGGAGGCAAAGCTTTGGTTTTGGTTTGGGCTCGAACCGCATACCGCTCCTCCTCCACCCTTCGACGCGCTGTCCTGCACGCCACCACCATCGCTGACCCTTTCGCCTCACGTCGCAATCATGGGCGACTCATCCTCTACACCACCCGCACGCTCACGTCGCATCAGCATGCTGCCCATCCGCGATACCGAGCCTGCACAGGCGCATCACAGGCTGCAGGTGCTCGAGCTGGAAAACGTCGGTCTCACAGAAGAGCTCGAGCACGTCGAACGCAAGAACCTCGAGCTCGAACGACAGCTCGACGCGCTTCGAGCCACCGTCGCCCAACAGCCACAATCAGGGCTTGCAGAGTCACACGAGGAATCGGTCTTGGCTTCGACGTCGATGTCGTTTGATGCATCGCCCAACTACGCAGCCGAGGTGAAGGGCGCTCGTCGACTCATCCACCGTCTTGCGACGCACATCTCGGCACACGACCCATCAGCATCGCTACCGGAATCCGCACCCTTCGACGACGAGAGATACTTTACCCTCGACCAGAGCCTGGTCCACGATCCGGAACGCTCCTTCGTCACACCCGCGGTGACACATCTGACGACGCCGAATGGGAAGCACACCGTCGCACGCGCGTTCCACAACGACCTCCTCGACGACGTGGAGACTCTAAGGAGTGTGTGGGAGGAGCATACACGCAGGGCTACCTTTGCTGCGGTAGAAGCCCACACGCACGCCGAACGGCAACGAGCAATGATCGAACAGCTCCGAACCGAGCTGCACAACGCTCAGGCCGCAGCGGCATCCACCTCCACACACCAGCTCACACAGCAACTGCAAGCCGAACAACAACGCAGCGCCGAGCTCGAAGCAAAGCTGACCGCTGCAGAGGCGACGCACGACCAGCTTGCACAGCTCACACAACAACTACATTCGGAACAGCAACGAAACGCCGAGCTGGACACCGAGCTGGCTGCGGCCAGAGCCAAGATCGAATCTCTCTCTGCGACAGACATGGCCAACGAGGCGACGAGCGAGCGCATTGACGAGCTGGAGGAACAGCTCGAAGCCGAGCGGACACGCAGCGGCGATTTGGACGCGCAGCTCTCCTCTGCCGAGGCGAGGATCCTGCAGCTGACGGCGGAGCACGAGCTTACGCTCTCGGCGGCATCGCACAAATCAGCCGCACACATCGGTGCGCTCGAGCAAGAACTGGCGGAGCGCCGCACCCGCGCCGACGAAGTGGGCTCGATCCTGCGCGAGCTCGCCGACAAGCGCCAGCGGCTGCACGCGATCCAGCTGCACACGGCACAGGTGAGCGCGCTGCAGCGCGTGCTCGACAAGCAGACGCGCATCGTCGCCCTGCTCGAGCGCGACGAGACCACGAGCGCCGACATGCTTGCGCAATGGTCCGAGTACGCCCGCGACATGTCCGCATCCCTGGCGCTCCTCCGACCCGCGAATTCGAACGAGAGCCTCACCGAGACCACACCAGCGCAAGGTGGGGCAAGGGAGGAGGATGCGGTGGCGGGACTGCGCGAGAAGGTCGACGAGCTCGAGGCGCGCGTGCTGCGCCGCAACGAGCAGATCGGACACCTGCAGCGCCAACTCTCCACGGCCGAGAACGACCTCAAGCGCACACGCACCAACCAGACCCTCGCCGAAACCACCGTGGAGGAGCTCGAAGACAGCCTGGCCGAGCTGGAAGGGCAACGCACCGAGCTCCAGAATCGCGTCGAGCAGCTTGAGCTGCATGTTGCTTCGCTCCCTGCAGCCACTGCGCCGACGGAGCATGCTGATGCCGAAGCCCAGGTTGCTCTCGACACGGCGCAGACGCAGCGGGTGCAAGAGCTCAGTGCTGCCCTCGACACGGCGCGCGCGCGCGTGGCGCAGCTC
>AWNI01000011.1:220896-241615 GCA_000517465.1 Moesziomyces aphidis | reverse complement strand
CCGGCTTGTGCCCGCCATCAACGCGGGCATCGTGTGGCTCAACACGCACCATCGCAACGACCCCTCGAGTCCCTGGGGCGCCGTATCGCCCTCGGGCACCGCCTCCGCCGTCGGTCTCGGTGCCAACCCGTCCGGCATCGGAAGGGAGAACGGCATCGAGGCGCTCAATGCCTACTCGACCCTGCAGAGCGTCACCATCAATTACGCCGATACCGCCACGATGCGTGCGAGCGAAGACTGGTTCAAACCCGCCGACGACTCGTCCGATACACAGACGCAGGTGCGGTATGGCTAGCAATGTCAGTGTGATTCAAAGGCCAAAGAGCGAGACTGCGTTGAGACCGAGCACGGCGTGCTTGTCGGCGTCGGACCACGAGGCGACGCTGTCGATCGCCTCGACGTTTTCCGACACGGAGCGCCAGATTTCGGTCTGGTCGTCGGTGATGACGGTGCCGTCGTTGCGCGTGGGAGGGAAGAAGGGATGGTCGGTTCCAAAGTGCATCCTCGCAATCCCCAGCTTGACGTCCGCGTCAGCCGCACCGGGTCCGTACCTCTGCGCACGCCCGATGATTTTGGCGACGGCTTCGAGCTCCTCGGGTCCATACGCTACCGCATCGTAGTACAGCTTGCCGAGGTAGTAACGCGGATCGTGCTCGAGTCGGTTGCACACGTGTGGATCGTGCGCCACACAGCTTGCGAGCCGCGATGAAAGAATCGGCAGCGCGCCACCAGAGTGTGCGACTAGCAGGCGCAGTTGAGGGTATCGGTCAAACACGCCGGCTAGGATGAGCCTCGTCGTAGCTGCCGCCGTCTCAAAGGGGAAGCCCAACGCCAGTGGAAGCACATGTCCATTATCCTGCTGACCCCACAGGCCGTCTGGCTGCGAGGCATCAGATCCCAGACCATAGTGGGGATGCAAGAAGAGCACCAGCCCGAGCTCGGCCGCTTTCTCCCACACTGGTTCGAGCCTCGGATCGTCGAGCCCCCTCCCCAGGCCGCGCGATCCCAGAATGGCGCCACACAAACTCGGCGCGCCCTTGATCGCGTCCAAACTCTTGACCACCTCGTCCACCTCGACCCCCTGCGCAAGAGGCAAGATCCCAAACGCCCTCATCCTCCGTTCCGGCTCGATCGTCGACCCCTTTGCGTCTCCGAAGAGCTGCGTAGCCTGGTGGCAGTACTCTTCCAGATCGGCATTGCACTCTTGCGCCGAAGTCACCGCCTGCTTGGCGTCCATCCAGTCGAGCCACGGATTGGCGAGCGACACGATGCTCACGTCGATCGCATGCCGCTGCATGAACGACACCTTGTTGCGCACGTCCCAGTACTGCGGGCCCACCGTGCGTCCGCCGGCGACCTCTTGCGGAAGAATGGCGAGCTTCTCGGTGCCATCGCTCGACTCGCGGTGGATGCGCGGGTTGACGCTGCGCGAGCGCAGCAGCGACACCAGCCGCGTAGTGTAGATGTGCGAATGCACGTCCACCAGAAGCTTCTTCATCGTTGTGGTGGGAGCGATAGCTGTCGTTGAGAGAGGGGGCGCAGAGCTCTTGTAGGAAGAGGTGAGGTGATCCATGCGCAGCCGAGCGCCGAACAGCCGGTCTTCCGACGGCCAACCTTATCTTTCGAAATCCTCCACAGGTGTCAGAGCCGCAAAAGCAGACAACGCTGCGGCTTGGATTTGGTCATGCTTACCAATCGAGGCACAAGCGAAGCACGCGATTGAGGCTGCGGCTGATGCGGGGCAAAAAGGCAGCGCGGAGGCTGTCAGGCAGTGCCGACTTGGAGCACGCCATCCCTCTTGCACGATGGCGCACAAACCAGCCCCGCTCTCGCTCTCGCCTTCCTCTCGTTCTCGCTCTCGCTCTTGCCGGCGATGTATAGCCGCAACAGCGCTGGGCGAGCAACGACCCACGTAACCGCCGTGTGGATGCCATGTGAGCCGAAGCGACTTCTTCCGTTCCGGTGACGTGCTCTCTCCTAGTCCCACTCTTCTACATAAAGGCATCCGGACCTTTTCACCCTCGTCGGCTTCTTCTTCCACACACACATCCCATCAGAGCTACAATGTTGTCGACACTTCCTGCTGGATCTGGCCACTTTTCGGCGCCCACCGGGTCGGGCGCTGGCGATGGCGATGGTGCGGGCGGCTTCTCGGCGTCGCAGATCGAGGCGCAGCGCTCGCTCAAGTCGTCGATCCAAGAGCTCACCTCGGGCCAGCACGACGCCATTCCCTCGCTGCTCACCCCCTATTCGTCGCTGCCGCGTCGCATCAGCGGTCCTACCGTGTGGGATGCCGCATCCTACACCGGCGCCGAGAACCGCGCCAAGTGGGTGCACACCTTTACCGAGCGCCAGATCGCACAGCTCGAAGCCGCCGCTCAGCTCTGGCTCGAGTCCGGCCGCGAGTTGGGCGAGATCGAACGATCCACCTTCCCCCTTCCCTCGGACCTGATTGCAACCCTCACGCAGCTGCGACAGCGTCTCGTCGAAGGCCACGGATTCTACCTTTTCAAAGGCCTCCCTACGAAGAGGTGGGGTAACCGACTGAGTGCCATCGCCTACCTCGGTCTGGGCAGTTATCTGGGTAACATTGTGTCGCAGAATCGATACGGCCATGTGTTGGGTCACGTCAAGGATCTGGGTGAAGACCCTACCGCGATTGACAAGGTTAGGATCTACCGTACCAACGCGAGGCAGTTTTTCCACACCGACTCATCGGGCGGTATTGTCGGGCTGCTGTGTCTGCACAAGGCGGTCGAGGGTGGAGAGTCGGACATCGTCTCTTCGCACGCCGTGTGGAACCACCTCCAGGAGCACCGTCCCGACGTGGCCGAACTGCTCGCGAGCAATATCTGGCACTTTGACCGCAAGGGCGAAGTCAACTCGGACCAGAACGGTTGGGTCACTCGACCCATTGTCCACCTGCGCAAAGGTCAGCCTGAAAACAGGCTGATTCTGACCTACGATCCGTACTACCTCAAGAGCATCCAGCGTCACGTCGATGCCGGTCACATCCCGGCGCTGAGTGAGGCACAGAAGGAGGCTATGCAGGTGCTCGAGGATACCGCCAAGCTGCTCAGCCTGCATATGGTGCTGGATGTGGGAGATGTCCAGTTCGTAAGCGACGTGCATGTGCTGCACGCTAGGACCGAGTACAAGGATCCAGCCCCACCGGCACCCCGACGACACCTGTACAGACTCTGGCTTGCAGTTCCCACCGCAGAGGGCGGTTGGCAAAACGCTTATCCCGATAACGACCTCCAGCGCAGAGGAGGAATTCAGGTCAACGACACCAAACCCACCTACCCCCTCGACGGCGAGTAGCCCTTTTTCCTAAACCCCAATCACTCGCTCACACAAACGAACCCAATGCCAAACCAAAGATCGACGTGTGCATGATCCGTGTAAAATTGTGTACAGTGGTTTTACTCGAGCGTGGCGAGTTCCTTGCGCACCTCGTCCTCAGCCGCGATCTTTGCCAGCTGCATGGCCTCCAACTTTTCTCCGCCCGCCTGGCGCAGCTTGAGCTCTTCGATGGCCTTGAGCTTCTTGTTGAGGTTGCGCACGCGCTTTTCCAGATTCGCCGCACCCGTGTTGCCGCCCACCTCGGCCGCTCCCGACACTGCCGGCTCCGGCACCACCTCGACCGCCGCTGCAGCCGCTGCAGCCGCGCCGTTCTTGGCCTGTTGCTGCTTGGTACCCTTCTTCTTGTCCTTGTCCTTGGCATTGGCGTTGCGCGGTGCACCAGCCGCACCGGGGATCGCGCGTTTGCGGTTGCCCATACTGGGCGCCTGGTAGGTTCCATTCTCGGGCGTCGAGGCGCCGGAGCCACCTTCGTCGATGCGCTTAAAGATGTCCGGCGTGTTCTGCCCACGTGCGCCCGGTGGACGGTAGGCGCCCGTAGGACGCTTGGTGGCCGCCTTGGTGGCGAGGTACGCTGCAGCAGCAGGCGAGGGCGAGGGCGCAGCGGGGAACTGCGCAGGGAAGGGCTTGAGCCCCGCATTGGAGCCTGGTCGCCAGCCGGCCTGGTAGAGCTCGTCGATCATGTCGACGTGGATGAGGTCGCCGGTGCAGTGCCAGATCTTGACGCCATTCTCGACGCGCAGACGCGGGCTGAGCGTCGCCGTGAGCAGGAAGTGGCCGTCGGGCGACCACTGGCACACGGAGCTGTTGCTCGCATCCATCGAGAAGATCTTGCCCTTGCCCAGGTTGTCGCGATCCCAAATGTCCACCGTGCCGGAAAGGTTGCCGAAGCCAGCGAGGCAGAAGAGGCGGCCGTGCGGGTTGAAGGCGACAAAGTTGCGCGGCTGCGTGCCGAGCTCGGCGATCACGTTGACGCGGTGGCTGAAGAGCACCGCCTTGGCAGGCATGTATCCGTAGATGACGATGAACTCCTTCGAGTTGGGGTTCCACTCGAAATCGTGGATGGGGCCTTCCTTGTCGAGGCCGACGCGGCAGTCGAAATCGCCGCGGACCGACATGAGGTAGAGGTTGGTCTCGCCATAGTACGACTTGCCCGTCTTGTCGTGGTCGGTGGAGGTCATAAAGAGGAGGGCGGATCCGGCCTTGTTCCACTTGATCTGGATCTTGTCTGCCTTGAAGAAGGTCTTTTGCGACACGGGCGCCGGGGGCGTCTCGGGCGAGGGGATGAGCGAGGCGAGCGAGTAGACGCGCACCGAGGCGGGGGCGCCCTTCTTCTCGCCGCAAAAGACGGCGATGCTGGGCTTGTCGCCCGGGCCGAGGTCGAAGGAGGTGATGCCCTCGAGGCGCAATCTGCCGACGACGCCCTTGTCTGCAATGTGGCGCGCCTCGTAGATCTGGAGCTCGGTGGAGACCTGTCGTACGCAGTACTCCTCGTTGGCGGAGAACTGGAAGAAGCAATCGTTCTGCAACTTTCGCTCGAACGTGGCGACGGCCTCGCCGGACTCGGTGTCCCAGATCTTGAGGTTGCGTGCGTTGGAGCCATCTTCGAGCTTGGAGGGTCGCTCCCATGTGGAGAGGAAGCCGCCCTTGGGGGAGAACTGGAGGTCGACCACCTTGGGCACGGGGAGGTCGCGCTTGACGGACGAGGTGGAGGCGTTGCGGGTGTCTACGAGGCGGGTAAAGTCGTCCATGGCAGCGGCAAAGGTGGAGCCGTCGGGGCTGTACTGGAAGACGCGCGTGGCGCCCTGGACCTGGTCGAAGCCGTTGACGGACGAGTAGGAGGGCGAGCCGGTGTTGAGACCAATCGACTTTTGCGCACGGTAGGCCCACTGCGTAGTGGCCTCTCCCGCAGGCACGGGCACCGCCGATGGTTCCGACATGGCTGCTGTGGTGGTGGTGGAGAGTGAATGCCTGACGCCGCGCTGTGCTACGATGCAAAGGAAGCCGGTTCCGAGGATGCTGTTCCAGATGAGCAGCCGACGCTGGCGGATGGCGTGTGAAGGTAGGACGAAGAAAAAGATCCGACGCGGGGCAGAGATGGACACGCCAAAGTAGCAGATGAGTGTTACAAAGGGCGAGGGCGAGGGCGAGGGCGAGGGTGAGGGTGAGAGAGGAGAAGAGAGAGAAAAGGCAGCTGCACGCGTCCATGCAGCACCAGATCGCAGCCGCAGCGAGAAGAAGGCCAATTCTTCCGGCCGACGCCTTTTCAGGGCAGCCAACCGCCGCCGAGGCTAACTTTTTCGGACACTGGCTGGCTCGGTGGACACACGTGATGGATCGGGGTTTTGGCTGATGAATGTTAGGCCGATTGCTACCGAACAAACATTCGTTTTCTTTTTCGCGCACGCCCAGTCCAACACTTTCAGAATCCGCCCTCAGGCGCGACCGACTGACCTGAAGGAGGGCGGCCGAGCAGCTGCGTGGCTGCGTGGCTGCGTGGCCGCGCGCCGAGGCCAGCAGACCAACACTTTGGCAGCGCGTCCTGCCTTTTGACCTCCATATCCTCGCCCATCGCAACGCTCTCACGCAAACACTCCCGCGTCCAACATGGACGTCGTCCACGTCGATGGCGCAAGGAAGGCGCCAGGCGACTGGTCGCCAGACGCTTGTCGCACCGTCGCCTCCGAACTCACAAACACCCTCGACCTCGGACCCCACCGCCAACTAGTCGTCGAGGCGCTCGTCTTCATCCACTTCTCCGTATACACCTTTGCAGAGCGCCTCCGCCGTCGCCAGGGTCGCCGCTTCCACCAGTCGCCTCGTCACTTCCTCAGCTTCATCGAGTACTACGTCCAGGTCTCCAACCAGAAGCGCGACGAGCTCGAGGACCAGCAACGCTTCCTCCTCGTCGGCCTCGACAAGCTCCGCTCCACCGTAGACCAGGTCGAAGAGCTCCAGAAGAGCCTCGCCGTAAAGCGCACACAGCTCGAGGCCAAAAATCAACAGGCCAACCAGAAGCTTCAGAGCATGGTCAAGGACCAGCAGCAAGCCGAGCAAAAGCGCGCCGCATCCATACAGATCCAGGCCGCCCTCGCAAACCAAGAGACCGAGATCAGCGAGCGCAGAAACGTCGTCATGGCTGACCTCGCAGACGCAGAACCCGCCGTACAGGACGCCCAGGCCGCCGTCAGCAACATCAAAAAGCAGCACCTCACCGAAGTCCGTTCCATGGGCAATCCTCCGCTCCCCGTCAAAAACGCAATGGAGTCCGTCTGCATCATCCTCGGCCACAAGATCGAGAGCTGGAAGTCCGTACAGGCCATCATCCGCAGAGACGACTTCATCGCCAGCATCGTCAACTTTGACACCGACCGCCAGATGACGCCCCAGATCCGCGCAAAGATGAACCGCGACTACCTCTCCAAACCCGAGTACAACTTTGAGACCATCGACCGCGCCAGTAAAGCATGCGGTCCCCTCGCAAAGTGGGTCATCGCACAGGTCCGCTTCTCCGAAATCCTCGACAAGGTCGGGCCCCTCCGCGACGAGGTGCAGTCGCTCGAACACCAGGCAGAAGATACAAAGGCCCAGGCCACGGAGATCGTAGACATGATCGCAGAGCTCGAAAACAGCATCGCCACCTACAAGGACGAGTACGCCGCGCTCATCAGCGAGACACAGGCCATCAAGTCCGAGATGGAGCGCGTCCAGAATCGCGTCTCGCGCTCCATGCAGCTCCTCGACAGCCTCTCGTCCGAAAAGCACCGATGGGAGGAAGGCAGCCGCACCTTTGACGACCAGATGAGCACCATCATCGGCGACGCCCTCCTGTCCGCAGCCATGCTCGCCTACGCCGGCTTCTTCGACCAGCAGTATCGCGAGTCCATGTGGGCCTACTGGTCCGACCACCTCCGCCACGCAGAGATCAAGTTCAAGCCCGAACTCTCCTTTGCCGACTACCTCTCTACCGCAGACGAGCGTCTCGAGTGGCAGGCAAGGTCGCTCCCCGCCGACACCCTCTGCACCGAGAACGCCATCATGCTCAAGCGCTGGAACCGCTATCCGCTCGTCATCGACCCCTCGGGCCAGGCCGTACAATTCCTCCTCAACGAGTACAAGCAGCAGAAGCTCACCACCACCAGCTTCCTCGACGAGGCTTTCCTCAAGGCGCTCGAGAGCTCGTTGCGCTTCGGAAACCCGCTCCTCATCCAGGACGTTGAGTACCTCGATCCCATCCTCAATCCTGTCCTCAACAAGGAACTCCGCCGAACAGGCGGCCGTGTGCTCATCCGCCTCGGCAGCCAGGACATCGACTTTTCGCCCTCCTTCAACATGTTCCTCTCCACACGCGACCCTTCCGTCGAGTTCTCGCCCGACATCTGCAGTCGCGTCACCTTTGTCAACTTCACCATGACGCGCAGCAGCCTCCAGAGCCAGTCGCTCGACCAGGTGCTCAAGGTCGAACGCCCAGACACCGACCGCAAGCGAACCGACCTGATGAAGCTCCAGGGCGAGTTCCGCCTGCGCCTCCGCCACCTCGAGCGCTCGCTCCTCACCGCGCTCAACGAATCCGAAGGCAACATCCTCGACGACGACAAGGTCATCGACACCCTCGAGACGCTCAAGAAGGAAGCCGCCGAAGTCACCTCCAAGGTCGAGGAGACCGATGCCATCATGCACGAGGTCGACCAGGTCACCGCCGAGTACGTGCCGCTCGCCAAAGCGTGCAGCTCGGTCTTCTTTGTGCTCGACCAGCTCCACCTCATCTCGCACTTTTACCAGTTCTCCCTGCGCTTCTTCCTCGACATCTTCGACTTTGTCCTGCGCCGCAACCCGCACCTCGCCGGCGTCTCGGATCCCAAGCAGCGCCTCGACATCCTCATGCGCGACCTCTTCCTCGTCGTCTTCCATAGGACCAGCAAGGCGCTTGCGCACCACGACCACGTCATGCTCGCCATGCTGCTCGCTCAGATCAAGGCGCGCGAAGAGGGCCATGCCGACACGCTCGACAGCGACGAATACGAGTTCCTGCTCGAGGGCGGCATTGCAGCCGGGGCCACCACCACGCAGCGCAGCGGCGATGGTGAGATCGAGGCCATGCTCAACGAAGAACAGCTGGCCCGCGTCCAGGCGTTCAAGCGTCTCGCCTTCTTCCGCACCATCGAAGACCACATGGAGGCAAACGCTTCACAGTGGCTCGCCTTCCTCGGCTCCAACAGCCCCGAGACCGAAGTGCCCGTCTTCTGGCCGACCGAAGAGGCAGGCAGCGATATCAAGGACGAGGTACGCAGGATGCTCGTCGTCAAGTGCTTGCGGCCCGACCGCATCGTTCAGGCCATGGCGGCATTCAGCTCGCGCATCTTTGGCCAGGACGTGCTGGGCGACCCGGGCTACGACCTGGGCAGGATCGTAGCCGACGAGACGGACGCCAGCACTCCCATCGCGCTGTGCTCGGTGCCGGGCTACGATGCCAGCTTCCGAGTGGACCACCTAGTCAAGCTGGTCAACGCGCGATGCACGTCGGTGGCCATGGGCTCGCAAGAGGGCTTTGCGCTGGCCGATCACGCCATCACGTCGGCGGCGCGCACGGGCAACTGGGTGCTGCTCAAGAACGTGCATCTGGCGCCGAGCTGGCTGTCGCAGCTCGAGAAGAAGATGCATGCGCTCAATCCGAACCGCAACTTCCGCCTCTTCCTCACATGCGAGACGTCGCCCTCGATCCCGGTCAACTTTTTGCGCGCCTCGCGCATCCTCATGAACGAGCCGCCGCCGGGCATCCGCGCGAGCATGCTCGACAGCCTCAAGAGCATCGCACCTGCGCGTCTGCAGCGCGGGCCCGCCGAGACGCCGCGCCTCTACCTGCTGCTCGCCTTCTTCCACGCCACGCTCACGGAGCGACTGCGCTACACGCCGCTGGGCTGGTCCAAGCCGTTCGAGTTCAACGACTCGGACGCCGAGGCGGCGCTCGACATCATCGACGGCTGGGTGACGCAGGTTGCCAAGGGTCGCGCCAATGTCGATCCGCAACAGCTGCCTTGGGACGCCATCCGCTCGCTGCTCAAGCAGAGCGTGTACGGCGGCAAGATCGACAATGCGCCGGACCAGACGCTGCTCGACTCGTTTGTCGACGGCCTCTTCTGCGCACGCGCGTACGACGTCGGATTCGAGCTGGTCAGCGATGCCAAGCAGCCGCTCGTCGCGCCCGAGGGAACCAAGATGGAGACGTTCATCAGCTGGGTTCAGGCGCTGCCGGAGCAACAGCCGCCGCAGTGGCTCGCGCTGCCGCCGAGTGCCGAAAAGGTGATTGCGGCAGCGCAGGGTACGGGACTGCTGAACAAGCTTGTGCGGATGAAGCAGCTCGCAGACGACGATGACGACGAAAGGGTGGTGGCGGTGGACAAGAGTGGTGCAAACAAGGTTGCGGCGGGGGATGTTGGCGGTGCGTCGGCCTCTGCGCAGCCAGGGTGGATGAAGGCGTTGCGCGCGAATGCGGTGCAATGGCTTTCGATGCTGCCGACGGCGGTATCGGCGGTGCGGGCCGAGGCTGGTTCGGTGCAGGATCCGCTGTACCGCTTCTGGGCGCGCGAGAACCGCACGGGCTCTTCGCTGCTATCGGTGGTGCGTGCGGATCTGGAAGAAGTCGTGGCGGTGTGTGAAGGCACAGCGCGGCAGACGAACCACAACCGAACGCTGCTCACGGACCTTCCGAAGGCGGTTGTGCCTGCGGCGTGGCGACGATACGCGGTGCCCAAGTCGATGGCATTGGCCGAGTGGATCGTCGACCTGCGCGCGCGCCTGGACCAGCTGGAGCGCATCACACGCGAGTCGGCCGAGCTGGGCGGCTCCGGCACGGCGGGGTACGAGATGGTCGAAGTGGTGCTCGGGCTGCTCTTCTCGCCCGGTGCGTATCTGACGGCGACGCGGCAGAGTGTGGCGCATGCATCGCGCGTGTCGCTCGAGAACCTCTCGCTGCGTCTGCTACTCAACGACGCCAAGGCCGGGCTCGAGGTGGGCAAGTTTGCCCTGCGTGGACTCAAGCTTCAGGGGGCCGAGTGGGATGGTCAAGCATCGCGCATCCGACTCAACGATGGCGCCGTCACCAACCTTGGCCTGACCGCGTTGGTGTGGGAGCAAAGCAGCCAGAAGAAGGACGACGAGACGGTGCCGATTAGCGTGTACCTCAACGAAGACCGCAGCTTGGCACTGTTCGCTACGCCGCTCAAGGCCGAGCCGGGCGTCAAGCAGGCTACGCTTGCGCAACGCGCCGTGGCTCTACGTGCGGCATGATTCCCAATGCACAAATCAACAGCCTTCCATTGCAGAGAGTGTAGGGGGTATAGAGGATTACTGCTTGGAGAGCGACGACCACAGACGGCCTAATTCTTCGAGCTCCTTGTCGTCGTCTGGTGTGTCTGGAGGGTGTTGCGTTGAGCCTGGGTGGGAGAAGGAGGCTCTGATACCGGCGGTGACTTGCTGCCAACGCTGCGTGAGCGAGGTGCGTTTCTCTGGGCTTCCTAGCAAGATTTCGGACCACGCCACCTCCTTTGGCCCCCCTCTTAATTCGTCGGTGCTGTGCGAATCCGGTCGGTAGGAGGCAGGTAGCAGTCCTTGGTCGAAGGGGTTGACGCCTACGGCTCTCCACCTGCGCACGAGCGAGTCGAGCTCATCCGCATCCACATGCACCCCTTCATGCGGTCGTTTGAATAGACGTGCTAGCAGCGATTGTGACGGCGGTTGGAGTTGATAGAGCCGGAGGGTGTTGAATGCGATGGTGTCCTGGAGCAGTGCGATGCGGATACGGTGGGTGCGCAACTGGTGTCGACGCTCGGTGGTGATGAGCGCATGGTTGAAGGCGAACGACGTGACGAAGGTCAGCAGCAGGATGGGTGGGATCGCCGACGGCGCAAACCAACGACGCCCGGACATGATGCTGAGCAGTGGCGGTAGGAAGAAATGGTAGTGGGCGAGATATTTCTTCGTCCAAAAATGGCCCGTCTTCCGGGCCGAGTTCCGAACCCGGCGCGCGGTATAGACATGCGCAGAGGTGTCACTTTGGTGTTGTTCTCCCTCCCGCAACGTTCAACCAGCCATGTCGGTCGAAGCAGGCACATCGCGTTTGCCCTCTGCGGGGCAGTTCGGGGAGCTGACGGCTTCGAAGCACGTGTCGTTCCTGCTGCGATGCCTGCGCATGCTTCCTGCGCCGTACACTTCGGCCGACGACCAGCGCATGACGCTCGGCTACTTTGCGCTCGCCGGCCTCGACCTGCTGCATGCCACGCACAAGGTTGCGCTCGACGAGGCACGCGAGCTCGTAGACTGGGTGTACGACCAGCAGGCCCCCGAGGGCGGATTCCGCGGCTCGCCAAGCACCCCCTTCACACCGGCCACCGCCGGACGAGTGGGCAGCGCGAACATCGCCATGACCTACTCGGCGCTGCTCATCCTTGCCATCCTGCGCGACGACTATACGCGCCTCGATCGCGGCGCACTGCTGCGCTACATCGCGGCGCTCCAGAGCGCGAGTGGCGGATTCGCAGCCGAACTACCGCCGAGGGATAGGGAAGTGAGAGAGGCGGATACGGATCCGAGGTTCACCTACTGCGCCGTGGCGGTGTGCGCGATGCTGGGCGACTTTTCGGGCATCAACATCGCGACGGCGACTGCGTTTCTGAGGGGCTGTCAGAGGTACGATGGCGGCTTCGGTGCCAGTGGGACGCAGGAAGCGCATGCGGGCATGACGTACTGCTGCGTCGCTGCGCTCCACCTTCTATCGCCCGTCGAGCACGGTGCCACATGGCCAAGCGACCAGGCAGTTGCGTGGTTGGCGCATCGTCAAGTCAATGCGACCCCCGCCGCATGCGAGAAGCACGAAGTTCAAGCAGGGAGCGAGTCTGATGACGACGAGGTGGATCTGGTGGGCGGCTTCCAGGGCCGGCCGAGCAAGCTTCCGCCGGACGTGTGCTACTCGTTCTGGAACGGCGCTGCGCTGTCGTTGCTTTCGGCGCACGAGCTTGTCGACGCCCCCGCCGACGCTGGATATGTGCTGTCAGCCCAGAGCCGTGTGGGTGGTGTTTCAAAAATCCCAGGCGACCACCCAGACCTGCTGCACACTTACCTCGGGCTCGCCTCGCTCTCGCTCCACCAGCACGGCCAAGGCGGCGACGACACGGACGAGCACCGGCTCGACTTTGGGCTCGCGCCGCTCGATGCCGCGCTCAACTGCACACTCGCGGCCAAGCAGTGGATCGATACGCATCTGAACAGGAGCAAGACGTAATCGATTGCGTATCAGAGAGGCTGAGTCGTCTGAGTGCAGTGGGTGTGAGTGTCGGGAGGGCCGAAGAGCAAAGCATAGTAGCGACCCAGATCGGCATTGAGCGGGGAGGGAGCGCCCGATTCCGATCGAGGCAAGCGTGGCAAAGCGGGCGGGCGTGCGGGCGAGGCTGCGGCTTCGACCAATAAAGTTGATTCAGAGAGATTTCCGTTCAGAGTCGGGGGTGCGTGTGGATTTGGCCGGCGTGTCGCGCGCGTGTGCTGGTGCCGGTGCCAACAGCCGCTGTTGGCTTCATTTTGGAGGCCGATTTTTTGTTGAGAAGATCTGCTCGAGGCGCGGTGCTCGGAGGCTGCCAACGCGCGCGCTCAGCCAGAGAGCAGCAGCAGCAGCAAACTCAGAGTGGGGCGACTCGCGCTCTGTCTCGCTTTCTCCACGCCGGCTCGTTGGCCCAAGCCAGGGACGCACTCTCTCCGCACATGATGGCCCCACTTCGTCCGCTCGGCCTGTCGTTCTCCTTCTTCTCCGCACGTCGTCGTCGTCTGCACCCTGGACCCGACCCCACCATCTTTGCCCCTGCACACACTCGCTCACCATGAGTCTGCTCCAGTATGTGCTGCTGGGTATCACCCACCCGTCCGAGCTGCGCGCCATGATCGGATACAAGGTCTGGCGCGACCCGCTCAACGACATCAAGGCCAACCCGGTCGAGTCCGGCTGGGATCGCGAGCGCATGCGACAGTGCTGGACCTTCCTCGACCTCACCTCGCGCTCCTTCGCCGCCGTCATCAAGGAGCTCAAGGGCGAGCTCTCGCGCGTCATCTGCCTCTTCTACCTCGTCCTCCGCGCGCTCGACACCATCGAGGACGACATGACCATCCCCGCCGACAAAAAGGTGCCGCTCCTCGTCGACTTTTACAAGTACCTCGAGCAGCCCGGATGGAACTTCACCGAGTCCGGGCCCAACGAAAAGGACCGCCAGCTGCTCGTCGAGTTCGACAAGGTCATTGCAGAGTACCAGCTGCTCGACCAAGGATACCGCACCGTCATCTCCGACATCACCGCAAAGATGGGCGCAGGCATGGCGAGCTACATCGAGCTCAGCGGCAAAGCCCCCTTGAGCGTCAGCACCTGGAAGCACTTTGACCTCTACTGCCACTTTGTCGCCGGCCTCGTCGGCGAGGGCCTCTCGCGTCTCTTTAGCGAAAGCAAGCTCGAACGGCCCTGGCTCGGTCACCAGCTCGAGCTCTCCAACCACATGGGCCTCTTCCTCCAAAAGACCAACATCATCCGCGACTACGCAGAGGACTGCCAAGAGGGCCGCTTCTTCTGGCCCAAGCAGTGCTGGGCCGACGACTATGCGCGCTTCGCCTCGCAGCCCGACGTCGCCAGCGGCATCGTCGAGACCAAGCCGGGAAGTGGCAAGTACAAGCCCGCCGACTCGGAGCTCGGCCGTCGCAGCATGTACGTGCTCTCGTCCATGCTGCTCGATGCCATGTCGCACGCCACCTCGGCACTCGACTACCTCGCGCTGCTCAAGGAGCAGTCCGTGTTCAACTTTTGCGCCATCCCCCAGGTCATGGCCATCGCCACGATCGAGCTCATGTTCAACAACCCGGACGTGTTCAAGAAGAACATCAAGATCCGCAAGGGCGTCGCCGTCGGGCTCATCCTCAAGGCGGTCAACCCACGCGATGTGGCGTACACCTTCCTGGCGTATGCGCGCAAGATCCACGCACGCCTCACGCCCGCCGACCCCAACTTTGCGCGCTGGTGCGTCGAGCTCGCACGCATCGAGCAGTGGTGCGAGACCTACTACCCGGGCTTTGTCGCCAACGAGGGCGGCTCGGACGACGTGCGTGCCGACGGCCTCAAGCAGTGGAGCGAAAAGCGCAGGACGCAGGCGCTCATCATGAAGCACGCCAAACTCGAGGGCAGAGACCCCACCTCCATGGACGCCAAGGAGGCCATCGAGGCCGCCAAGCGCTCCGCCTTGGATCCAAGGGACCTGATGACCGAGGATGAGAAGAAGGCGCTCGACAAGAAGGACAGGGACGAGATGATGAAGTTCTTCATCCTCATGCTGGCGGGTATGACGCTCTTTATGGGAATCGTTGCGCTGGCTACGTGGGAGATCATTTGGTACTGGACCATGGATACGCCCGATCCGCTGTCGACTAGCGTCGTGCAGCTCTACCATTCCGCCAGGCAGGAGGGCTATGCAACCGTGGTCGAGATCCTCGCCACCGTGCGCGCGAGCTTCGAGCATGTCTGGAAACACGGCATCAACTCCAACTCGAACGCCAAACTCGAACTCTAAACCTACGCTTGCAGCATTCGTATCGGGAAACGCGAAGAAGAAAAAATTCTATTGCACGTCTCTTTGACTTGACCAGTGTGTATGGGGGGATCAGCGAACCATGTAGGCCTGCACCAGCATGGGTTGCACCTTCTTCTTGCCGTCCGTGGCGGCTGACGAGGGCGAGGTGTGGAGGTAGTGCAGGTCTACTTCGAGCTGGCGCGAGTGCTTTTGGTCCTGGCGCACCACGATGCGGCCCGAGATGGTGTCGCCCGCGCGCACGTTGGTGATGGGCTGCTTGAGCACAAACAGCGTCTGTTGCCAGTGCGTCTCCTTGCTGTAGGGCGATGTGGAGAAGGTGACCAGCTGACCCTCACTGTCGCCCTGGGTGGCTGGGGTGGTTTCGTTCTTCTTGAGCTCGATACCTGCCACATCCTTTTCGGTGAGCGTGAAGGCAGGGCAGTCGGTCGAGGCCCCCGCGGCCACGCGGGCGGTGGGGAAGAAGAAGGTGTCGAACCACGAGATGAAGCCGTGCACTTCGTCGGCGTCCTTGCGCACGGTCAGGCGGAATTCCGATTCGGGCTCCGGCTGGCGGGCGGGCAGCGAGGGCAGATCGAGGTCTGCAAAGATGCACGAGTCCGAGACGACCTCTTCGGCATCGAGCACGTCCACAAACGCTTCGTCGAGCAGACCCGTGGTCATGGCCGACATGTCGAAGCCGTGTACGCTGTCCCAGAATCGCAGCTTGGTCTGCAGCAGCGCGGGGCTGCTGAAGGCTGCCAGATGCATCGTCATCCTGTTGGGCGCCAGCACGCCCGTCTGCGCGTTCAGATAGCGGTCGCGCGCAACCAGCACGCTGGGGAGCATGTTTTCGTACAGCAAAAAGTAGCCCATCCACTCGCTCACCAGCACATCCACCTTGCCCTCCCACGGCTTGAGCTCCTGCTCCAGATCCTCCAGCTTGCCGCGGTGCACCTTGACCACATGACCGAACCCGTTGGCCTCGACGTTCTGCTGCGCGCGCTCGACGATCGCCGAGGCGTCAATGGCGATCACGTGCTTGGCGCCCGCGCGCGCGGCAAAGAGCGACAGGATGCCCGTACCGCATCCGACGTCCATGACCGTCTTGCCGCGCAGCAGGTGCGCGTTGGCGGGGCTGAGCAGGAACTGCGCATACGAGAGCGTGCGCGCCGTGTCGGTGATCATGGTCTGGTGGATCGAGTTGGTCGAGTACGAGTCAAAGTACAGCACGTCGTCTTCGGCGTCGTTGGCGCCACGCCTGGTGCGCGCACCCTTCAGCGCCGACGTGGCGAGCTGCGACTGCTGGTCGGCCGACAGCCGCGTCCCGGACGACTCGGCGAGATCGCTTCCCGAGATGCCCATCGACGACGCATGGATGGTGCGCAGCTCGTCAAACGCTGCACGTGCCGTCGCCAGCTGTTCCTCGAGCTCGCGAATCCTCTCCTGCTCCTTGGACACTCCACTTGCGCTTCCAGTCGCATCGGCAGCGATCAGGTCAAAGTCGAGCTGGAGCAGTCCATCGTCCTCGAAGCCGGGCACGGGCTTGAGCTCGGCATCGTCCGAGAGCAGTACATCGCCCGCCTGCACGCCGTTCACCTGCTCCACCGAAAGCTTGTTGCGGCGGATGTGGTTGATGAGCCGAATCACCTGGAGCGTGTCGAGCTGCAGGCGCGCCACGAGCTGCACCAGGTCGCAGCCCTGCTTCTTGGCGTCGGCGAGCGCCTCGAGCGGCGTCTTGAACGAGGCGCGCTCGCCCTGCGCATCCGCAAACAGCGCTAGCGTGGGGGCGGGCGGATTGCTGTCGTCCGACCTCCAGTCGCCAAAGTCGTTGTCCTGGTCGTCGAACTCGGAGCCCGAGTCCGAAGCCGAAGTGTAGCCCTCGGGATCTTTGTGAACCATCTTGGCTGGGATGTCGTCGTCGTGGTGGTGGTCAGAATGCTCAGCACCAGCCTGGCGGCTCTACGAGAAGATCCTCATTCGGCCGCGGGTGTGGAGGAGCCGAGCGAAATTTCGCCCCCGCCCTCTTTTTTTTCTCGGGGCACTTTGCCACACTCAAATTGGCAAAACCCCACCGATGTTACACCCCTGAAAGTGTGGATCGGCGATCTTGGATGTAAAGGCGTCTATGTACAAGAGCTAGCGAGAGGCACGCTTTCAAAAGTAGTCTATGCATCTAGGCTTCGAATACACCCGCGACGACGGTGAGCATCATGACGTCGATCTCCGGGTGCTTCTGGAGCATGTAGTCGTCCATCTTGACAAACGTGTTCATGGCCGGGCGGTCGGCGGCAGCAACGTGCTTGTGCTGCGGGTACATCTCGTCGGCCACCAGACCGGAGGCGTCGATCCAGAGCCTCGACGCGTCCTTGTCGACGGCCGCGTCGGTGTTGGTACGGATGAGCTTGCCTTCGCTATCGCCGCCCGTGACGGCCTTCTTGAAGCGCGCTGCTGCGCCGGAGCGCTTCTTGGCCGCCTCGAGCGCATCGCCCTCGAGGCGGAGCACCAGGTCGACCGACCACGAGTAGATGCCGTGGCGCGCGACGCTCTTGAGGTGGTGGCGCTGGTGGCCCTTGGGAGGCTCGCTGGGCAGGTTCCAGCTCAGAATGTCGGCGTCAAACGCCACGACGCTCCAGATGACGCCCGGGTGGCTCATCTCGAGCGTGAGGCTGCGCGTGCCCGCCTCGAGGTCAATCACCTCGTTGGCGGCGCGCACGGTAAAGTGGTTCGCCTCGGGCGCCGGAGCGGCGTACTTGGTGGCGAAACCCGCTGCGGGCGATGGCAGCTGGAACTTGTACGGCGTGAGGAACGCCGACACGGGGTACAGAATGTCAAAGTCCGAGTTGTAGTCGTTCATCACCTGCAGCTCCGCGCGGCTCTCGCTCGCGACGCCCAGGTACGACTGCAGCTCGTTGGCCAGCTTGCCGAATCCAGGCGCCGGGTCGGCAGCACCCACATTCATGAACCACTCGCCCGACGTGATGTTCTCGACCTGGTGCACAAACAGCCGCTTGGGGTGCGCCGAGTCGAACGGCTTCCAGCCCGGGCTGGCAAACACGGCCATCACCGCCGCCGTGAGCGCGAGCAGCGCCACGATGGTCTTTTTGAGGTTCTCGGCCGTGTATCGGTGCGCGAGCGGGATGGCAAAGGGGAAGCTGAGGAACGAGAGCCCAGCGACGATCGAGGCGATGATGTGGTCGGCGGGCGAGATCTCGCCCATGCGGCCCGTGAGCGGCACAAACAGGTCCAGGAAGCTCGCCATGCCCTCGACACCCACGATACCCGGGATGAGCGCCATGATCGGGTACACGTACGCCGACACGCGGTTATCTGGCGCCACGAGCTTCTCCTCGATCTGCCCCACGCCGATGAGCACAAAGTCGTTGATCGTCACCACCACCGTAAACGTGATCGAAGCGAGCATCATCAGGTATGCGCTGCCGATGCCGAACGCGTTGAGACCGAGCAGACCGAGGTTGAAGAAGATACCCAGACCCGACAGACTCGCGCGCTCGAGGTACGGCCGCTTGTGTGGTTTGATGAGCTTGGCGGTGAGCAGCTGCACCACGAGCACGCCCGCGATGGCGGGAGGTCCGTACAGGAGCATGGGGAAGAATTCGTGCGAGTACCACGACATGCCCTTGCCGAGCACGCGCGTCATGATGACGGCCACCAAGTTGGCGCCGAGCGCCGCGCCGATCATGGACACGATCGCCGCCACGGCGCTGAGGATGGTGAGGTTGAGCGCGCCGATGTTGGCTTCCGTGCGCACCGTCGACGAGAGCTGGAAGTTGATGAACGCCGAGAGACCCATGACGATGCTCTTGAACGCCTTGTTCTGCAGCATGACAAAGTAGCGGCCCGCGATGGAAAAGTAGATGGGCAGCGTGTGGCGCGACTGGTGCGGCTCGATATTGCGCAGCAGCTCGGCGCTGCCGTTCTTGAGGCAGAGGTGCTCGATGATCGCCAGCGTGTTCTCACCAAAGTGCTGCGTCGCACCGGGCTCGAGGTACTTGGGGATGTCCTTGCGCGTGTGGTAGAAGTACGAGTTGCCGACGAGCGCCATGTCGAGGCCGGTGAGCTTGTCGCCGTACTCGACAAACTGGCGGAAGTCGGTGTCGGAGAGGATGAGGCCGGTGGAGAAGACGTCGTTGGCAAGCACCGTGCCGAACGGGTGGGGCACGTGCGAGTAGGCCTCGATCATCTCCTGGCTGGTGGCCTGGAAGAGCAGCTCGGGCCCGCTGGTGCCGCACGCCTCGAGGTTGACGACGGCCTTGACGCCGGCGTTGGTCTGGTTGTGCTGGGTGATGTAGAGGTGGCTGGCGTCCTGGAGCGACTCCTCGCCGTCATTGAAGAGCAGCACCACCGAGTTGTACAGCCTGCGACCCGTGTTGGGCAAGGTGAGCACACGGAGTGCCTCGAGGAGGATGGCGACGCCGACGCCGTCATCGGCACCACCGGGGCTGGGGAGCGTGCTGTCGAGGTGAGCGTTGAGGAGGAGGCTGTTGGCCTTGCTCTCCTCGGTGCCGTCCGAGATGCGAACCACGAGGTTGGACATGGAGTAGTATCGCTTCCACACGGTGCTCGACATGAAGTCGAAACGGTGGGCACCGTCGCCGATCTGCTTGAAGACCTCGACGTGGGTGCGGCCGGGCGCGTCTGGCGTGCCGGTGTCGTGCGACCCCTCGTAGCGGCGAAGTACGTCCTCGAGCCAGTCCTCGGCCTCGACGTGCTCCTTGGTACCGACGATGCGGTAGCCTACATCGACCGAGAGGTGGTGCATGACACCCACCGCATTGGCTTCCGAGAAGAGCTCGTAGAACTTGCCGTTGGCCGACCCAGCAGCGGCGTTGGCAGGGACGACGCCAGGGACGGCTGGGTGGTAGGCGGCCGCATCAGCAGGCGTGACACCGGCAGCTAGAATCGTCGTGGGGCCACGCGGGGTGGGAAGCTTGTAGTGCAGGTAGAGCGTGATGGAGCCGAGGAGCGAAAAGAGACCCAGGACGACAAGCACGAGGAGCCCGGACTTGGGCGTGCGTTGGTAGTCGAGCGGGTCGATCTGACGAGCACGCCTGGCATCGGCGTACCTTCGAAGGTCGGCGGCGGTGGCTGCGGCGCGCGAACCAGCCGGGAGAGGCTGGCCATTGACGGTGCTTACGGCGGGCATTGGAGCGCGTGTGCCGTTTGCAGCGGGGGCCGAAGGCGCGGGCGCCGCCTTCTTGGGCGTGGACGCCTTTCGTTTGGACGGCATCCTGTTTAAAGAGGACGCGCGGGACACCGAGACTTGAGGATGGAGGGTGCGAGGGAGGATGAGGATGGCGAGTAAGCACAAGAAGAAGTGCGGCTTCTCCTCTCTTCCCCCGCTGTGTGCGGAACGTCGGTGGGTGTGTCGTGCGTCACTGGTCCAGTGCCTCCGCGGACGCCATCTTCCGAAACGCACGAACGCCGTCTTGTGCCTGGCTCGAGCTCGCCCTGACGCGCCTTTTTCCGATCGGCATTTGGCGCTCCAATTTCGCCGAATCGGGCTTCCTTGCGCACAACTCGCGGAAGATCGTGCTCGAATCGGGTCTGTGCGCACGCCCTCCCCACAAGGCTGCTTCCACTCCCCGTAAGCTTAGGACGCGGCGACCATATGCTGGTCGAAGCCTCGTCTCAGAGTCCAGAAGGTTGGTCCTAGATTGTTGTCATTCAGGGCTGACACGCCGAAAGAGGCGATCCACTTGTGCTTTTCCACGCAAAATGTTCTCAAAACGAATAACAAAAAAAAA
>AWNI01000011.1:205702-220796 GCA_000517465.1 Moesziomyces aphidis | reverse complement strand
TAGACCACTCGGCCATCTTGCCTTCGATGCAGACATTTTCGAGAATTGCGTATATATACCGTCAGCTATGCCTCCAGCTGATTGGCAAAGATAACCTCGTGTCTGCCAGCCCACGTCAATTAGCGTGCACATGGTCCGCCTCCTCTTGACATGCCAACGGCTCTCGTCCCGTGAGACGCCTCGTTTCCACGCAAGCTCGGCTTCGATTGCATCCAAAGCAGGGCTGTTCCTTCTGCCATGCTTGGGCATCGACTGCCTTGACGTGGTCGCGCTGACCATGTGTCACCTCCGAGCGCACACACACAAGATTAGCTCGCATCTCGGCTAAAGCTCAGCTTATCTGGACTCGGACACGTCGAGATTTATGCGTCCACCAAGCCAGCCGCACTGTCGGCGTCCCCCACGCCGGTGACATCGCATCGCCACCCTCGCATAGTGTGAGCGAGCTTGCATCTGTTCACTCAAGGGTAAACTTGCCTCGCCCCGCTCTCGGAACCTGCCAAGGTCCGAATCGCGCCGAAATGGCCGACGCTAGCGTATCTGCCACTGCCCGTCCCCGCAGTCGATTGCCACGCTCCGGCGGCGCTTATCTGCATCAAAGCCACGCAGAGCCAGCTCGACACTAGCCACGTGGATTCTCCGTGGGGTGCAGCGGCGCCGGGACTCTTGCTGACCTGAACGGAGCGATAAGGCACAGTACAAAAGGTCGCCATCATTCTACCAAGGGCCCACTGCAACTCCGCCACATCTATTGATCCACATTCGCGATAGCTCCAACATGAAGCTCTCGCTGCCCAAGAAGGGCTCTTTTCGGCTCAGACTCTCGCAAGAGACGGCGCTGGACAACCATGACCTCAAGCCCGTACCTCCGTCCAAGCGGACCTGGCGCGCTGTCGACTGGATCTCGTACTGGATCTCCGACCAGTTTGCGCCCGCCACCTGGCAGCTCGGTGCCTCGATGGCAGCCACGGGCGTGACAGCACGCGCAGCCATTCCGGCCGTCTTCTTCGGCTTCCTTTTTGTCGGTCTCGTCATGTGGGCCGCAGGCGTCATTGGCGCCACGTACCACGTAGCGTTCCCCGTCATCAACCGCGCACCCTGGGGTATCTATGGCTCGCTATTTCCCGTCGCTGCACGTGCATTCCTTGCACTCATGTGGCTCAGCATCCTCACCTTGACGGGAGGCAGCCTCACCGAGCAACTGCTCATCTCGCTGTCGCCGCGCTTTGCCAATATGCCCAATCACCTGCCTGATTCGGCCAACATCACCTCGCGCGGTCTGCTGTGCTTCTTCATCTACTGGCTTGTCCAGACGCCCATCACCATGATCCCCGTCGCCAAGCTCAAGCACTTTTTCAGATTCAAGGCGATTGTTTGTCCACCTGCTTTCATCGCCATTGGTATCTGGGCGCTCGTCAAGACGGGCGGGGGTGGAGAGCTTGTTCGTGGACCAGTGACTGCAGGAGCCTGGCCGATCATAGTCGCACTCAATGCAGCAACGACGATTTACTGCACAGTGGCGGTCAACATCGCCGACTTCTCGAGATTCTCCAAGACAGCCAAGGGGACGTGGCAGCAAGTGTTGCTGCTGCCTATCACGGGCACCATCCCGTGTGCGTGTGGGTTCTTTGCAGCCGATGCTGCACTCACATTGTATGGAGAGGCAGCCTGGGATCCAGCTAAACTCATCTCGCTGTGGCAGAGTCGCGCATGGACGTTTTTTGGCGCCCTCATCTTTCTCATCGCCACCATCGGCGTCCAGATCAGCGCCAATGCCATCTCGTTTGCCACGGATGCCATGTCGGTCTGTCCGGCGTTTATCGACATTCGACGCGGATGTGCACTGGCAGCTGTGCTGGCGGTGGCGCTCACCCCGTGGAATCTCGTCAACTCGGCTCAGGGATTCATCAACTTCCTCGGCGCATACGGCAGCTGGCTATCTCCCATCTCAGCCATTGGACTGGTCGACTATTACATTCTGCGACGCGGCAAGCTCGATATTCGTCAGCTCTACGTCCATCCCAACGGCATCTACAGCTACGGCAAGTGGGGCATCAACCCTCGCGCCTACATCGCCTTCACGGTCGCCTTCGTCCCTAATCTGCCCGGCTTCATCAACGCCATCAATCCAGCAGTCAATCTCGACGTACCCATCTATCGCTTCAACTGGTACTTTGGCATCACCGTCGCTGCACTCACGTACGGCGTACTGTGCAAGTACATTTGGCCCCTACCGCAAGAGTCGATCCTCGATGAAGCCGTGTATCCAGACGAGGCGTACATTTGGCCCGAACACGAGCACGACCACATCAGCTCCGGAAGTGTAGAGAAAGGAAGAGTGCAAGACCACAGCCCAGACTCCGGCTCCTTCGACCACCTCGACATCGACATCGTCCACGCAAAGTCCGACACCAAGGACGAGGACATCAAAGAATGACCGTTCCAGCACATGCAATGTCCAGCTCTCATAGAATGTTCACGTGTGCCCAGGCCGTGTGTGAACGCAAAACAATTCAATGTCGCAAGCAGGAGGCTCTATGATACAAAGCGAGAAGAGAAAGCATCGTGACACGGGTGCAAAAATCGATCTGGTGGTAACGACGGGGAGCAAGAGGATCCAGCCTCTACTCCGTGTTCCCGACCAGTTATCTTATGCGCACGACAGCGCGCTTAAGAAGTTCGCTCGGTCTGGTAGATCTTGACCGAGTTGATGAGCCAATAAGCCTGGGAGAAGTCGACGTCCTTGGACTGCACGTAGCTCTGGCAGGTTGGGTAGCCGGTCATCTGGGCGCAGCTCTGTGCCTGGCCGTTCCACGCGTTGTTCCAGAGCGTCTTGTCGCCTGCCCAGTCGCCGCAGATGGTGTTGCTGAACACGCTCACGTGGTTGAAGAAGAACGTGGTCGGGTCGCAGCTCTGTGCAGGCCAGCTTCCCTGCGGCGTGCCCCAGCCGGTCGGGTCGGGCGTGCCGGCGATGATGTCAGCTGGAGTCGCCGAGCGCGGGAAGAACCACGCCTTGATCCCCTCGTCCTTATCCCACACCATCGCATGAATACCGCCGCCATTGTTGTTGTAGCCGACGCCATAGTCGTTGCGCAACGACGACTGCACCCCACAGCCCTGGTTGCCCGTCTCGGCCGACGCGCAGTTGGTCGCCATGGTGATGTTGGTCAGCTGGTACTTGCCCAGCTGCGAGTTGGTGGTCGCGTTGACGCGGCAGCCGGGCGCCGTGTGCACAGAGTACGTGTTCTGCGACGTAAACGAGATGCCCTCGACAATGTCGATCTCGCCACCGTTGGGCCAGCCGCCAGCCGGGTTGGTGGGCACCGTCCACCACGCCGGCCACACACCGCATCCGACGGGCATGTGCGAGGCATCGAGGATAAACACACCGGTGGTGAAGGTGTCGTACGAAGAGACACGCACCGACTTCATGTACGGGATGGGTGCCGCACTAGACGTCGCTGCCGCACTACTCGTGCTGCTGGACGTGGAGCTTGAGCCTGAGATCGACGAGCTTGTAGTCACTGCCTGGGCACCGAACGACCCGGTCGAAGAGCTGGCACTCGAAGACGACGTAGATGTCGAGGTCGAGGTCGACGACGACGACGTTGAGATGGCACGTCTGCCTGCAGCGCGGGTAGAAGTGGAGGAGCTGGCCGAAGTCGAAGTCGACGTGCTCGAAGACGACGTCGAAGTGGTAGTGGGAGCGGGAGGATAAATGCGCGTGGTGGCATAGCCCATGTACACCTGACCGCCGCTGGTGGTCTTGACCATTCCGAGCGAAGAAGCCTCGTCACGTCCGATGTAGTCGACCATGCCGTTCGTGGGGTCCTTGAAGGTGAAGAAGTACATGTTGTCGTAGAAGTTGGCGCCCCTATAGTTGGCCATGAGCGAGTAGACCTTTGGAGTGGGCGTCGGCGTGACGGTGCTGGAGGTAGAGGATGAGGTAGACGAAGATGACGACGAGGTGGTAGAAGAAGACGAGGAAGAGGAGGAGGACGTCGTCTTGGACGAGGAAGTGGAGGTTGAGGTCGAAGTAGTCGAAGTAGAGGTCCTCGTAAATGTGGACGAAGTGGAGCTCCTAGTTGAAGTGGAAGAAGTGGAGCTCCTAGTCGAGGTGGATGACGTGGATGACGTGGTTGGCTTTGGGGTGGTCGACGTCGAGGTGGTGGTAGCCCGGCTGGACGTCGAACTTGTTGTGGGCTTGGGCGTGGTGGAGGTGGTCTTCACCGACGTGGTGGCGGCTGGGTTGCCCGGAGAGGGTCCGGCGTTGCGAACGAGGCCGTAGGAGAGCTTGACAGTACCACCTGCGCTTCCTGCGCCCTTTGTCCAGGTTGCTGCCGACTTGGCCTGCTCGACAGTGTAGAAAGCGCAAATGACGGCGCCTTCGGAACCTCCGCTCATCTGGATGGGATGGACGAATCCACAGCCCTTGACATCGTTGCATCTAGCACCGCACGTGGCGAGCTCGTTCTGACCAACGACAGTGGCGCCGACGATGGTGGATCGACTGATGTACTGGCCGGTAGAAGGGCCGTAGGAGACTCGCGATCCTTCGATGCCCCACGAGAAGAGGTAGCCAGACGGAGCTTGGAACTTGGCGACACCGGCGGCGGGACCAGCGTTGCGCGTAAAGCCGTAAGAAAAGGCGACGGAGCCGCCTGCGCTTCCCGCTCCGCTAGTCCAAGTGGCCGCGGACTTGGACTGTTTGACGGTGTACAGAACACAGATGACGGCGCCCTCGGAGCCACCGTTCATCTGGACGGGGTGAAAGAAGCCGCAACCGTTTGTGTTCTCGCATCGTGCACTGCAAATTTCGACCTCGCTCTGACCAACAGCGGAAGCGCCAAAGATCGTGGTGCGGCTGATGTATTGACCGCTGAAGGTGCCGTAAGAGACGCGAGAGGCGTCAATGCCCCACGAGTAACGGTATCCGGTGGGAGGCTGAAAGTTGGACACGAAGCGCTGCTTGAATTGCTTGGGCTTGACCTGAGGCGTAGGCTTGGGTGCGCGACGAGCGTTGCGAGTGCATCTGCGATGGACGGTCTGATGGATGGTCTTGGTGACCTTGTGTTCCTTGTGGTGAGCTTTGGGCTCGGGCTCGGGCTCACGCTTGTGGTGTGGACGAGGAGTCTCGAGCGAGCGACGTTGGCGCTGCGTGTGCTGTGCAGGGCACGGGGTGGGTCCACCGCGCTTGCGGAGGATGTCAGCCTCGAGTTTGTCCTGCTCGGGTTCGAAGGATGTGATGATCTCGAGCTCGTCGTACTCCTCGTCGTACTCCTCGTCGTCATCATCATCTCCGTTCACATCCTTGCTGTTTTCGTAAGCCGGAACACCTTTGCTCGAAGCTTGGGCGTTGGCGGCGCGCTGCATCACAGGATTGGAAGTCTCCATGTCGGCATAGCGCGACACGAGGTCGGTCGAATTAAATTCTGCGGGACGACCGCGTCCGAAGAAGGCGTTTGCGGGAGTGGTGGCGTGCTGCAGCACGAGCAGGAGGAGCGCCGCCTGGACGACGACGCTCAGCTTTAGTGCGAGGTTGACCATGCTGACTTGGTCACTCTATTCGGAAGGTGTGCCGGTGACTGCTGTATATATGCGGATCTTGAAGACAGTGCTGAAATGAGCGTGGGAGACAAAACGAGTGTGGTGGCTGTAGGCCGTCAAATGCGGCAAGTGTGGGGTCGTCAGGGGTGAGAACACGGCAAGGAAAGGGAAGAGAAGGGGAAGGGAGAGGGGAAAGCAGATGGGGACGAGATTCGGAACGCGACCGGCGCCCCACTCATCTTTATACTCTTTCGGGCGTCATCCGATGTGGGAATGGGAGGGAGGGAGGCGGCGATAATGACGAGCAGCAAAGTGCCGAGAATGGGCGCGGAGATTTGACGCATACTGTGCTGCCAAGCGGCACCTGCTCCGGGGCTCGCGACAGCCGCGATGGCGCCGAAACGGCATGGGATGCCGGCAAGTCCGAGCGGATCGTTGCGTGGCGTGCTGGCTTCCAGGCAGGCATACGGAGGAAGGCATGGCTTGGCGAGGCTGAGGCTCCTATTCCACGCTGCGAGCCTGCAAAGTCCATGAATCGCATCCTGCAGGGTCTAAGCAGACCCGGAGAAGCCACGCGAAACACCGAGCCAGGCGCATCCCACACCACGCTGCGTTCACGGAATATCCGGAGCCTTCGAGCTTGCGCTGGCGCATCGAGTTGCTTGGCAAGCCCAATCTTTTGCAGAGTGCTGCCTCTCAAGCCAAGCCAAGCCGGCAAGGGAAAGCACGGGAAGCGGAACGATCTGCAAATTGAGATGTCCAGTGCACACGGTAAGATGATCTTCGACGTGCAGCTCGGCCAGCTCCACCAGCCTGCTGGCTGCTGATGCGCCGCCACCCACGTGAAGGATCGTCGGGGCCAGGCCAAGCCTATATGCAGACGATCATCAAGTGGCCGAGTCGCCTCGCAACTGATTCAAAGCAAAAAGGCTCGGTAGGGTCGGAGTTCTCAGATGCAGCCATACTCGGCGGTGGCTTTTGGCTAGCGACAGAGCGCTTGGCTCGGTGATGCGGCTGTATGCTGCCCCATCAGCTCGGGGTCTCGGCGAAGCGTGCATGACTGCAGCCGCTTCGCGTGCACCTTTTGACAGCTCGACAAGGCGCGTCTGCATTCAAGCCGGCAAAAAAATCTAAAATCAAATTGCAGGCCAGCTGCAGTGCACTTCCCGTTCCCACCTTCACTGTTGAGCCTCCTGACGATCCGCAGCCTGGTTCATCTCGTACTGGCCGATCCCGATCTCCCGATGCAATTTGCCTTCACCACAGCTCTTCACACCTCGGCCACTTGACAAGGGAGAGAGAGAGGGGGGTCTGATGAAGTGCATGTCTAGTGGTTCTCGTGTACAGTGGGTAGCTCCTCGCGGCTTCGCGACGGCAGGGCGACATTGACTACTGCAACCTCCTGCATCTCTTGCGCCTGCGGCGCATGCTCCGGCAGTGCAGCCACGACGGCGCTGTCCTGCTCCTGCTCCTGCTCGTCGACCGCTGCAGCCTCCAACACCTCCTCGTCAACTAGGATCTGCTGTGGCTCGTCGCGAAGATCACCTTGGCCTCCGCTGTTGGCCATGAAGTCGTCGCGCAGCCAGATGCACCTCTTGTCACCTTTCTTCTCCATCTCGATCAGGTTCGGCTTGTGTGAGTGGTTGGGGAAGAAGACCAGCATCGAGCGCAGACCGCCCAGAATGCACACCACGCTGTACAGCAGCTTGTACACGCCAAATGTGAGCATGTCGAGCATGTGCGGGTGCAGGTCCGGGCGGTTGCGCGTCTTGATGAATCGATACGGCAGCAGCGGCAGTACAGGCAGGAAGATGATAAACGCAAAGCTGCGCAGCCAGAATTGGCCCGAGCCGCCCAGCAGCACGAACATGGGCAGCCGGATCCAGTCGATAAAGTTGGTGATCGAGTTGTAGAACTGCGTGAACTTTTGCCATCCGATCGCCACGGGCGTGCGTGCGCCGTTAAGAGAGAACAGGAAGCGCTTGGAGAACTGCCAGTAGAGCGTGTGGCGCGCCATCTCCCATGAGCGTACGCGCTGGTGGTAGTAGTTGCCCGTACCGTTCACCGGCGGACCCAGGAAGGTCTCGGGAGCCACCGTCTCGAACGAAATGCTCGCATCGATGCCCATGCGCTGTCCGAGCGCTTGCAGCTCCAATCCCATCTTGACATCGTCGGCAAAGTAGATCAGATCGTGTCGGCGCAGAACCTCGATCATCGTTTCGCGCCTCCAGAAGCTCGCCGCTCCGTGCGGGAACAGCACACCGCACAGCTTCGACTCGGCCATCTTGGCCAGCGCCGACATCTTGTACTCCACATCCTGCCACCCGACAAACAGCGGACGGTCACCCTTGTGGTCCACCGCCGTGATCGGATAGCATACCGCCGTCACCGTCGGCGAGATAATGTGCATCGGCGCAGCAAAGTTGGCTGGGATAATCACGTCGTCGTCGATCGTTAGCACGTAGTCCAGATCCAGCTTGGCGGCAGCTTTCGCGCCCACAAACTGCGCGATGTTCTTGTTGCCCACCGGCAGCCAGATGTAGTTGACGCGCGAGAACATCGGTTGCGATCGGATCGCGCCTTCCATGTCCGTCGGCGGCCACTCCGTGTTGCCGTTGTCCACAATGAAGATCTGCCACGGCTCGAAATGCACCAGCGCCGCAAACAGCACCGCCTTGAGCACCTCAACGTCCGCATTATGGCACGGGACGATCAGCCCAGTCGACTCGGTGAGCGACGGGTGCGACACTCCGTCCATCGCCACGCGAACCTCGCCGTCTCCTTTCACGTCGCTAAGCTGCGCCTCCTTCTTCTCGTCGTCCGCGTCGTCTTGCTTTTCGTTCATGTCGCCGACGACAACTGCTTCATGAGCAGGAGATGGCGACGGTGCACCCAGCCGCGAACCAGCGGCGGCTGCCACGATGCTAAAGTATGACGCGCGTCGCGAATCGCGGCTGACACTCCTCGCCAGTGCGATCTGGTGATGTACCGAAGCCGCGCTCGGGCGTCGCGACTCGCTCTCATCCATGAAGCCACCCACGTTGAGCGGCTCGTGCAGGATGATCGTGCTCCTCCTGTTGCGCGGGTCGAACATGGGCGTTCTGGGCACCGCAAGTCCAGACGCTGTCGTGCCTTCGCTGCCCCTCCTCTCGGGACCGACGGCAGATCCGCCCGAGTTCCCGGTGAATCTGGTGGACATTCGGCGCATGGGTGGTTTGAGCAGGCCCGACGCACGCCTCACCGCAGCATGTCCGTCCCGATCGATGATGCCACTCTCGTTGTCCTGTCCCTGTTCCTCCTCGGACTCGGTGTGCTCCTCTTCGATGATGGTCGAGTGCATCTGTGTCGCAAGCTGCGCGTCGTCGACCGACTCGTCGCTGCTCATGCTTGAGCGCGAATCTGCGTCCGACTCTCCGTCGGTGCTGTCGCGCGCGCGCGGAACAAGCACAGTGCGATCAGGTACGACGCGCGCATCGGGCACCCGAGCCACGAGCATGATGACAAGGATCATCGCCGGCTCAAAGCCGTACAATACACCCATGATCGCCAGATTCTTGCCGTGTACCGCATGATCGAACTTGGCCCACCAATGATAGTAGCGGTCGAGCAGCACGAGCATGGCGACCAGCCCGCCGTACACGATCCACAGCGCGACCTTGCGCACCGTGATGGGCAAGATGATCTCGCGCGGATCCATCATCGTCAGCACGTATTTGGGGTCCACCTGCCGCGCGGCGAAGCGGAACGGCGCCTTGAGCCAGTACTTTGTCTTGTCGCTCCAGCTCGGCTCTTCGGCAGCGTCCAGAACCTGGGGGCCAGCAGAAGGATCGGCCTCGCCTGCAAGTTGGGCGTCGGTGGGGAAAGCAGTGAGGGGCGTCTTGGGGAAGCCGGGCGTGCGTGGAGGAAGGCCGAAGGGGAACGGCGTGCCTGGCACGTGCAGGTTGGCGGCGGAGGCGTTGGCAACGTCGAGCGCCGAAGACGAGACGAGTGCTGCGCCAGCCTGGCGCTCGGCCTCCATGAGTCTGGCCTGCTGGAAGACGGAAGCTGCATACGTAGGCCTTCTCATCGCCGACACCGCACGTCCATCAACCACCACGTCCCTTCCCATGACGCCTGGACCCGTCACATCATACTGGGTGCGGTACCCGAGAATCCAACGCTTTGCATCAGCGACGTTGTTGACGTGATTGTCGAGCTCGGCGATGAGGTCGTTTTCGTCCTCGCTATCGCTGTTGTCGGGCTGTATGCTGCTATCACGACGGCCACGCATCGATGACGGTGCCAGCGAAAGCCGCCGGCCCGACAGCGAAGGACGATTCGACTTCAAACCTGCCACTGTCGCTACTGGCATCGATACTCGCCTGGACAGGTTTGAGCGAGCCGAGCGACGTGAACGATCCGAGACACCCGAGACACGCGAGGCAGTAGTAGCAGCCGTCTGACGCCTCTCTTTGTAGTACGGGCGGTGGCCTACGCGCGAGCTGATACTAGGCGCCTCGCTTGTGCGACGGACCGCCCTGGCGCTTGCCGTGGAGGCGCGCTTGCCCGTGAGCTTGGACAGTGCCACGGACCGAGCAAACGAACTCGAGCGCGGCGAAACGTCGTCTTCGTCGCCGTTCTCCACATCACCTGCGGGGGCACTGCCACGAGCTTGCGCTGCCTGGACAGCAGCAACCGAGTGTCTCTTAGCGCGCTTATCTTCGTTCTCGACGTGGTCGACGTCGAGACTATATAGCTGTGACTGACGCTGCCTCTCCAAAACGCGCAGCTCGAGCCTGGGCACGACCTCGGCTGCACCGCCGCGAACAAATCCGAGGATATCCGTAGCGATGCTTGCGCTGCGGTTCCTGCCTTTACGCGCCGAGACTTGTGTGCTGGACTCGGCGAGCGGCCCCTCAGTCGGTACGCGTGGATCGGAGGGTGCACGCGTGATGGTGGTGAGCAGCACACCCTGGTACGAGCCGCCCGTGTGAACGCCGGGTCTCGCCGAGTGCGGTGTGCTGGGCAATCGTGCCGTAAGCGGCGTTCGTGGCGTGCGCGGGGTTTTTGGCGTACGAGGCGTACGTGGCATGCTTTGTTGCTTGGAAGCAGCTGCTCCTGGCGAGCGCTGCGTGTACATCGGTGCGCGCGGACTCAACGGCAGAGGGGGATTGCGCTGGTTCGAGTAGAGCATGGATTTGACACCACCCACGGACGAGCCAGAGTAGGTTGGCGACGGCTTGACGGGTGAGACTCCCTGACGCACAGAGGTGGGCGACGCAGTATTCGGCGACAACTTGGAGCCTGTCGGCTTGCTGCCTGAAGAGCCCAGCTGGAACTCCGGATTGAAGCCGTAGCGCGGCCCCGAGATGAGCGGCTTGTCGGAGCGGCCGCTGTTGGAGCTCCCCGCTGCGGACGAAGGCATCGAGCCCGAGCTCGGCGACGTCGAAGCCGCAGTAGGGCTGTGCCCCTTGTCTGCCAACGGACTTTTCTTGACTGGGGTAAACGGCATGTAGCTTCGAAGGCCATTTCCGGGACTCGTACCTTCCTCCCTGGGAGAAGAATTCTTCCTTGGACTTGCAGGTCTACTCCTTGGCGACAGCATTGTCATGTTGGAGTCCGAGCTGTCCACAGCGCGTTTCGCGGATCGGTGCGATAGCGCGCGGGCAGCTGCCGCTGGCCTGGCCGGGAGCTCGCTCGAAGCCGAGGTGGCAGAGTCGGACGCCACACGTCTTCCCGAACTCGACTTGGACGACGACGTGCCGACGCTGATGGTGAGCTTCTTGTCGTTGATCATGCCCCTTCTACGAATCTTGAGCGGTGTGGAAGGGCGGGAGAAGTGATCGGAGGAAAACGAGGCATGGAGCGCACGGCGATCCGAGCCGCTCATCGAGGGCTCGTCCCTCCAATTCGCCTCGTCGGCATCGTCAGCCCCCGTACTTGAGCCGAAGTAATCAGCATCCTCGGACTCCCCTTGCGAGCGGGAAAAGAGAGGACGGGCAAAGTTGATAGGTGCCGAAGATTCGGAAGCGCTCTGACGAATCCTAGACTGGCGAGCACTGGGCGAAGTAGGCTGTGCTTGCGGCGAAGGGGTATCGTTGGGGGCTGATGCACCCTGCTTTGGAGCAGTTGGATCCATCGCTGACGAGGAAGGCTGCCGGATGAGACCAGGCGATCAGCTGGGTGCTCGACAGAAAGACTTCTTGTCGCAGCCTTTGCGTTCGACTCAGTATCACCGTCCGAGAGGTCGGGATGGAAGGAGGTCACAGAGGCGCAAGTCGGTACAGGACGATAAGGACGGCCTAGAGCTTTCGAAAGCAAGGAGGGCTCTTCTTATATAGAAAGAACGGGGTCGACGCAGCGAACAGGAGTCGAGTGGTACAGCCTCGCCTGAAAGCTGTTCCGACGGCTCCGGGCGCAGCTGAAAGTCAGGGCAAGCGAGCGCCCAAAGTATCGACTCGGTCATCGGACGCGCTCACTTCCGCCACAAGGCTTCGAGACATGGGACAATAGTGGCGGTGGCGCAGCCAGCCAGACACGGCCGGTGTTTCCATGCGCCATCACGTACAATGAATGAGTCTGAGTCCGAAGAGCGGCGGAAAAGTGGCTCGTCAGAAGGTTTCGATCCAGCCGAGGGCGAAGAATGCGGATGGCGG
Organism: Moesziomyces aphidis; assembly: GCA_000517465.1. Classification (NCBI taxonomy): domain Eukaryota; kingdom Fungi; phylum Basidiomycota; class Ustilaginomycetes; order Ustilaginales; family Ustilaginaceae; genus Moesziomyces; species Moesziomyces aphidis. The sequence goes on along the minus strand of AWNI01000011.1, from coordinate 208,614 downwards.
AAATTTGCGGTGTACGCATACTGCCCAATGCCAAGCGTAGCGAAGGTCATTATGACGGACATCAGCAGGCTCGAGCCGCCGTGTTGACCGTGTCGGAGACCAGGAAACCGGTCGCTGCAAGTGAATGGGCAAGACGTGCAGAGTCTAAGCATGTGTATGTGTGTGTGTGTGCTGGGAAAATATGACCGGAAGGGGTAAGAAAGGAGGGCGAATGGACTGCGGAGCGTCAAGTCGGAGATTGCTTGCAGGCAGTGATGGCCAGACTCGAGAGCGACGGGCGAGGATCAGGAACCGCTCCAGTGTTCTATCGCTTAGCTCGCCACGCATCCCTGCCAGCTGGCTGCAGGGCGGATCAGCTGCACCGCGGAATAGCAAACAGCGAGGGAGCGAGCCGATCGGACCCTGACAGGGCGATCATCGGTCAAGTGCAAAATGCGGCGAACGAGGCAAGATGATGCGGTGGTGGTGCCTTGGCCTGGGGCCCACGCCTGCGACTCGGCTGCAACCGAGCCACATGGGCACCTCACGTCAAAAACGAAAGCCAGACGTCGCAGCCTCGGCTCGTATTTTCCGGCCCACAATGCCTCCTCAGACGAAATCCATCTCGTCTCTTTACGGCATTCGTTCATCGATTCGAGGCTCATGGAGCGATGTAACGAGGTAGCAGAATCATTGACTGCCAGCCTGGCCCAGACTAGCGATTTGGCTGGACGGGGCGAGCGGCTAAACCGGCGTTGTTATTCCATCCGGAAGTAGAAAGTGCGCGAGCGGTAAGTGCCTTTTTAGCGTGGCCACGCGTTGGCGCCTCAGCTGAGTTCTAAAACGCCGATTCAAATGAGTAAAAAATATTCGATCCAAAAAGAGAACAAAAAAGAAAAGAAGCAAATGCAGTTCTTTGCACCCTGTGGCTTGGCTCGTTTCGAGATGGACAGCCGTTCTCATGTCACACTCGACAATGGCTCGTCTCCACCGAGGCTGAATCTAAGTTGCGCCTGGCAGCCGCAATCTCGGTCTGCTCGGCGGGCCCGCACCTGTAGATCGCCGATGGTCAAATCGGTCCAAGCATCGGGCTTCCATTTATGGCCTCGTCTGCAACGTCCTTCCCACACAGTTCTCGGTGGCTGGAATGGGCAAGACAACAAAAGTACATTTCCGGCCGTAACGCGAGACGGATGGGATGGATGCGTGCGGACGCGTGCTTCGAACGGAGGGGGTAGTGTTACATGCGAGTGAAGAGGGTGTTGGGGGGCAGTCTGTGGGTGGGGAATTCCATTTCGTTGAAACTTTCTCAGGATCGATGTTCAGGACTTGCGCTTCTTGGTGTTGGTGGGAGCTGCGTCTTCATCGTCGTCCGAGTCGGCGTTGGCACGCTTGCCGTTGGAGTTGGACTTGCTCGCAGCGGTGGGTGGCTGACAGTTGGGGCAGTGCCACTCGCCTTCGGGGATCTCGGAGAGCTTGGGCGAGAGGCAGTGGAGGTGCCATGGGTTTTCGCACTTTTCGCACTCGAGCAGCGCATTGTCCTCGCCGCCCTCGCCCTCCTCGCGCCCGCAGACCATGCACACCTCCTGGCTCGGCACCACCTCGGGCCAGCGTGGCAGCTCGCCGTAGCGCTCGCCCATGTTGCGCGCCAGGTAGAACGTGGTGTTCTGCGCCGCCGCAATGTCGAGGATGGCGATGCCGTCCAGCGTCTCGCACCGAAGCGGCTTGGTGGCCGACCGTGGCTTGCCCTCGCCCAGGCCGAGCTCGCCACAGTTGGCATTTTGGCCCCAGCAGATGTTCATCGTCGCGCCGTGCTCGCCCTGCAACGAAGCCTCCTCGATGGCGGTGCAGAGGAGCGTGACGCCGCCGAGGCCCGAGTTGGTGACCTTGACGCCCATCATGTCCGGAAGGTACTTGAACGTCATGAAGCCCTGGCCTGCGGAACCGTCGCCGGAGGTCTTCCACTTGCCCGCGATCCAGAACATGCTCTGACCGTCGACGACTGCCGAGTTGGTGGGACCGGCGTAGATGGACTTTGCGCGCATCAGGACGTTTTCGCGCGCAAACTGCGGCACCAATGTGGGCGTCAACTGGTCCTGCTGCGAGCCAAGGCCGAGACGGCCGTAGCCGCCAAAGCCCCAGACGTAGACGTAGCCCTGGTCGTCGAGAGCGATGGAGTGCTGCTGTCCACACGCGATGCTGGTGATATTCTTGTCCGCGAGCTGCTTGACCAGGAAGGGCTCGGAAAACGTGTTGAAAGCAAGGCGATTGTTGGAGGTGAAGTGCTCGCCCGTTCGGCCGTTGCCGAGCTGACCCTTTTCGGACGAGCCCATGGTGTAGAGCTTGCCGGACTGTGTGAGGAGCATGGAGAAGGTGAGGCCGCACGATGCGGCGACGACGGGATCGCGCTCCTTGATGAAGGCACCCGTCTCGATGCGCGTAAAGAGGGGCACGGTCTGCGACTCTGGGTGGCCACACTGGCCCGAGGTGTTGAGGCCGGCAGAGTAGACGGAGCCGCCTGCGGTGATGAGGAGCGTGTGTGATCTGCCGCACGCGGCTGCGACAATGTGACCCTTGGGACCGGATGGTAGCGCTGGCGAAAAGTCGGTGGCTGCGTCGAGCATGTAGGCGTCCCAGACGGCTACGCCCGAGGGTTTGGAGGATCCGGGGACGGGGCGGATGGGAAGACCGCACTGCCCATGCTCGTTGCGGCCGATAATGTATACGTCGCCGTCGACGGACAACAAGACGGCGTGGCAGGAGGAGTGGGATGAAAAGATGCGCTTCATGCGCACATTGGAGACCGAACGCAGGATGTGCGGTGCTGGCAAGTCCGGGCTGCGAAATGGAACGAGGAGGCGAACAAAATTCAGTCATTCGAGCTTGATGTACGGAGAGAGGAAGAAGGGGAGAGAGAGAGAGAGAGAGAGAGA
>AWNI01000011.1:152559-178938 GCA_000517465.1 Moesziomyces aphidis | reverse complement strand
CCTTGCCTTGCCTTGCCTTGCCTTGCCTTGACTCGGGACAGCACACCGCCATGTCTGCTTTCGCGGTGATGAGGAACCGTGAACTTCCTCCGTAGATGAGAGGAGAAGAGACGAAGGCTAACGATGTCTGTTTTTTTTGGACCGGAGGTGACAATGCCCAGAGAAGCTGCCTGCGTCTTCGCTCTGCCCTCATTCGCCGCACAAACTAACCTGCGTGAGTGCACCTCGCCCGACAATCGGTCACAAGTGTGAATCGTTCAAGCATTGCTCACTCTTTTGGTCACAACGACAAGCCGCGAGCTTCACAGAGAAGGAGAGTGGAATGCGAAGAATAGCGAGTCCAGAAAGACAACAGGAACAGAACGATATGCGAAGACTAGACGCGGATCCACTTGAACATCCAGTCGGCGAACCAGAGCGCCGTGTCGTCGACAGCGCGCGAGTAGACCTCGGCGAGCAAGCAGCTTGCGGGGATGAGAATGAGGAAAAGCACACCGAGGATGCCAGCCTCGCTGGTCCACGCCAGACCGCCCTGGGCGGTGCTGGCGGTAAGGTGGTGCCAAACGAAGCTGCCGAGACTAAGCATGAGTGTGCCCGAGATGAGGGCGATCGAGAAGGCCCACCTGCCGATGTGCACAAAGACGCGGTTGCCAAGCACCTTCTGCGCGCGCGGCGAGATCTCGATCAGATACAGCACGCCCGTGGCCAAGAGCCAGTTGTCGTACCGCGGGAACGCCACCTGCGACGGGTCGACGCCGTAGTTGAGCCTGCCCGTGTTGCCGTCTACGTGGGCAATAATGTCGTTGTTCGCCTTGGCAGGCACCGCTGCGATCCAGAGATACTTGAACATGGTACCGAGCAGTGCGAACGCCACACCCGGTACCCAAGTGGGGACGAATCGAGTTCCCTGACGGTTAAGCGGGATGCCCTTGGCAGGCAGCAGCTGGAGGTAGACCGTGGACCACTCGGCGAGCAGCAGGCCCGTGAGCGTGTACCACGACCAACGACCGACCCATGCGGTGGTGAGGATGAGCAGGATCATGCCGAGGTTCTTGTAGCGCATGATGGTGTACGGCAGTGCAAAAGCGAGGATGATGAGCACGTACGTCTGCTGGAAGATGACAGGAATGATCCACAAAGTGCCCGACGGCGGGATGAATGTTGTGGCGCGCGCCGTCTTGAAGTAGAGCGGCGATGAGAAGAAGAAGAGAAGCGAGTTGAAGTACTCGAGCGTCGAGCCCCACTGAGCCGGAGGCGTGGCGAGCTGGTTCTGCAGCGCGCTCGACATCTCTGTGGCGTAGCGGAAGCCGTTGACGCCAATCACGAGCGATACGAGCGCGAGCGTCACTGCCATGGGGATGAGGAAGCGGAAGGGTCGCTTGAACGCCGGGCCGGCCAAGCCTGTGGCAACACGGCGCTCGATGTAGGTCTGCAGCGAGGCACGGCCGGTGAGAATGACAAACATGGCCGCCTGCAGCTCGCCGTCGAAGAGGAGAGGCGAAAGCGCCTTTCGGAGCACCGTCTGCCAGCCAGGTGCAGCTGCGACGAACGCGGCGGGGTAGACGCCGTCGACATCGCGATCGGCTACGATGGCGGGTGCAAAGATGCGGAAGAAGGTCCAGATGAGCACCTGGAGGCCCAGCACGCCGCGCAGACCCTCGAGATATGCAAAGCGATTGCTGCGCTTGCGGCCCTCGTCGTTGGTCTTGTCGGTGGAAAAGGCGGAGCTGGTGAGACCGTAGCGGTCGGCGCCCTTGAGCACGAGGTAGCCTCGGTCGTCGTAGGTCACGTCGGACGAGTCGAATTCGGACTTGAGCGCCGTCTCCTCGCCGGCGGCGGCGGCGCCCTTGCCCTTGCCTCTGCTGACGCCGCGACGCAGAGAGAGGTCACGTCTCACCGTGGCGTCTGCGGTGTTGATGCCGCCTCGTGCTGCGGCGGGTGCAGGAGGCGTTGGTTGAGCCCAAGCATCGTGTGGCGCAACCGAGATCTTCTCGTCTGCAGGCTGGTTCGTTGACGCCTGTTCGCGCAGAACTCCGAGTTGGTGGTCGTACTGATTCTGAGTGTTGCCGCGGCGCAGCGACTTGCGCGTCGCGGGAAGCTCGGCGGAGAGCGAGTACTTGGACGCCATCTTGTCGCTATTTCGTCGAGGATGGTGGTGGTAGTTTGAACACCTTACTGAACATCACCAGGAAGATCGGACCGATGGGGGACGAAGCCGACGACGGCCCTTCTGCAAAAGTGGAGTTGCAGGAAAGTGCGGGCAAAGAGGCACTCGCTTCGCAGAGTGCTGCAAGTGTCTGCACAGTGCGGCTCGAAAGACTTGTCGGGCGTTCAAGAGGCCAAAAGGCTACTGCAGGGCGGCATCCTGATGAGAGATCCTAGACCTCAAATTCGAGTCTGCACAGCCGTTCTGACCGGCACCGAGGGGAGCACAACCTTGTGTCTGCAGAGTGTTACAACGGCAACTGATTCGGACGATTTCGAGGGACGCCAGCTAGAGACCCTACCGCAGGCCGCAGCGTGCAAAGCACAGCAGCCCAAGGCGTGTGGCATACTGGATTTCCTTATTTAAAACAGAGTTGTCTCATTTCCGGGCGAGGTCGATGTCACCGGCTCGTGCGTGCAGCATCATTTTTTGTGCCTAAAAGCGTGCGTGCGGAAGACGTCGCGCGTGAGTCTGAGGCCGTAGCAGCGGCAGCGAGTGTCTCGGAGAACTGCATTCGATCTCATCGACCGTTCGTTGTCCGTCGGTGAGACCAGCAAACACGGTCTCCATCACAGCGTGGGCAGGCGGCCTACACGAGACACTCTCGTTGCGAAGCCCAAGCGAGCGCCAGTGAGTCCATGTGGGTCTGCTGCAGGAAACTGGGGCTGGCATCAGGTGAAGAAAATTGAAAAATCATGACGCAAATGCCGCTGCAAGCCCACTTAGGTCGACGCAAGGGCCACGAAAAATGGATTTCCTGGGTGAGTCGCATGAGGGGCGGCGTCGGCGCAGCTGTCACACGCAGCCCGGCTGCGCCACCTGTCTTGCCGCCCCGTCAGGAATAAATAAATGAAAATCAAGAAAAAGAAAAGATGCATAAATCGGTTTTAGAGCGCGTGCGAGGCGAACTCGCTTCGACCACTGCGCCGCAACTCCGTCCATGCTTCGCGTTCGGCCTCCTTGCTTGGCGCCCGCAAGATCCTTCCTCAAACTCCAGGGTCACGATGGTTACAAGGTGAAAGATCACAAGCCCTAAGTGCGCCCCCTGGTCACGCAATCGGATTGCGACGTCGCCCGGCCCCTTACCCGACGGCAAGGCTCAAAGACCCACCTGTTGGAGCCTCGAACTGTGAGATCATGCACGCATCGAGCAATCGTATGCTCTCATCGCGGCCTGACCTCTTCGGAGCGCATCGATCGATGCGATACAATGAAATCGAGGTTGACCTAGCCAGCCTGCGTCGCACTGGCTCTAATCGGACTTTAAAGCTCCGAGCACACTCGCATGCCGCTCTTTAACGTTGTGCTTCGGAGTACCGGACGTTTACGGCTAGCCCTGGCAATGAGTTCCGAATGTTCGGCCTTTCTGGGATAACCTCGCAGGCTCTTGATAGAGATTGACCCGACAGAGGCGACACAGGCTTGCACGAAGGTCGAGTTTGGCGGGGAATTGGAAGACCCCGCGGAGCAAACGCCACTTGACGGTATGAGGTAGCAGGCCGGCGACATGTTCGGAGCGACACCACCGGCTTGTCTGGCACCACACGGTCTCGTACACGCCAAGAGGAGCAAGTTTCGCCTTATCACATCTGGACGAGCGGCCGAGGTGGAGGTCGTTCCTGGCTAAAGGTGGGAAGAGCCAAGAGATTGAACGTGATGGTGGCTCCCATCGGCTCGCTCGGTGCTTTTTTTTTCTAGGCGATCCCTGCGCTGAGTGGTCACTTTTCGCCCTGGTTGTAAGGGTTCATGCAGCTTCCGGGCTCGTATTCCCGCCAGACTAGATTCCGAGCTCGGAACTCCGCCCAGCAAGCCAACGTTTTGTCGCTCCGAATAACAATCCCCTCCCGCCGTCCATCCTCGTTCATCCTCATCACCCCTGGAACATCATTCGACGCTCTTTCTATCCTGAACACCATATCTACCTGGCTCGAGAGCGATTCTGATATTCAAACCAGACCGTTCTTCACAAACCGAACGAGCCAATTAGACTCTCGCTACATCGAACGCAGCCATGCCATTGTTTGGCAGCGGTCACTCGCGCGAGGATTCCGCATCCTACGCAGACAAGCCGCTTTCGAGCGGACCAGCGTCGCCGATGCTTCCCACGTCGGCACCGCGTTCAGGCCAGCATGGCAAGCCCAAGAACAAGGTCGCAGCTTGGTGGCGCTCCCAGTCGCGCACGCGCAAGATCCTCCTCATCGCAGCAGTGGTCATCGTGCTGCTCGGATTGATCCTCGGCCTGGCGCTCGGCCTCACGCTCGGCGAGGAAAAGGAAGATTCGAATCCCTCTACCGATTACGTCCCTCAAACCATCTCGGGCAGCCGCTCCTCGCTCCTCGCAGATGGCTACTGGTACACCGCGCCTTCGAACGGCACAAACTTCAACTGGACAGCCTCAACGACACAGCTAGGCAACTATCGGGCCGATAGCACAGGTGTCGACATCATCATCAACACCGCGCAGCGCTTCCAGGCAATCGACGGATTCGGCGGCGCCATGACCGATAGCTCCGCTTACCTGCTCACACGGCTCAAGCAGCGCGAGGCGGGACTCTACTCTCGCGTGATGGACTTCATGTTCAACAACGCCACGGGTGTTGGTATTACGCGCGCCACCTTGGGCGCTTCCGACTTCTCCGTCATGCAGGAGTACTCGTACATCGCCCAGCCACCGGACTTCGCAGCTGCCGCAAACGAGCTCAACAACGCCGCCTCGCTCCTTTCTTCGTTCAACGTCGAGGGAACGCAGTCGTCCATGTACACTCTCCCCGTGCTGGTGGATGCCAAGAAGCGCAACCCGGGACTCAAGGTCATCCTTACGCCGTGGAGCCCGCCGCCGTTCATGAAGTCGAACAACACCATGAATGGAGGATCGCTTCGCGACGGCTTCATTCCGGTTCTGGCGCAGTACTACGCACAGGCGGCGCAGGCGTGGAGCGACGCCGGTGTGAGGCCGTGGGCGATGACGCTACAGAACGAGCCATCGCACATCGCCTCGTATCCGTCCATGGGTCTCAACTCGACGCAGCAGGTGCAGCTTGCGCAGGAGCTGCGTTCCCAGCTTGAAAGCCGTGGCCTTGGCAGCATCCAGGTGTGGGGCCACGACGACAACTACTCTGGCTGGCAGAGGGCCGCCGACATTGTCAACGGCAACTCGTCTGCCGTCGATGCGATTGCCTTCCACTGCTACCGCGGCGATCCGGCGGAGATGGCTCAGTTCGAAGGCGCACTGCGCAACGGCGTTACCAAGAACCTGCACATGACCGAGTGCACTGGCACGGGCAACCCCTCTAACCGGTGGTCGGGCATGCAGGGCTGGCTGAACAACGTCTACTGGCCCGTGGGCTCGCAGAACGCCCGATCGATCGTCCAGTGGAACCTCGCGCTGGACCGCGGCTATGGTCCGCATCTCGAGAGTGCCTACTGCACCTCGTGCACCGGCTCGCTCGTGCTCTCTTCGCAACAGAAGCCTGCCGATCCGTACGTCTCGTACAACGAGCAGATCTACCTCACCGCCCACTTCTCGGCTGCCTCCACCGACTTGACCAACGTCGGAGGCGGTCAGGCCTACCGCGTGAGCTCCCAGCAGGGCACCCAGTACTCGCTCAACCGCAACGACTGGCAGTGCCTCAACTGGCTCGCATACGCTGCTCCCACCACGGGCACCACGCTCCAGAACGCAACCACGTCGAACAACAATGGCCAACCTACACGCCGCGTGGGTTTGGTCATCGCCAACACCTGCAAGGATACAAAGAACGTCGTCGTCTCTTCAGATGGCCGCCGCACCACCATCCCCGTCCAGCAGGGTCTGTCGACCTTCGTCTGGACCGCTCCCTAGTCGTACGGACCCGCACCTGTTCCTCTCGCAATACGCACTCTTTGTACACTTTCTCGCCGTCCCAATGCACACGCTCTAAAGCACAACTCAGTGCATTGATTGATTGACCCGTCGATGGGGGTGTTTGTTCCGCGCGTGCGGCCGCGGGGCGGCTTAGGTCCGTCTGGCGCGCTTGGTCTTGCCGCTTCCACCGGCCTCTCTCTTGTCGAGATTGCTCTGGTTCCTCCTCTTCCTGGCTGCGTGGTTCTTCCTGTTCCTCACCTCGTTCCTGCGCGCCTGGAGTTGCGGGTCATTGATGCCACGCATGAGCCTGTCGGTCTTGCGCTGTTCGCGCTTGGCCTGCTGTTTGCGCTTGAGCGTCGAGTAGGTCCTGTTGAACACGGCGATGTCCACCAGCGACTGGAGGTGCGTCTGCACCTCGATCGCCAGCGCCTTGAGCTCGTCGCTGCCGGTGGAGGCGGCGGGCGACTCGACGAGTCGAATGATCGGCGAGAGTAGCAGCGAGAGGATGTGAGGCAGCAGGGATGGGTCGAGCGATGCAGAGAGCGCTGCGAAGAAGCGCAGAATCGATGCGGGCGCAATCGTCCACGTCTCGCTCTTGGACTGGGCGAGCGATAGGCGCGCTTGGAACGAGAGGCGCGCAACCAACCATCGTAGCGGATCGGCAGCGATCGCTGTGGGTGCATCCATAGCAGCCTCGCGTCGCTTGGCCCCCTCCACAACCGCCTCGTCTTCCTCTGACGACTCGCCCTCGGTGTCACTCCCATCACCATCCTCCTCGTCATCCTCGGCAGCCTCATCCTTGTCTTCACCATCCTCGGTGGGCGCTGGCGAGGCGAGCTGCGCGCGGTCGACGGGGAAGAGCGCAAACGAGCGACCGATCCACACGAGGTTCTTGACCACCTGCAGCGCCAGCGTCTCGTCAAGCCTATCCGAGCGCAGCTGCAGACACGACTTCTTGGCCGCATCCACCAGCGCCGGCAGACTCGCCACTGGATCCTGCTGCACCGCCACCATGGTCGGCGCCGCAGGCTCACGCTGCGCGTACAGGCCACCCAACAGACGCGAAGCGGCGATGCGCACCCACTTGTGCGGAAACAACAGCAGCCTCCGCACCGCGTCGTTGGCGGTACTCGCCGTGCGGTCGCGCGCGCCCAGCGAGGCTACGCGGCTGAGCGTCTGCAAAGAGTGATAAGGTAGCTGCCAGTCGAGCTCCACACCCTCCAATGCGCCCTCGCTGTTCTCAATCGCCTCCAGATCGTCCGCACACTCGACGAGCACTTTCGTCACCACCTCGAGCGCCTTGGGCGCCCACGAGGCGCTGCGGTCCGGCAGCGCTTCGAGCAGCAGGCCGTAGATCTGTACGCCGACGCGCGCGAGTTCCGGCTTGCCCTCGGAGCGCGCCCACGCATCGACCATGAGCGATGTCTTGTCCTGCTGCGCCTCGGTCATGGCGCGCACGAGCACGCCGATCAGCCCCGCCGCCTTCTCGCGGCACTTGGTGCTGGAGTCGTTGGCCACCACCATGGCGAGCGCCACAAACAGCATCTCGGCATACTCCTGCAGCAGCTCGTCGCCAAACTTGTTCAGAATGGCCGTGGTGATCTCGAGAACCGACAGGCGTCCGGACTCGTGCTCGTAGGCGAGGTTCTTGGCAAGGAAGCCGATCTGGTTGCGCAGCCTCTGCTTGCCCTGCGGATAGTCGAGCAGGAACTGGAGGTACGTCGAGCGGCACAGATCACGCACGCTCTCGCTCTGGTTGGTCACCATCATCTCGGCCACCTTGTCCATGGTGTCGTATACCTCGGAGACGACGAGCCTGCGGCTGACGATCGCGCGCAGCAGCCCGAACAGCGTGCTCTGCACCGCCGGCTCCTCGAGGTCCGGTCCGATGAGCTTGAGCAGTCCGCTCAGGTGCGTCTCGGACAGCGAGGCGTTCTTGCACTCGCGCAGGATCGCCGTGAGCGTGCGGAAGGCGGTCTGGACGATCTGCGACTGCGGCGAGCCGTACTGATGGATGATGCCGAAGATCTGTTTGATGAACACGGGCAGTGCTTTGTCGACGCGCGAGACGGGGGCCTTGACGATCTGCGCGATGGCGCGCAGTGCGAGCTCGAGCACCGACGACTCGTTGGCATACGCCGCGTCGCCCACAATGTTGACCATGCCGTTGAGCTTGGCCAGCACCTCTTCGTCCTGGAAGTCGAAGCGCTCGCGGCGCAGCGATGTGACGAGCATCTCGAGGCCGAACGCGACAAACTTGTGCGCATTGCGCGAGTAGTGATCCTTGCCCGCCATCGCGCCCTCCTCGACATCCTTGCGCTTGAGGAAGACGGCATAGTTGTACAGCGTCGACGACTTGTGGCGCGACGCCGCCTTGGCCTCGGGCTTGCGCGCCTGCAGGAAGACCGCGTCGCGCTTGACGAGCGTGGCGCACAGCGACAGGAAGCGGTTCGCATCGAACTGCGGATTGGCCGGGATGCCGCTCGCGATGCGGCGCAGACACTCCTCGACCTGACGCACCATCTTGGGGATCTCGGTCTGCTGCAGGATGTCGCGCAGCGGCTGCAGCACGTCGGCCATGCGATTGGGCGTGACGATGCGCGCGACCTGCTCAAAGGTATCCATACTCTTGCTGTGCTTCACCTCGCGGTAGGTCGTCTTGCTGCCGATCGACTCGCGGTCGTCGGCGGTGGCGCCAAAGATGTCCTCGACCGCGATCTCGATGATCTCTTTGGCACCCTGGTCGAGCGAGGTGAGCGGCTCGTCCTTGCTCGTCATCAGATGCGTCAGCACCGAGTGCACCGTGAACGCCAGCACCGCCTTTTGCGGGCCGCGCATGAGCGCACGCCGCATCTCGCGCAGGAACTCGGGCAGGAACTTGGCGCCGAGCGTCGACATGACCTTGCACGCCGTCTCGCGCGCCAGGTCGCGCGTGTCCTGCGCCTTGGCACGGAACACGTTCGAGAGCGTCTTGAGCAGCTTCGAGATCTGCGCCTGGCGCTGCTTGACGGGCAGACACTGGGCTACGCGCACCACACCCACAGCGATCGGCAGCCGCGTAGAGGCTTCCGTCTCGTCCTTCTGCTCGAGATACGCCATGAGGCGAGGGAGCAGGCGCGTCGTCACGGCGTCGAGGATCTTGACGCGTTCCGCCTCCTTGCCCTGCCTCTCCTCGGCGGCAGCAGCCTTGTCCGCATCCTCGTCGTCTGCATTCACATCGCCGTCGGCCTCTTCGTCATCCTCCTCCAGGATCGTCTCCTCCTCCATGCCAAAGTGGAAGTTGTCCAGGATCGCCATGGCGGCACGCACCATGATGCGCTCGGCCGAGCCTTTCTTGTTGGCGAGGCGCAGGTACTGCCACAGTAGCGCATTGTACGGGCCCCAATTGAGCTGGCCTGCGAGCAGACCGAGACTGGTGATCACCTCGGTGACGAGGTTGTGGTCGTTGAGCTCGACCGATCCCGGCAGCAGGAAGTGGCCCAGCACGGGTGCCAAGATATCGCTGATCGTGCGGCTCTTCATGCCGCCCTTGGCCGCCTGTTCGGGCAGCCGCTTGACGGCGCGCGTGCGGCGGTGCAGCTGGATGTGGTGGATGTTGTTGAAGAAGTTGACCTCGGCATCGCCACCGCCCAGCAGACCGGAGAGCTCAGCCATGACTTCGCAGCCAGGCAGGTTCTCTGCTGCCGAAGAGATGACGGCAAGAACGTCCCTTCGTACCAGCTCCGAGCGGTTGCGCACCGCCTTCTTCAGTCCGGGCCAGACGGACTGGAGGAAGACCTGCATGAGCTCATCCTCGGCATCTGCACCCGCACTGCACTCGGCAGCGGTCTGACCGATGAACTTGACGAGCGAGGCGTTGGCGTTGCTTCGGATCGACAGCTCCTCGGGGTCGAGGATGAGGAAGAGGAAGTTGTGCACGAGCGGCTGCCACTCTTTGGGCGTGATGTGCGTCTCGGCGGCGTTGATCGAGTCAAAGGCAGCGAAGAGCTGATCAAAGTCGCGCTCCTCGACCCTCCTCCTGCTGAGCGCGTTGAGCTGCGTGCACCACTGCGCGACCCGGCTCAGTTCGGAATCCACCTCGGCGCACCGGTTGAAGGCCGCGCTGAGCGTCTTGCGCGACTCGGCAAAGCGCAGCAGCGAGAAGAGTCCGCTGAGCATGCCAAACGTGCTGCGGAACATGTCCGAGTTCTTGTCCTGGAACTCGGGGATAAGCGAGAGCAGACGCTCAAAGATCGCCAGCAGCTCCGTCTTGGTGCGCTCGGGCACGAGGAAGTTCGACTTGCGCATCATGGGGCTCAGCAGTGTGACGAGGTGGCTTGCGTCCGCCGGCTCGGTGACGAAGGGCGACAGCGCTGCGAGCAGCGAGATCTGGCGACGCAGCAAGTCGTCGCGGCCCATGGCAGCAGCTGCAGGCCCAGTCGCCGACGAGGCCTGCTCGATCAGCGGTGTGACGCTGTTGAGGAACACCGACGCATGTGGTCGCACGAGCAGGTCCACCAAGGGCACGCGCTTGCCGTCCTGGCTGACGTCCATCGAATCCGGTTCGGCCGAGGCCGCTGCCAGTACACGTTCGGCAATGTCGAGCACGTTGCCGATCGCAGACGGCTTGACGTTGGGAGCCGCGAGGATGGCAAACGTGCTCGGCAGCACGTTGGCATCGTACGTTCCCAGCAGCGGGATCGTCTCGGTCTGGCTCGACCACACGTGGAACAGCTCCAGCAGCGCCGAGGGGCTCTGGCTCGACTCGACGCGCAGCGCGTCGAGCCTGGGCGAGATGAGCTCGGCGAAGATGGCGGGCAGGTAGCGATCCCAGTGGAAAGCAGCGGCCACCTGCGCTTTGCCGAAGAAGTCGCACAGGCGCTTGTAGCCTGCCTGTCGCACGAGACGCGCACGCGAGGTGCGAGCAGTCAGCGGCTTGGCCGCATCCGCAGCGACACCCTCGCTGCTCTCGCTGTGCACCTGCACGACGGCCTTGTGCGCGTGGAATGTCAAGTTGAGAGAGACACCAATGAGGCGATCCCAGTACGGCAGCAGATTGGCGCCAATCTGCTTGACCACCTCGCCGAGCAGCGTCAGGTATCCCACCTGGCGGCGCGTCGAGGTGACGGGCGGCTGCGAGACAAACGCAAACTTCTCGCCCTCTGCCACCAATTGCGTCGCCTGGTCTCCGAATGGCGCGAGCATGAGGTCGACGAGCGTCACGAGCTCTTCCGAGCCCACGTCGGCGAGAGCACCGAGCACCGCACCCCTTCGGGACCTCTGTCCCGCACCGCTGGTGCGGTTGCCACGCCTCGACAGCAGCGCGCCGAAGAGCAGCCTGATGACAAGCGGCATCAGCACCGGACGATGATACGGCTGCACGACGTTCGTATCGGACGAAAGCGTAAAGGTGGTGAGCGTGTCCCTAAAGTTGGCCGTCTCGAGCAAGTCCTTGAGCTTGCTTGCGTACGGCAGAACCGCCTCGTCCTTCCACGTAAGAATGGCCTCGAGCGCCAGTTTCTGCACCGACACCTCGGCAGTGGCGCACAGGCTGAGCAGGTACGTATGCAGCTCCGTCGAGCGCGAGAGGGCCTTGGGATTCTTAAGCTTGCCAAGGACTTCAAGGTACGCTGTAAGCTGCGCCTGACGGTCCTTCTTGCCCAAATTCATGGCGGCCGGATCGATCGGCTTGCGCTCCTTCTTGGCAGCTTTGCCATCCTCGGCAGCTTCGTCCTCGTCGTCGTCAGCTTCGTCGTCGAGCGGCGAGAGAAGCACACCTGCGTGGTTGCGCGGTCCGGCATCGCGGAAGAAGATGTGCACGAAGCGCGCGTTGTTGCGCTCAACGGTCAGCGCGACCTCGCAGAAGAGCTTGAGAATTTGGTGGCGGTAATTGACCAAGTCCAGCCGGGCGTCCGGGCGCTGCGCCTCGACACAGGCCTGCAGAGTCGTCGTGAGCTTGGCCGCGCTGGTCGCGGACTTGGCGCAATCGCTTCGACCTGCGCCGGTGCGCGCGTGCTCGATGCAGCTTCGGACGGCCTTGCGCCTCTCGAGCAGGATGCCGTCTTGGAACTGCTTGTCGTCGTCGATGCCCGCAACGTCGCTTTCGTCGCGCAGCACACGGTCCGGCTCGACCTCATCAGCGTCCACAGAGCCAGGTGCATCGTCGTCCTCCTCGCCGTTTCGCTTCGTCCACGCCTCGGGCACCGCGCGGATCTCGGCGCTGTCCAGCTGTCGACCGGCCTCGAGCTCGTTGATCGCAATGCCAAACAGCGCATTCTCCAGCTCGCGTTGGCCAGACTCGACAATGTCCGTGAGCGCCTTGATGGCCTCGCCCCAGACTGGTCGCAGGTTGACCTTGAGGTTGGCGAGCACGTAGCGCATGACCAGTGCGTCGCGCTCGGCGAACTTTGCCACGTCGGCAGGCTTGTACGCTGCAACGGTGCGTCCGAGGTCTCGGCCGACGCTTCGCAAGCGCACGTTGCGATCGCGGATCGAGGCGACGGAGAGGGGTGTGCGCTCGACCTCGACGAGCTTGTCGATGAAGCCTGTCAAGCCACGCAACTGCTGTGTTTCGGCGAGGGCGAGAATCTCGAGCGCCGCCAGACGGATCACGGGGTCCGACGACATGATGGCCTCGGACAGAGGTTCGAGCACATCTGCGAGCTCCGGCAGTGCGGGTCGGAGTCGTGCAGGACACGAAGCGAGGTACTTGCTGAGGCCTTGGATGGCACCTCGGTGCCACGAGGCACAACGCACGACCCGCTGCACCTCCATGCGGTCCTTGATCATCTTGGCTGTGGCTTCAAAGTCCTTGGCGGCGCTACGCTCTTGCAGGATGGCGAGACTCTCGCAAGCCTGGCCGACGAGCAAGGCAGGGTTGACGATATGCTGGTCGAAGCTCGCACGCACCTCGTCGCGCGAAGCCCAGAACCTGTCCGAGAGCAAGCCGTCGAGAAGGAGCTCGGCGATCTTGCTGCCGAAGCCGGCGGGTGATGCGGTCCTCGGAACGGTCGCCAGGCGCAGCGCTGGCACGAGCGGCTCGAGCGAAGCTTGATCGGCCAGCACGTTCGCCTTTGCCAGCTTGGCCTTGGAAGCACCGTGCTTGGATGGGGTGCAGAAGCGCTCGACGAGCTTGGCGAGACGCTCCTCGATGGCGGCAGCGACATGCTTGGACCAGCGGACAAGCGCAGGGGTCGCGGGGGCGGTGCGAATGCCGTCGAGCTGCCCGAGCTTCTCGAGTCTCTCGAGCAGGCTGAACGCCTGGTCCTTGCTGTGCGACGAGGTGGATGCGGAGGCGAGCGTCTCGGCGGTCGAGGTGAGCACGGACGGCAGGGCGAACTGCGTGAAGCCGGACCATCCGAGTGCCGGCTGCGCCAGGGCTTCGACGAGTGCGCTGAACTCGGGCCAGAGCGCCTGCCGCTGCTCGATGCCGTGCTTGGCCTTGGCGACCGAGGCCACGGGCGCGAGGGCGTCGACGATCTTGATGCCGGGACCGAGCAGGTCCTGAAGGCGACCGATGGGGAGCGCCAAAGCGAGCAGCGAGACCATGGACGTCTGGAGCGCCGCGCCCTGTGGCGACTGGACTGCGTCGTGGAGGAATGAGCCGGAGAGCTGGAGCAGGAGAGCGAAGAGCGCCGGCTTGGCTGCATCTGCGACGCGTGTACCCTTGCGCACACCCACTGCGCACGCCAGCCACTCGACGGACTCGGTGAGGTGCGCAACATGCTGCGCTCCATCCTTGTGTTCGAGCAAGCGCGCGTGGTTCGTCTCGACGAGGCTCGAGACGAACTCGAGCACGGGTGCAAAGTGAGTGGCGTTACAGTGGTGGTTGAGCGCCGTGATGGTGAGACGGCCGAGGATGAGGCGGGTGAGATGGCGGTACTTTGCAACCGACGCGTTGGGGGCGGCACGCGACGGGCGGAGGAGCACGCTGAGCAGCGAGGTGCACTTGGAGTGCAGACGACGGTCGAGCGACTTGCATCCCTCGACCCAGATGCCGGCAATGCCCCTGGAGAAGCGCACCGAGGGTCGGCGAGACGGCTGTCTGCGGAAGTGGATGTGGCGGTCCTCGTCATGGAGCATGGTCTCGAGGTCCGAGACGATGAGCGAGGTGATGTTGTGCAGCTGTCGACCGCGCGTCTTGCGGAGCAGATGGGCGAATGCCTCGGAGGCGAATCGTCGGGTGAAGGGCGAGATGCGATGCACGTTGGTGTTTCTGAACGTCTCGTCGGCTTGAGGAGCCTTGTCTGCAGTGCCATCGTCGTCCTGCTCAGGCTCCTGAACCTCTGTGTCCTCATCGTCACTTTCTTCTTCTTGTGCATCGAGAGCTGACGGATGTGCTTCCTTCACATCGATGCGCTTCCAGCCGAGGTAGGGGCGGATGACGGTCCATGTGTCGATGAGGCGCTGTGTCCTCTCGTCCACCTCGTCTTCCTCGACGTCCTCTTCGACCATGACAATGTCGCCGTCCTCAGCGCTCTCGTTGAGCGCATCGTCCTGGACGGACGCTCCCTTTTCCTTGCTGACGACGAACGGGCTGACGGCCTTGAGGATCCAAGCGGACGACTGGAATGCGCGCTCGACGAGGTTGGCGGCGGCGCGCTCGTCACCGTTGGTGGTGTCCTTGGTGGTGGTGGTGACGTGGACGGCGCTCTTGAGCATGGTCGGGTAGATGGGGAGGAACTCGGAGCCGAGATCCTTTGCGAGTCTGGGGAGGATATCGAGAGCTGCATCCCATGCGAGCCACTGGCTAGGCGATGAGAGTGCTGCTGCGAGGATGCTGGCGATGGACGAGCGATGGTGGATGAGCTGGGGCAGCGACTGCACAATTGGGTTGAGCTGGCGATAGAGGTCGACGAATGCGTTGGAGAGGTTGAGGTCGGTCCACGCCTGCAGAGCGTGCGAGACCGAGGTGCGTGCATGCAGCGAGGAGGAAGCATCTTGGTCGTCGATGTCGAGCAGCTCTTCGTCGAGCGCATCTATGGGCTGCAGACGCGCGGCCGACGCCGAGGACGAGGACGAGGCGAGGGGAGCATCGAGGCCTGCGTAGGGTCGGTAGCTGGTGCTGGCGCTGATCGCGGCGGGAGCGAGATGGACATCCTGGAGGCGCTGGTTGAACGAGGCGTATCGGAAGCGCGTGGTGACCTTTTCGGCGTTCTTGTTGATCTGCTTGAGCGTCTTTTGCTTGGCACTGGCGAGGCTGCCGCTGGCGTCGAGCTGGACCTTGCGGATCTTGCCCGCCTTCTTGTCGGCCTTGCGACGCTGCTGCTCTCGCGACAGCTTCTTGGACTTGCCCGACTGGGCAGCCGATGCAGTCGCCATGATGAGCAGTGAGCAAAGGGGGATATGGTGTGTGTGTGTGTGTGTGTGTGGTGTCGTGGTGAAGAAGGTAGGACCCAGTCGAAGTGAGCTCTCTGCCTTCTGCTGGCCGTGGCGCTGCGAAATTTTTGCGCGGCTCCTTCGCACTCTTACTGGGCTGCTTCGACGGCTCTCCGACTCCCGAGTGTTGCGCTTTTCCAAGAATTTTGGCTCGAAAAATTCCTGCCAGGGTCCACTAAAAGCTCAGCTGCTCAAAGCGGGCGCCACACCGCTCTCACACGCCTTCCTCCACACGCGCGCCTCACTCGGATTGGCAATTTTTCAAATGTTAGAGCCCACCTCCTGCAGCCTCTTCTTCGACCAGCCACATCAAGGTCACGCACGGTCACGGTCTTGGAGGCGCACGCTACCGCACAGAGGTCGAAAAGTGATCATCGCATAGAGGCAAATCTACAGCCCGGCTATCAAGTTGGCGGCGGCATTGGGCTCGTCGCCGAGCGGAGCCCATGGGTTCGGCTGATGCGCTCGCGGTTCGGCTTGCGCGCGGCCGTGGTCTGCGTCGTTGGGAGGCTGGGGCGGCTGGTCGTCTGCCTGTTGACGCCGCTCGCGCTGCAGCTGGAGCTGGACGTTCTGGCGCATGTAGGCAAGGTAGGCGAGTGCACCCAGCGCAAGAATGAGCAGGCCCGACTCGATCATGTCGTCCAGATCCTCGTCCGACTCGTCATCCCGCGCCGCCCAAGTCTCGGGCTCGTTCGGATCGCCGTATCCGCCGCCTTGCTCCTGGGCGATGTGGCGCTGGTTGTCCTCAGCCTGCTTCTGTGTCGCTGCTGCATGCTCGTCCGCCTCGGTATACGCTGCATTCGAACGGTCCGTCGACGTATACGATGAAAGCAGCGAGATGGCGCTCTGGCTCGAGTCCGACCGGAACGCTGCCGCCCACAGCGCGCGGATGTGCAGCTTGACCAGACTCAACGCCACGGGCAGGTACGCCTCCTCGTTGGTCTCCACCGCCATGTCGTAGTACCGCTTGGCCAAGTGGAAGTCCTGCCTCACGACCCCGATGCCATTCTCGTACATCCATCCCAGATTCCAGTATGCCAGTGCCGACACTCCGCGGTCCGCAGCGGCAGAGTAGCACGCCGCAGCCTTCTCGTACGCCGGCTGGCCCGGATTGCCCGTCCCGATGCCGTGGAAGTAGTAGTCGCCCATCTTGACCATCGCATCCACATTCGCCTGCGCCGCAGACCGCGTCCAGTGCACCAGTGCCAGCCGGTCCGTAAAGTTGTGGCGCTCGTCGGGCGTAGGATGCAGCTCGAGCAGGCGTGTGCGCGAGTGCGCCCGGTCCAGCAGGTACGCCACGTTGTTCTGCGCCGACTCGTAGCCCATATCGCCCGCCAGCGCCCAGCTCAGCAGCGCCTTCTGCCGCTCGCCCCGTCGCCACGCGTGTTCCGCCTTGTGCGAGATGCGCGTCGACCAGTCGCCGCGCTCCGCCGTCTCCTTGTACCCCGCCAACGCCGCGCGGCACTGCTCGTTCGAATGCGCCTTGCGCGCCATCTGCGCATTGATCCGGGCCAGCAGATACACCGCCTCGAAGCGGCTCTCGCCAAACACGGCGAGCGTGAGGCTCTTGATCGCGCTGTCCACGTCGTCCATGTCCATGTGGATCTTGGCGAGGTTCACGTTGGCGCCGCTGTGGCGCACCTTGGCGGCGGCCTCGAAGTACGACACGGCGGTGGCCATGTCGATGGGCGTGCCCAGACCGTCGCGCAGCATGACGCCGAGGCCGTTGTACGATTCGAGGTCGCCCGTGGTCTGGCCGCGCGAGAACCACACCCAGGCGCGTGCAAAGTCCTGCTTGACCCCCTCGCCGCGCAGATACATCTTGCCGATCATGCCCGCCGCCGTGCCGGCATGCGCGAGCAGGCCGTCGTCCGCCTTGAGCTGCACATCCTCACCCTTGTCGCCTGGCTTGGCCGTGTAGCCCGTGGGCCCGCCTCGGCCCACCTCGCCCGCCTTGCGCGGCCACACCTCCTTGGCCACGCGCAAGAGCCACTGGAGCGCGCGGCGGTAGTCGCGACGCACGGCGCCCGCCGCATCGCCCGACGAGTAGATGCTGCCGTGGTAGTACACCTGCGCGATGGTGAGCATGCTCTTGACGTCGCCGTGCTCGGCGAGGTACACGTGGTACTCGAGCAAGTCTTCCAGCGCCGACGGGTCGCGTGCCGACCCTGGCTGGCGGTTCAGCGCCGCCTGCACCGCCGGCTTCATGGCGGCATATCCAGTCGAGGCGACCGACGCTCCTGGTCCGTACGCGCCGCCGTCCAGGTCCGAGACGCGAATCTTGGTGTAGGGGAGAGTGAGTCCGCCAGGCGGACCCTGCTGAAAACGTTTGTACGTGTCGAGCGCCGCCTTCTCGTACAGATCCAGCGCGGTCCAGCACGATGGCGCGACGCCGATGCCCGCCTTGTAGCGGAAGCCGAGCGCCATCTGGGAGGGTGCATGGCCTGCATTGGCAGCGAGCGTGTAGTGCAGCACGGCTTTGGCCTGTCGCTGACCATCGTCCTGCTTCAGCTGCGCGAAGAGCTCGCGTCTGCGCTTCCAAGCTGCTCGCACATCGTCGGCCGACGGAGACGCCGAAAACGTCGACCACGAACCGAGCTGGTCCGAGAGCGGTTTCCAGTCGCCGCGCACCGTCGACTCCCAGCCACTGCCCTCGAGGAAGGCCAGACGCGCATGCGCGCTGGCGTTGCCTGAGGCAGAGAGACCGCTACGGTCGTGGCCCCAATCGACTAGACGCTGGTAGCATGCACGCGCACGAGCGAGGTTGGGACGGCTGCCATGGGTGCCCCACAGCGAATGCTCGGCAAGCACCCAGAGTGCGTCGGCAAGTGCAGGTGCCGTCTCTCCGGCAGCGGTGGATCGAAGCAGGCCAGATGCGTCGCGAGCAGCAGGCGAATAGGCTTCGTAGTCCCAGTCGACGCGTTCCCTACCCCAGCCCGCGCGGGTCAGCAGTGCGACTGCCTGGCTGCGATCTGGATTGTCGGCCTGTTGCTCCTCTTCGTGTGCGGAGGACGATTCGGACAAGCTGAGGTCTGAAGGTGCCTTGGACCCGCCGACGAAGGGTCCGAACATGATGCTCTCCCATACGCTCTCGGAGGGGCTGATGGGCGCCGTGCCTTCTGGTAGCGTCTCCCAGTCTGGCCAGAGCGTGAGTGTGCGAGCGCTGGGCCACTGCGATTCGTACTGCGACGCGCCGAGCGGAGGCCCCTGCCAGCGATGCGCGCCGTCGCCTTTTGACGAGCTGACACCTTGGATCCTGCTTTGGATCTTGGCTGGGCTCGCATCCGAGACTGAATCAGCAGCGGCATCAAAGATCTCCTGAATCCATCGCCGCAGCGAGGTAGAGGTGGATGCCGCGGCATCAGGCGAGCCGGCCGAGCTCGATGAGCTTGAAGCCTCGGCAGCGTTGGACTGAGGGGCACCCTTACCAGCCTTGGTACGCAGCGGCTTGGTCCTGATGGTACTGCGGAGAAGGCGAAGTGCTTGCTCGTATGCCTGCAGTGGCGTGTAGTCGGGGTCGGGGGCGTCGCTCGTGCCAGGTGATGCAGCGGCCGAGTCTGGTGTCGGCACAAAGGGAGCCTGTTCGGCGTGCGCAGATTGCAGCACAGAGATGACGCAGCCTGCTACCAGCAGTGTGAGCAGTGCTCTGCTGCGAACAGCCCAGCGTCGACTCGAAGAGGCCATGATGAGGACGATGAGGTCGTCGTGATCGCGTCAGCGCATTCTAGGCCTTGTGGTGGACCGTAGCCTACCGCCACTATGACTGGTGTGTTGAGGTGGCTGAGCGTCAAGCACGTGGTGTCAAAGTGTGGTGAAGAGTGGGATGGTGATGAACGAGAAGGCCGATGCGAGGGTCTGTGCTCAGCGTCGAGGAGGGTCCGGTGGGTGCATCTTCGGCCGCCCACCGAGGCCACGAAAGCCTCCACGTTGACGCTCCGCCGCCCTGGGCCGGAAGGCATTCAGAATCTCACATTCGAGAAAAATGCACGGATGAGTGATCTAACAAGCGGAAAATTCGTTTCCCCTCTACTTGCCGCCCACACCAAGATCAAAGTAGTCAAGCTGCAGAAGCATTTTGTACGAATGTCGTTCGATGTTGCCAACAAGAGAGCGTGTGTGATCTAAATAGTGCGAAAGCGATGCGAAGCTACAGAATTAACGAAAGAGAGAGAGAGAGAGAGACAACACACAACCGAAACGGTGACGAAACAAGGACGTAGGGCAACCTTAGTCCTTCCTGCCCAGGCCACCCGAGGTGGCGCGCCAGACGGCCTTGGAGATGAGGCCGCCCCAGTAGTCGAATGTTGCCGTGAAGCACTCGGCGACGAGCATGAGCATCGCATACGACGTCACGAACACCACCAGGATCGTCGCCCAGTACGGCGCGCCTGCGGCGAGCATGGTGAGGCACAGCCATGCCGACCACGTCCACCACACCACACCGTGCATCAGGAAGACGGCAAACGCGTGGCGACCGATGTACGACCACACACGCAGCCGGAAGAAGGCGCGCAGCAGATCCGACAGATCCGTCAGCAGGAAGAACGAAAACGACAGCACCCACGACGCCACACGCGGATCCGTGTAGCTGATGCTCGCGTTCTCCACCCACGCATGCGGCTGCTCGCGCGACCAGTCCGGATGCAGCTCGAACTCCTTGTTGTCGAATCCCACTCCAGGAGAGCCAGGGATCTGCGAGAGGTACTGCTGAGTCCAGGCGGCCAGGAAGAGCACCCAGGCAAACACCTGGCCGTGCACCCGCAGCTTGTCCACCTTCTCCGGCAGATGCAGAGCACGTCGCAAGAAGCCCGGAACGATGGGGAAGCCCTTCTTGGCCCGAGCCTGGTAGTTGAGCTTGCTGTCCAGATCCGCCACCACCAAACCGGCCATGAAGAAGAGATCCCACGTGTTGGCGTACCAGCTGAGCCCGATGCACAGCGCGTAGAACGAGAAGCGCTTGTAGGCGTTCTTGATCTCGTGTGCAATCAGCGCGCAGATCATGCACGTCCACGTACCCTGCACGATCACCGGGATCGTCCACAACACACCCGTCGCATAGCCCGTCACCAGCGCAGGCTGCACGGGCGGAGACGACCACCATAGCGAGATGAATGCATCGAGGAACACCATGACGTTGTCAAAGTTCTGCCAGTACGACCACGTCGACCACGTCCTCGACGCCAATCGCGGCACCCACTTGAACGCTCCCACGTCCATCAGCATGTAGTTGGCCAGGACCGCTCCTGCGACCGGCAGCGCCAGACGCGGGATACGTCGCACCGTCGCATCCGCCATGCTCTGCAGGCCACCCTTGAGCAAGTACCGGTTGGTCATCGTACGCGAAGGCAGCATGAAGAAGATACCCAGCTTCAGACCCTGGTTGACGACAATCGGACCGATGAGCGAGCGGAACCAGAACTCGAAGCGCGGGTAGTGGTGCGGCGCATTGGGCGTGGTGATGCCAAAGTAGTAGATGAGCATAAAGTGGTGGAAGGACACCAGGAAGCACGCAAAGCCTCGCATGCCGTCCAGGTAGTCGATCCTACGCGCGCCCGTCGAGGTGAGCTGCGTCGTGCCCTTGATGAAGAGCAGCTCGTTCACACGACGCACAAACGCCTGCACCATCGACTCGGGCGGCTTGACCGTGCCCTTGGTGCCGTCGCGAGCCTTGCGTCCCACAGCATCACCCAGCTCGGGCTTGGCAAGCGCACCCACCTCGCCGTCGGCGGCATTCAGGTCTCGCTGCTGCCACTGGATGATCTGCGGACGCTGGAACGCCTCGTGCGCCTCGGAGCCGTAGCCCTCGTAGACCGAGCCGGCCCTCGAAGTGCCTTCGTGCTGGAAGTCGTACATCGACGTCGGTGCCAGCCCGCTGCGCTCGGACGAGAACGAGCCGTTGCGTAGATGCTGCGTGCCCAACAATTGGTCGTGCGTCATGTGCGTCGAGTGACCCACGCTCGAGGCGACAGGCGGGTAGCCAGAGTACGACGATTCACGCGAATGCGAGTAGCCCTTGACATCGTGTTCGTCTCCAACCAGCTCCACCTCGTCGTAGTTGCCGTCGTGGCTATTGCTTCCGCTCGGGATGTCCTTGTGACCCGACAAGCTGTGCGAGTAGACCGAGGAGCGTTGGTCCGCAGCGAAGCCAGGCGCCACGTACGGAAGCGTCTGGGCGCGCTTCATATCCTCGATCCACCTCGGCGTGTCGGCGCCGCCTGCGAGCACCGGTGTGGCAGTTCCGGTGAGTGCGCCGGGTGCCTTGAGGCTGGTCACGGAGCCGTAGCGAGGGAGAAGTCCCTTGGGCGCCGCCTCGAGCTCCAAGACACTACTGTACGAGCGCGCGTCCGAGTTGTCGTCGTCGTCACTCGAGTCGTCCGAGTCGGAGTCGGAACCGTACACCAGATCGGGAGAGGTCCACAGCTGCACGGGCTGAGTAGCCAGCGTCGATACGCCGTTGATCGGGCTCATCGTGCCGGGCGTGCCAACGGAAGAGGCCCCGAAAAGATGCGCCTTGTCATCGATGCTCTCGGCGTCCACGGGGGTGTGCGGTGGGGTGTCGCTGAACGAGCCGCTAGTGGCCAGCGATGCGATGGCAGGGGGCGGCACGAATCCAAATGATCGCTCGTCCGACGACGTGGTAGAGGCGGCACTCGAAGCCTCTCGTGCCTTCTCCTGCGCAGCGACGGCGGCAGCGCGCTTCTTGTCCTTGGCCTTGATGGAGCGCACGACGAGACCGTGAGCGATGGTCATGATAAAGATGCCCGAAGCGATCGAGATGGCGATGATGGCATACAGCGGCGCATGGAACGGCTTCTTGGCAGGCTTGATCTTGTTGAGTGCAGCCAGGTCGAAGGCCGTGCTGTCACGCAGCGTAAAGTCGTCGGTGCTGCAGATGGCGTCGGCGTTCGAGGCAACTGCCGAGCACTGCGAATCGAACTGCGACTGGCGCTCTTCGAGACTCGAGTTGAAGAAGAAGCGTGCGTAGCGCACGTGCGTCAGCAGGGGCTGGCGAAGAGGCGGACCCTGCGACTGCGAGTGTTCGCCGTTGGCCCACGCCTGGAAGCTGATTGGCATCGGCGTAAGCGGGATGCGCGTGGCGTTGACGCCCTTCTGCACCGAGTGGAAGTTGGCGCTCTCGTTGGAGGCTGCATTGCGCCACTGAATCAGTTCCGGCTGCCAATCGAAGCGGTGCTCGAGGTAGTCCTCGGTTCCGAGCGACGAGACGTTGAGCTTGACGGGCTCGTCACCCTGGCCGTAGGTAGAGTACGACCATTGCAACGTCGAGTTGGCAGGGTCGTCGGATGTGAAGATGCCAATGTTGACCGTCTCGGAGTCATTGTAGGCGGCGCTGAACTTGAACGCCGCACCGCGACCTCGCGAGACGGCGGGCTCGACCTGGGCACGGAAGGAGCCGTAGAGGATGTCGCGCCTGCGAGTCACGATCTGAGAGCCGTTGACAATGCGGTGCGTAAGCTCGGCAGGGGACACCTGGAGCGCCAGGGCATTGTCATCGAGAAAAGTGTTGTTGTAGCTCACGGCGCTGCGGTATGTAGCGTCGAAGCTGTTCTCCCACTTGTTGAGCAGGTTGCCCACGAGCGACCATGCCTGCTGTCCGTCGCCCGTCTCCCCGGCAGTGTCGCCGCCGTACATGCGCGGAGACACGGCGGGGTTGGTCACGACGTCGTTGAGGCCTGACTCGTTGAAGTAGGTGATGGCTCGGTCTGTCCACACGGCATCTGTGAGTGGATCTCTGTAGCCACACTCGCACGCGGCGTGGGCAGATGGCAGAAGAGATGCGGCCAAGACGAGCACCGAGGCTACCAGCGTTGCTGGTACGCTTCTTGGCAAGACGACCATGCTGCTATACTACGCCGAGACCGACCCGTCGATTCGCCTGAGTGACCCGATCCTAGGTGAGGTGTGCGCCAGAGATGGTGTATGAAGGAGGATTTGCGTTGAACAGAGGGAGGGGATGTTGGATGAGGAGATGAAGCGAGGACGTTCGTTGGTCCAAGAATGCAAGGTTGGAAGATGCAACGAGAAAGACGACTGCAAGCGTGAGCAATGACAGCGGGGGACTTTGGCAGGAGCGGTGTGGGACGCAGGAATCCGTCTGGAGTGGAGGCACTGATGTGGGCAAGGCCACTGGCGAGCGAGTTTCGTTGTCTGAAACGGGCAAGAGAAGAACTTGCCGATACAAGGTCTGACCTCGGGACGGGCAAAGGATGTGCAAGAGTCGAGCGTGTCTACGCGACACTAGATGGCCGAAGGTGTTTCAGGCGGTCCAAACGTTGGGGAGTGCGGCTAGTCAAGGTGCGATTGAAAGAAGCCGACGGTGGAGCGCAACACAGTCGAGCGGGTGCAATGTCGGGAGCGAGAAAGAGGGTTGTCAGTCAGATGGATACACTGCCGTGTGGCAGGATGGTTGACAAGCTCACTTCAGCAACATGACGGCACTGAATTTCAAGACAAGCCATGGTCAAGGCTGTCCGCTCCGTAGGACCTTGCTGTGATAGCAAACGAAGTCCGGCAATGCGCCGCACAGAGCACGAGAGGGCCTGGCGGTTTCCAGGGTGAGTTCACTCGACAGCACCGCCAGGCATCGGCAAAGAGGGCGTGCCAGCTGTGCAGCTGTGCACAGGCTCTGGTTGTTCACGTTGGAAGGGCGCAGCACACCGAGCCTTTGCAACCCACCTCCCTTTTTTGACGTCTGCACAGCACAGTGAGATCGATTCAGTCGCCGCATGCAACCGAATGAAAGCGCTGCATGCTCGTGGACCGAGGCTCGACGGTCCCGGGTGCTGTCGGCTCAGCGGGGGTTCGCTCGAACCTCATGGCGTTACAAAGTGTCTCGGATCAGCAAAGATCCAATGACTATTTTTTATTTTTAATCTGTTTCGAACAAATGACGCATGACGAAGCGTGCGTACACTTACAATTCAGACGTAGAGCTCGACGCGGAGCTCGACGCGTCGGCTCCTGGCGCTGCTCCCTGCACAGGCAAAGCTAAAGGCCGGCGTCGACTTGGATGCGTCGCTCGATCGACAGGCTTAGACTTACGCGTGCCGCGTGGGCTTTAATTTATATTTTCGCTTTGCGTTTTATTTCTGGGTATCGGCATGCAAATGGCCGCACCGAGGATTTCCGAGAAGGCGACTTGGCGAGACATAGGTGACCAATGCCTGCGTCGGCTGCCGCCATCCGATGGTAGCGCATCTGCTGGCACACCCCCTCCCGGCAATACAGTACAGCGGAGTCCGATGCTGTGCTTCTGCGCGTTGAAACACAAGCACACCTGTGTCACATCCGTGTTTGTTGTCTTGCTCTGTCGGGGCGTCTCTGCCACAACCCCTTTTTTAACCGGCAGCAGCGGAGGCGCAGGCGGAAGGGCGGGCGGATCTGGCTCTCATCTCGCAGCACGACGCCCGCGCCTTGCCTTTCGCGCCCCGCCTGCCAAAGTGCGCCAGATGCCCGCCCCGGCCAAACGAAGATTCCCTTGAGCCGCTCGGGTCTGTGCTTGTGCTCACATCGAGTGCCGTCCTTGGCCTCAGAGCCAAAAAGAAATTCGCTTTGGCTCTCGAAAAGACCGTATCGGTTGACGCACGCACCGCATTCGCGAGACTGGCCTTTGCATGGCGAACGGTTTGCAACACAGTTTCGTGCTGTGTCCCTATTCTTGTTTTGCAAGTATTCGCCGGCAGCCGTCCGGTGTTCCTTTGGGTACAGGCACTGATGAGAGAGGACGATTGAGAAGCCTCATGATGGCCCGCTTAGAGCTTTGTGTAAGGTCTGTGCCCGCATCTGCTTTCAGGCGCCCGCACCCCCTCGATTGGAGCGAACTCCACTTTGGGCTGCTAGAGCGGACAGACAATCACTACTTCGGCGCTCTTCCGGCCTGCAGATTGCTGTTGGGAATCCCTGCACCCCGTGCAGCAACATTTTGGCACTTCTTTCATCGTTTACATTGCCTCGTATCCATCCTACCCACGATCAAGTATACCCTCTTTGCTGGCGACCATCTCAAGCTCTTCTCGACACCACCGCAAGAACATCCAACGCTTCACATTTCTGCTCGACCTCTTTCGCGCCGGCCGCATACACCACGATGGGTTCGTCGGCTGCCATGGGCGGCCAGATGGCCAGGCTGTCCGCCTTCGTGTATGGGTGGACGCCGATGATCCTGCTGGCGAGCTACTGCGTGATCAGCTTCTTCTTCTACATTGTCATTCCGCCGATCCTGCAGGCGGTGCTGTTTTACATCTACCTGGTGCTGCAGACGCTGACGGCGCTCTCGGTGTCGACCGAGGCGCTGCAGTCGGTGCGTCCCTCTGTCAAGGCGCGCCGGGCGTTCCGCAAGGCCGCCAAGGAAGGATGGGGCGAGACCGAGGGCGGTAAGCAGTGGCCGAGGATCGACGTGGTTCTGGTGGCCTACCTGCCCAACGAGAAGGACATTATCATGCGTCAGCTGCGATACGCACTGCGCGAGATCAACTATCCCGCCGACAAGCTCATGGTCAATCTCGTCTACAATACGCCCAAGCCGATCGAGCCGGTGGAGACCGAGTTGCGCGAGCTCGAAAAGTCGCACGCCCGACTGCGCGTGATCAAGGTGCCCAACTCGACGTCCAAAGCGGACAACATCAACCACTACCTCTCGCTCGACTTCAAGTGCGATATCATCACGCTTTACGATACCGACCACTACCCGGATCCGAATGCACTTCGTTGGGTGGCCAGACGCTTCCTGCAGGGCGGTATCGATATCATCCAGGGTCGATGCTGCGTGTACAACTACGACGAGACGTGGCTGACTCCGCTTGTGGCAGCCGAGTTCGATATGATCTACGGCGTGATGCACAGCGGACGTGCCGAGGTGCAGGGCTACGGATTCTTCGGCGGCTCCAATGGACACTGGAACGCCTCGTTGCTCAAGACGCTGGGGATGCAGAAGCACATGCTGACCGAGGATATC
>AWNI01000011.1:133109-152459 GCA_000517465.1 Moesziomyces aphidis | reverse complement strand
GCAGAAGCACATGCTGACCGAGGATATCGACAGCTCGATGCGCGCCATTATCTCGGGTGCCCGCATCGAGTACGACCTCAAGGTGCTCTCGTACGAACTGGCTCCCGAAACCGCGCCTGCCCTCACAAAGCAGCGCATGCGATGGGCGCAAGGCTGGACGCAGGTCGCTTTCCGCCACGCCCTCCCCGCCGTTCGCCGAGGTGCCTACTCGGACGACAACGGTTGGCGCTCCCGCCTGGGTCTCTTCCAGCTCCTCGTCTACCGCGAGGCGTACTTCTACATCAACACCCAGCTTCTCTTCATCCTCCTCAGCTCGCTCGTCCTCGCCTTCCCGCACGAAGGCCTCAAGGCCTGGTTCACCAACTTTGGCGGCTTTGCAATCGCCATGTGGGCCCTCGGCATCAACCTCATCTGCCTCTTCGTCACCATCTGCATCACACTCAAGAACCGCTCCAACTTCACCCACCCGCTCGGCATCATCGCCTTCGGACTCTTGGCGCCCTTCTACTACAGCATCGTCAGCTTCATGTCCATCTTCTGCCACTTCCGCGAGTTCATCAAGTTCGAAAAGTGGAACCCCACCGCAAGATCCAACAAGAAGTAAGCCTTCTTGAGGCTTATCTAGAACAGTTCGTCCTCTGTACAGTGCTCCTATTCCCGTTTTCGTTAGTAATCTGCATTCGCCTCGTCTCGGAAGAAGCGGGCTCCGTGTGAGGCGAGTGCTGGCGTGAGCAGGCAAAGCTTGATCTCATCTTGATGGCCCGACTGAAGCCGAGCCCTCCTCGGTGGCTTAACAATTTGAATCCAAGAAGGATCGGCTACCGATGCTGCGTCAAAGCCGATTTTAGCGATCTCGGGCGAGCTTCATTTTCGGGGGGGTTATTTTTTTCGATTTCTTTTTTTAGGACACTTTTTTTCTAAAGGCAAGGGGAAAGGAAACGGGAGCTGGTGGGACTTTGAGAACGGAAAGAAGCGGGGGACACTAGGGGAAGCTGAAAGATGGCGGAAGCCTTCCTGTCAGCAATTGAACTATGGCGGCTACGTTGAGGCGGCCGCTCAGAAGCGCTCTTCACTTCTGCTGAAGGTCAGCGCGTTGAGTTAGAGCCAGATGCGGTTGAAGCGGAGGTAGACGACCTTTGCCACCTGGACGATGAGTACGTATGCCACGAGGTAAGGGAAGAGGAAAGCATAGAACATGGGGTCTGGCAGTGTCATCTGCAGGGCGTTTCGGAGGAACGGCAGGTACGGTGCGACCATGGAGATGACGGCGATGAGAGCGGTGGTGAGGCATACCTGCCAGCTAGCGCGGCTCTGGACAAAGGGAAACTTGGCGGTGCGCAGCACGTGAACGATAGCCACCTGGGTCAAACAACCCTCGAGGAACCAGTGCGTCTGAAACCTAGCCACCTGTTCAGCATCGTTGGCGTTGCGTAGACCAAAGTAGAACCAGTTGACGACGAACGTGAGAATGTCAAACGGCGACGAAAGCGGGCCGATGCACAGCATGAACTTGAGCATGCTCTTGGTGGACCAGCTCACCGGAGCCCGGATCATGTCTTCGTCCACATTGTCCCACGGAATCGAGGCTTGCGAAATGTCGTATAGCAGATTCTGCGTCAGCAGCTGCGTCGGGCTCATCGGCAGGAAGGGCAGCCACGATGCGGCAACAGTGACGGAAAAGACATTGCCAAAGTTGGACGAGGCTGCCATCTTGATGTACTTGAGCGTGTTGACGAACGACACACGTCCGACGATCACCGCATCGCGGATCACATCCAGATTCTTCTGCGTCAGAATGACATCGGCTGCATCCTTGGCGATATCGCATCCGGTGTTGACCGAGATACCGCAGCTGGCCCCGCGCAGGGCCGGACCGTCGTTGACGCCATCGCCGAGAAAAGCAACCTGGTGACACTGGGCCCGAAGTGCACGCACCACCTCGAGCTTCTGAATCGGGGTCAGCTTGGCGAACACCACCTTCTGCTCCACGGCACGCGCAAATGCAACCGGCCCCAGCTGCGACAGCTCAATACCCGTGATGCAGAGCTCGCTTGCACCAGGGGTCTCGGGGAGCAGGTTGATGATCTCGCACACCCTCCGAGCCGTGGGAAGTGCATCGCCGGTGAGCACCTTGGTCTGCACGCCCAGCTCGCGCAGTTGTGCGATTGCATTCTTCGCATCGGCCTTTGGCGGGTCCAGGATCGATACAAACCCCTCCAGAACCATCTCGGCTTCCAGTTCGGGCGTCGCAACACCGTTGATCAGCAGCGAGCGGGCGACGCGTCGCGACGCAACCGCAATCACGCGCTCGCCGCGCTCGGCGATGGCATCAATGCGAGCCGTGCATGCATCCACGTCGATCTTGTCCAGTGACGAGGCGGAAAGACGAACGTGGGTGCATCGACGAACCACCTCTTCGGCAGCACCCTTGCACACCAGGTGCAGCTTGTCCGCATCGCCCTGTTCGTCACTGTACACCACCGACACAACGCGGCGGTAGAAGTCAAAGGGGATATCGGCCACCTTGGTCTTGCCCTCCAGCAGCCGAGTCGAAAGGGCCTGGTCTCCAACGTGCGACAGGATGGCATTGTCGATGTTGTTGATAAACTCGGACGTCTGCAGCTTGGCGTTGAGGTAGGCGAGGTGTACCGGCGTGTCGCAAATCTTGCCGTCCGGAGCGCAGGTCGAGGCGACGGTAACATGGTCCTCGGTGAGGGTGCCGGTCTTGTCGCTGCACAGCACGTCGATGGCACCCAGCAGCTGTACCGCATCTAGCTTCTTGACAATGGCCTTTTTCTTTGCAACGATGATGGCGCCACGAGCGAGGTTGGCGGTAGTGACCATGGGCAGCATCTCTGGAACGAGCCCAACGGCGACGGAAAGGCAGAAGAGGGCGGCGTTTTTCCAGTCCTTGGTGACAAAGCCGTCGATGATGAGCACGGTGGGAGCCATGACCAACATGAAAGCCAGCAGAAGCATCGAGATGTGCGAAATGCCGCGTTGGAAGTCGTTCTGCACCTGCAAGTCGTCAGAGACACAGGCGACGGTGCCGACGTAGGTGCGGTCGCCCGTGGCAACGACGAGTGCATCCGCATGACCAGACACCACATGGGTGCCCATAAAGAGAAGATTGGGTCGATCCATGGTGGCCGAAGTGCCCTTGGCCGAGCAAGGCACTTCCGCACCGGGTGGACAGTCAAACGAGTTGGCAGAGGAGAGGTTGGTGGCAGAAGAGGTGCCCAGTGCATACTTTTCCACCGGCAGGCCTTCGCCGGTCAAGGAGCTCTGGGAGACAGTGAGCATCTTGGAGGCAATGACGATGCAGTCTGCAGGGACGACCGAGCCGGTGGCCACGCGGATCACATCGCCAACAACGAGCTGGGATCGATCGATCTTGACGGGCTTCTGCTCGTCGTCCGAATTTCTGCCAAGAACCAGGCAGGAGCTGTCGATAAGCGACTTGAGCGCATACACCTTGTTGGCGGACTTGTGTTCCTGGATGAAGCGGAGCGAGACGCTGAGCACGACCATGAGCATGAGGATGGCGAAGGTGGAGTGGTCATCGGTGGAGATGGCGACTACAGCGAGGATGGTGAGGATGGCGTTGAAGGGGTTGACGATGTTGCTGATGAGGAGTTTCCACCAGGGCTGCTTCTGAGAGCTGGCGACCTGGTTGGGGCCGTCGAGCTTGAGCCTGCTGGCAGCGGCTTTGGCATGGATACCTCGGGGAGAGCTGGCGAGCTGGGCGAATGACTCGTCCAAGGGCCGGATCGACCAGTGGGCAAGGGTGGTCAGGACTGCCTCTTCCTTGGCGAGAGCAGCTGCCTTTTTAGTGTGGTCAAGCGCGGTCCTCATGCCAAGAAGACGAGCGAAAGGCGAGCTGGCAAGCGCCTGCTTGACGCGCACAAAGCGGGAAGACTTTGCCTGCACCAGGACCGAGAGCTCGGGGTCGGCATGACGAGGAAAGTCTCCACCATTATCAGCCTCGATCGAAGGAGAGCTGATCTTAATGTCCGACTTGCGCACGTCCTCCACGACAGCCTGGTCGCTGTGACCGTGGAGCGGAAGCACGGCGATCTCTGTAGCGCCGTCGTTGATCATACTGATGTCGACGGAAGGGTAAGATCCAAAAGAAGATTAAGCAAGGGGAACGTTGGAATCGACCTGGCTGTTTGCTTGAGGGTCGGTTTTAGCCAGGATCCAGTTGGATTCAAGGCTGGTGTAGCGTGGGGGATACGAAGGGGTTGGCAGAGATGGAGAAGGCGCGGGCAAGGAGCTGGGTGTTGACCATAGTTGTGCGAGGGGTGGTACGGGGTGCAAACATGTATCGTAAGAGAGGTCAGCAGAAGCGAGGATGCTGAGAAGGATGCGTGGATGATAGAGGATAGCAGAGTCAGGAAGACTTTGTTTGGTGAGAGCGAGGGGGGCAGGTGGGGTCGTCAAAGTGAGCCTCTTATATGAAACCTTTCTGTGGTGCAAGATGAGGCTGAGGAGCAGAACTTTTCTTTTTGGATTGGGTTGCCCCACTCGAGGTGATCGCGTCCCCTGCATTCATGCAGGGCGAGAAGCCCACTGATATGCAGGGCAGTTCGCAGGGCTGTTCGGAGCGAGTGGCTTGGCACGATCAAGGCGTCGTGAGCGGAGCTTAACTGTCCGCAAAGCGGCGGAGAAGCAACGGATCGGAGGGGTCTCATTCTGCCTGCGGAGGTTTGGGTGCGCAGGAATCGAAGCACGCGAGAAGCGGTACGAGGGGAGCCGAGCAGGCGCATGGCAAAGGAGTCAACTCTGAGAGGGCCAGGGCGAGATGTCGAGAAGCGCAGCGAGGCGCAGCAGCAAAGAGGCGAAACGAGCGGAGTCACAAAAAGCGGCTTGACAGGCCCTTCAGGCTTCGGCTTCGGCATGGACGGCTGCGAGAAAAAAAGGGCACCACAGACTGCGCCTTGGACTGAAACTCGGCCGCTCAATGTGGGCCAAGGGTAACTCTGAACCGCACGGCGCGGGCACGGCACGGCACTGAGCCTAACCTATCGATCCGCTTCAGCAATTCCACGACATGTCGCCGCCCTGTGCGTTGTGCACAACCACATTGGTGGGCGCGCAAAGCATGGAGGGGCAGAGGGCAACTGCGCAGCGCTGTCAACTTGTGCACTCGACTTGCCGAGGAGCGTTTGTTGGCCTCCTCTCAAGCACCTCTGCCGTGCAATTCAGCCATTCAGCCTCTGCCGTGTCATTCGGAGCGAGGGCGCTCGCCCGGCCAGATCCAGCAGGAGCAGATCGGCAATTTGAAGCAAGGATCGTAAAGCATCGGTGATTTAGGATTGCCCCAACCATGTTAAGGCGGAGATGCGACCGAAACAGGGGTGCGCGCTCCCTGAAATTGACACCGAAAATTGCAACCCATATTGGGGGCAGCAGCCAAGGATGGAGAAGTGGCGCGTGTGTTGCGTGTTGTTCTCCACACCAAAACAAGCAGAGCGGCTGCCTGGCTGCTGCTGCTGCTACTGCACGCGCATCTGACTTTGGACGCCCCTGAGGCCAAGCTCACTCTCGGACACCATCTCCATAACCTTGCCCTTGCGCTCCACTAGCGACCCACACACGACCTTGAGGAACGCTTCTCACCACGCACTCGCCTCCGCCATGTCATCCTTCTTTGGACTGTCCAAGACGCGCACGTTCAAGCCGAAGCGCAACATCCCCGAGGGCACCAAGCAGTACCAGCTCAAGCGGTATGCCGAGGCTACGCTGGGGAGCGGCAATTTGCGACTGGCGGT
Source organism: Moesziomyces aphidis (assembly GCA_000517465.1). Lineage (NCBI taxonomy): Eukaryota > Fungi > Basidiomycota > Ustilaginomycetes > Ustilaginales > Ustilaginaceae > Moesziomyces > Moesziomyces aphidis. The sequence continues at coordinate 146,685 of AWNI01000011.1, read as the reverse complement.
GGTGCTGCCCGAGGGCGAGGATCTGAACGAGTGGCTCGCCGTCAACACGGTCGACTTTTTCAACCACATCAACATGCTCTACGGCACCATCACCGAGTTCTGCACGCCGTCGGAATGTCCGGTCATGTGTGCAGGCTCGCGCTTCGAGTACCACTGGCAGGACGCCAATTCGGCGCTCTACCGACGCCCCACCAAGATGTCTGCGCCCGAGTACGTCGACTGCCTCATGAACTGGGTGCAGTCGCAGCTCGACGACGAGTCGCTCTTCCCCAGCAAACTGGGCGTCGCCTTTCCCAACAACTTTGCCGCGGTGGTCAAGTCGATCCTACGACGCCTCTTCCGCGTGTATGCGCACATCTACAACCACCACTTTGCCCAGGTGTGTGCACTGAGCATCGAGGCCCACCTCAACACCTCCTACCGCCACTTTTTGCTCTTCATCACCGAGTTCCACCTCGTAGAGCCACGAGAACTCGCCCCGCTCGTCGAACTCAACGACGCCATCCTCGGCGAGGCGTGATGCTGTTTTACCCCCACTTTCCCGTTGTCTCTCTTCGTAATACCTGCAAGCTATACCCTCCCACACCTCGTGCTCTTGTGACGGTTGCGGCAAGATGGAGCAGAAGCAAGACGGGGCGAACGTTGAGCAATGTTAGATCCGACTTTAGTGCCGGTCAAAAGCATTCCCGTCCGGCAGAAATTGGCGCGGGCTCGGGCTCGGGCTCAGGCTCGTGCGCGGCTGCAGGTGAGGCTGTGGGCGCCACGTTGGAGGCTCGGCCGCGCTCAGGCGTGGCTGCCTCGTCTGGCTGGGCAAAAGAGGAGGCGCGCCGGCCGGCTGGGCTCGGCGGCTGGGCTCGGCGGGTGTTGCATTTTTGAGCCGCGTGTTCGGGGCGCCTTCGATCCCGATTGCAAATGCACGCCGTCAATCTTCCACGCTTCCGGCCACCACCACCTTCTTGCTCTTCGCATCTTGGCCCTTCTGCGCCCCTACTCCCAACGTAGTCGCAAGATCGCCATGGCGGACCACGATGGACAAGACGTGCCAGCGTCTTCCAAACCCATCCTCCCTTCCGCAGGCACCAGCCTTGTCGCACATCCTCAAGCCCCTTCACACGAGCAGGACGCCGCGACCACCCCTTCCGAGCCTGCGGTTCCAGAGCAAACAGAGCAGCCAGAACCTTCGCTGCCTACCACCCAAGATGCCAGCAACGCACTCCCTGCCGAGGCTGACCAGGTTTCCTTGACAGACACAACAGAAGCCAACGCGCCCACGACGACAGGCGAGGCCCCCGACATCACAATCTCACAGGCACCACAGGATCCAGTCTCGCAGCCGGCTTCATCAGAAGAAAAGCCAAACGTGCCCGAGTCCCAGCCTGTCGCCGTCGACGCAGTCCAAGACACTAACACCCAGGCGCAAGCCGAGCCGGACTCTACCGCAACACCAGAAGCACCAGCGCCTCCCACCAAGGACTCTTCAACCCAAGATGATGCCAGCCAACCTGTCGTCGAATCCGCACCAGCAAAAACACCAGCGGCCTCTTCCGTCACCGGCCTCAACGACGCCGCAACTCAGCAGACACGCCCGGATGCAACCAGCTCCCGCGCCAGCCTCGCCCATTCGCGCCGCTCATCCTCCGTATCCACAACCGCCACCGCCGCTACCACCGTCCACTCCCGCTCCAGCCTGAAAAGTCTCAACAAGGGCAGCGCCGTCTTTGTCATCTCGGCGCTCGAGTCTCTCGCCAGCTCCAAAGAGGCAAAGAAGGACAAGGAGCTCAAGCAGGCCGCACAGCTCGCTCTCGACATGGTCAAGGCGGCCGCCGCATTCACAGCCTCGGCGCATTCAGCTGACCAAGATCCACCCGTGCTCGATCCGCGCGTCGTCTTCGAGCCTCTCCGCCTCGCATGCAGGACACGCAGCAACAACCTCACCATCACCAGCCTCGACTGCATCAGCAAACTCGTCAGCTACGCCTTCTTCGCAGAGGACGACCCCGTACAGGTCGCAAGCGCCACCATCGCTGCCGGTCAGCCGCCTCAGACCCTCGCCGACCTCGTCACAGAGACCGTCTGCGACTGCTACCACGAGAGCCTCGACGACAAGGTCGGCCTCCAGATCATCAAGGCGCTCCTCGCATCCGTCCTCTCCACCGTCGTCCACGTCCACCAGTCCAGCCTGCTCAAGGCCGTGCGCACCGTCTACAACATCTTCCTCATGAGCAAGTCCCCCGCCAACCAGGCCATCGCTCAGGGCAGTCTCACACAGATGGTCCACCACGTCTTTGCCCGCGTACCTCGAGGCGCACCCTCCGCGTCGGGCGCCATCTCGGCCTCTGACAGCACCACCGACATCACACAGCCACGCCTTAATGGTCGCGACAGCAGCGACACCCATGCAAACGATGCCGCTCAGCCCCAAGACGAAAAGATCACGCTCAAGACCTTTGAGAACCGCAAGTCCTTCGAGGGCGCCTCGGAGCGCGACAACGCAGGCAGCCTCGCCAACATGAGCACCGCCGAGCTCTTTGTCAAGGACGCCTTCCTTGTGCTTCGCGCGCTCTGCAAACTCACCATGAAGCCCTTGGGCACAGAGAGCGAGCGCGACCTCAAGTCCCACGCCATGCGCTCCAAGCTGCTCTCCCTCCACCTCATCCTCACCATCATCCAGTCCCACATGGCCATCTTCACCGATCCCACCGTCATCATCCACAGCACCACCACCGGCGAGCAGACCCAGTTCGTACAGGCCGTCAAGCAGTATCTCTGCCTCAGCCTCAGCCGCAACGCCGTCAGCAGCGTCAACCAGGTCTTCGAGATCAGCTGCGAGATCTTCTGGCTCATCCTCGACGGCATGCGCACCAAGCTCAAAAAGGAGATCGAGGTCCTCCTCAACGAGATCTTCCTCCCCATCCTCGAGATGCGCACATCCACCCCAAAGCAAAAGTCCATCCTGCTCGGCGTCTTCATCCGCCTCTGCCAGGATCCGCAGGCGCTCGTCGAGATCTACCTCAACTACGACTGCGACCGCACCGCGCTCGACAACATCTACGAGCGTCTCATGAACGTCGTCTCCAAGATCTCTCAGGCCCACGTCTCGCCCAACGCCGACGCCAAAGCCGACAAGGACGCCTTGTCCTCGACGGCCGCCGGCTCGGCATTACCAAGGACATCCGGGTCCGGCCCCGCCATTCCACCGTCTCTAAGCACAGCAGCCGCTGGCGACGTCTCTCACGACTCTGTCATGTCAAGCTCTGGTGCCAACCAGTCGGTTGAAGCCAGGCTCAAGCGACAGAGCCTCGACTGCCTCTGCTCCGTGCTGCGCTCGCTCGTCATCTGGTCCAGCCGTGCCTCGGTGGCGTCCGAAGCGGCGAGCCAAGACCTTCAGGGCCATCCTGGCGATACCACAGCCTCGCCACGCCAGAGCGAAGACATTCGCATCGGCAACGAGACCATCACTGTCGACAGCGAGAACCTCATGGAGACCAACGGCCATACCAGCCCCGTCATCGGTGCACAGCCCTCCTCGGGTCTCACTGCCGGCGGGGGCTCTGAAATCAGCCGCAGCCAGACGCCCGAGCCCCAAGACGACCCGAGCCGCTTCGAGAACGCCAAGCAGCGCAAGACTATCCTGCTCGAGGGCATCCGCAAGTTCAACTTCAAGCCCAAGCGCGGCATCGACGACCTCGTTAAGAACGGCTTCATTCGCTCGCGCGAGCCCACCGACATTGCGCGCTTCCTCCTCTACGCCGACGGCCTCAGCAAGGCGCAGATCGGTGAATTCCTGGGTGAAGGCACGCCCGAGAGCAACGCCATCATGCACGCTTTCGTCGACATGATGAACTTTGAGGGCCTCGGATTCACCGATGCGCTCCGACGATTCCTTCAGGCCTTCCGACTGCCGGGAGAGTCGCAGAAGATCGATCGCTACATGCTCAAGTTCGCCGAGCGCTTCGTGCACGGCAACCCCAACGCGTTTGCCAATGCCGATACCGCATACGTCTTTGCCTACTCGGTCATCATGCTCAACACCGACGCTCACAATCCGCAGGTCAAGCACCGCATGACGCTCAACGACTTTGTCAAAAACAACTCGGGCATCGACGACGGCAAGAGCCTCCCGGACGAGTACCTGCGCTCGGTGTACGACGAGATCCAGAACCACGAGATCAAGATGAAGGACGAGGTGGCCGCCCCGACGCCCGTCGCGCCGTCGTCGGGCCTGGCCAACGCCATCGCCACAGTGGGACGCGACCTGCAGCGCGAGGCATACGTGCTCCAGTCCGAGGGCATGGCCAACAAGACCGAGGCGCTCTTCCGCACCATGGTGCGCGCCCAGCGTCGCATCGGCCCGCAGCAGCGTGCCGCCGCCGAGCAGTTCTTCTCCGCCTCGCACTTTGAGCACGTCAAGCCCATGTTCGAGGTCGCCTGGATGCCCTTCCTCGCGGGCATCTCGGGGCCGCTGCAGGAGTCGGACGATGCCGAGGTGGTCGAAAAGTGCCTCGAGGGCTTCCGCGACGCCATCAAGATCGTCTCGCTCTTTGGGCTCGAGCTGGAGCGCAACGCGTTTGTCACTACGCTCGCCAAGTTCACCTTCCTCAACAATCTGGGCGAGATGAAGAGCAAGAACGTCGAGGCAATCAAGACGCTGCTGGGCGTGGCACACAGCGAGGGCAACTACCTCAAGGGCAGCTGGAGGGAGGTGCTCACGTGCGTCAGCCAGCTCGAGCGCTTCCAGCTCATCAGCGGCGGACTCGACGGTAGGCAGCTGCCCGAGCTCGGTCGAAGAGGAGGCGCGAGTGCCGCTAGCGCCGCCAGTGCCAATGGTAGGGCGAGGCAGCCCTCGTTACCCAACAGCGAAGTGGTGCAGGCGGGAGCGTCGTCCGAGGTGACGGTGGCGGCCGACATGGTCTTCTCGTCGAGCGCCTCGCTGTCGGGCACGGCGATCGTCGACTTTGTGCAGGCGCTGTCGGACGTGTCGTGGGAGGAGATCCAGTCGTCGGGCCTGACGGAGAACCCGCGGCTGTTCTCGCTGCAGAAGCTGGTGGAGATCTCGTACTACAACATGGGGCGCATCCGCATGGAGTGGTCCAACATCTGGGCGATCCTTGGCGAGCACTTGAACATGGTGTGCTGCCATCCCAACGTGCACGTGTCGGCGTTCGGGCTGGACTCGCTGCGCCAGCTGGCGATGCGCTTCCTTGAAAAGGAGGAGCTGCCGCACTTCAAGTTCCAGAAGGACTTCCTCAAGCCGTTTGAGATCACGATGCAGCGCAACCGCAACCTCGAGGCCAAGGAGATGGTGCTCCAGTGTCTCGAGCAGATGATCCAGTCGCGCGTCGACAACATCCGCTCCGGGTGGAGGACCATGTTCGGCGTGTTTGGTGCGGCGTCGGCGGCGCCCTCGGAGCGCGTGTCTGCGTATGCGTTTGATCTGGTGCGCCAGCTCAACGCCAAGCATCTCGGGGCGATCATTGTCAACGGCTCGTTTGCCGACCTGTGCATCTGCGCCACCCACTTTGCCAAGGCCAGCAAGCAGAAGATCAGTCTGCAGGCGACGGAGCTGCTGCGCGGACTGGTGGCGTCGATGCTGAGCGCCAAGGAGTGTCCGATCGAGGAGGGCGGCGACCCGGGGCCGGCGGCGAGCACGCCCATGTCGGACGACCCCATGGTGCGCTTCTGGTTCCCCGTGCTGTTTGCCTTCCACGACATCATCATGACGGGCGACGACCTCGAGGTGCGCCGCGTGGCGCTCGACAGCCTCTTCTCCATCCTCAAGCAGTACGGCCGTTCGTTCCGCCCGGACTTTTGGGACACGGTGTGCCAGGAGATCCTGTTCCCCATCTTTGCGGTGCTGCGCTCGCGCCACGATGTGACGCGCTTCTCGTCGCACGAGGACATGAGCGTCTGGCTCAGCACGACGCTCATCCAGGCGCTGCGCAACCTGGTGGACCTGTGGACGTTCTACTTTGAGATCCTGGAGCGGCTGCTGCCCGGGCTGCTGGATCTACTGTGCGCGTGCATCTGCCAGGAGAACGACACGCTGGCGCGCATCGGCACGAGCTGCCTCCAGCAGCTGCTCGAGAAGAACGTGCGCAAGCTCAGCCTCGAGCGCTGGGGCTTGGTGGTGGATACCTTCCTGCAGCTCTTCCGCACCACCACGGCGCACCAGCTCTTCGACCCCGTGCTGAGGGCCGATGGCTCCGCCGAGCCGGCGGCCGGTGGGGGCGTTAATGGGGCGCAACAGCCGGAGCCGCTTTCTCCGGGCGCCAGCACAGCGCAGCTTACGAGCGACACGGCGGCTGGCGATGCGGCCGAAGACACGCCGCAGCAGCTGCAGGCTCCGGCTGCGGCGGCGGTGCAGCCTACAGCCATGTCGGGCACGGAGCGGCGTCGGGCGTTTAAGCAGATCATCGTCAAGTGTGTGCTGCAGCTGCTGTTGATCGAGACGACACACGAGCTGCTGCAGAACGAAGAGGTGTACCGGACGATGCCTGGTGCGCAGCTTTTGCGGCTGGCGGGGGCGCTCGAAGAGTCGTACGACTTTTCGCGCCGCTTCAACGCGGACAAAGAGCTGCGCGTCGCGCTGTGGAAGGTGGGGTTCATGAAGCAGCTACCGAACCTGCTGAAGCAAGAGTCGTCATCGGCGGCGACGCTGGTGCACATTCTGGTGCGCATGCACGCCGATCCGCGTCCCGAGCACGTTGCGCTTCAAGGTGAGATTCGCGACAAACTCGTGCCGCTCGGGTACGATATCGTGGGTGCATTTTTGCCGCTCGACCCCGAGACGCAGGGGAGGAATATTGCCGCATGGTCGCCTGTGGTCGCCGAGATCTTTGCGGGCATCTGCACGTTTGACGACGCGCAGGTGTTTACGCAGCACAGCGGCGCGTTCTATGCGTTGGCGGTGGATCTGTTGGGCAAGGATCCGTTGCCGGCGGATATTGCAGAGGCGCTCAGGAGGTTCTTGTTCAAGGTGGGCGTGAGCAGGGGCATGATCGATGAGAAGAGCGAGGAGCAGCGCCGCGCGAGGATGCACGAGGGCAAGGAACGCGAGCGAAGACTCAGCGAGCGCATGCGGGGCGTTGTACCCCACGACGCTTAGATCCAGCAATCACATGCAGCCACCTGGTGAACGAAATGCACTCGTAAACATTACAATCGCGTGTACGTGCGGGTGGTTTAGGCTTGGCACTTTTGCCATTCGCTCTGCAGATTGCGCTGAGCCAGCGCGGTGAGGAAGTCCTTCTTGGCACACATGCCGTCGGGACGTTGGGCGCACTGGGTGTATTGGCTGAGCGGTACGACGGCGTCGTTGAGCTTCATGCGCACGCTGGTCTCGTCGGCGCACTGCCACACCTCGAGCACCAGGCGTGCAGCAAACGGCACCACTTTGCTCGTCTTGAAGTTGCGATTCGCATCGAGCTTCTTGCCGCCATCGGGCACTTTGAGCACCTCGTCAAAGTGCGGCAGGGCCAAAGCGGCGAGGACAGAGGTGATGGTCGAATCGTGCGTAAAGTCGACGTAGAACCGACGATCTACGGGGAACGTTGTAGGATCCGCATTGAGCGTTGAGTTTTCCGAGGTTTGCAGTGATGCATTCCAAGGTTTGGCCTCCAACCGCGTGATCAGCTCGTTGACCCATCCCAAGCCGTACGCCTTGCCCAGCGGGGAGCTGGCGCCGTTGGTGTTCATAAACTTGAGGTCCCAGGCATACTCGTAGTCGAGCCACTCCTGGCGCGTAAAGAGCGCGCAAAAGTCGCTCGTACCAAACGCCACCGTGTCGTAGGAACACATCTGCTGCATGCCCATGAGCAGCGTCGAATTCAGCGTGGCTCCGCCAAAGTCGTGTCCGAGCCGAAGCATGGCATCCTGCAAGTAGCTCGCTGCCCACCGACTCATCATCTCTCCACCCGGTGCACTGCCAGCATGATTCCAGGCAGGACATGCAAACTCGGGCGCGGTGGTGGTGTTGTATCCGGGCTCTTCGATCTGAATCTCGAAACTCGTCGATGCGGTCCAGTTGGCTCCAAAGAAGCCGTTGAGCCACGCCAGGCCGGAATCGACGATGCGCTGCTGGCTTCCAGCGCGTGCGAAGAGCGTCTTTGGCTTGCCCCGCGCGTCCTTCTCGGCAAAATCGTCGGCAGCCAGCTTGCCGTACAGCAGCGCCGCTTTGACGCCCGAGTCGTACAGCTGCCCGCGCCCGACGGGAGTGAGCAGCTCCTCGCCCACGCCGAACTTGTAGCTGTTGAGGAACGCCAGGCTACCCGAGAAGCGCAGCTGCGGATTTTCGCGCAGGAAGTCGCGCAGCACATCCGGTGGGCCGCCAGCGGTGGGATAGCGTGCGCCGTGGCGATGGAGCATGTGCGCCTGCACCAGCTCGCACGTCTTGCCTGCCGCCGTGGGCGTGCCTGCATACTTGACATCGTCGACCCCCCACCCCGACGAGGACACGTACGGCGTGAGCGGACCCATGTGCTCGAACGGCTTGAAGTCAGCGTCCTGAAATCCGGGCACGAACGTCTGCATGGGTGCCGAGCCGATGGTCTGTCTGGGCGCTGGCGCCGTGCGTGTCATGTGCTCGGCAAAGTTGGGCGGCACGCCGGTAGTGTAGAATCCAGGGTAGCCTACAGGCTTGTTGAACTCGAACGGGATCACGCCGCTGTCGCCGTACCACTTGTCGCCCATGTAGTCGTAGATCCTGGACGGCGATACGCCCAATTTGGGACCGAGAGCAAAGGCGAACGCGCCGAGGACGAGCAGTCCGCCCGCGCCGAGCATGGCCAAACGCATGCAGCGCGCGCGCTTCTTGCGGCTGCGCTGCGCCATGGACGCCGACATTCCTGCGCCGCGGCCGTTGAGGCCAGGCAGGGGCACGTCGCCATCGAGCATGCCGCGAAACCACGCCGGGCGACCCGTCTTGTCGATGCGCGTCGAGTTGTTGGAGCCCTCGAGAACGCCACGCGCGGGGAGCGAATCGAGCTCCTTGCGCTTCACTTCGTACTCGTCGTCGAGGTCATCGTAGGCATCGGTGACGCGAGGTGCAGCCGTGGTGCCGCCCGCCGTCTGAATGCGCGACGAGCCCGAAGCGTCGGTGGAGAGCCGGTGCAAGATGAGCGACTCAGCCTCGAGGTCGTCGTCCGAAGAGCGACGTTCCTTACGCGCAGGTGTCGGCATGCTTGCGATTCTCTGTCTGCGATCGATGCTGGCAGCAGCGTCGAAATGGGCGTGAGAATCAAGGAAAGAGGCGTGCGAAGATGGTCGGAGGGGCGCTCTGCAGGGTCCGTTGCATGTCGGCCTCGCCGACCCTGCGTGGGTCCGCGCGCGTTTTGAGCCGAGATCCGAAAATCAATTCTAACAATGTTACATCGATGTAATGCACAAATTAGTCAAAAAAGCCACTCGGAGATACAGCGGAGTTTGGCCCTCTGCTTACCCCGCATTTCGGCCAAATGGGGTCCGACAGCAGCATCGAAGCCGCGCACAGACAGCACTCGATTTGGATACATAAGTCGCAGCTCTACCCTCCTGACGTCTCGGTCGGCGCACCAAAACCGTCAGCTTGAAAGAGGGCACCATGGCGCATCCCGCAGGTGCAAACAATGGCGAGGCAGCCGCCTCGATCAAGGAGTCGCACTGCGACGTGCTCATCATCGGTGCAGGACCCGCTGGGCTGATGGCAGCCAACTGGCTTGCGGTGCAAGGCCTCGGCGCATCGGTGCGCATCATCGACAAGCGCAGCGACAAGATCTTTACAGGCCAGGCCGACGGGCTGCAGTGCCGCACGCTCGAGATCCTGCACAGCTTTGGGCTGGGCGAGGACATCTGGCGCCAGAGCAACCGCATGATCGAGATGCGCTTCTGGAACCCCGGCGCCGATGGGCAGCTGCAGCGCACAGGTAGTGTGCCTGACACCATCCCGGGAATCTCGCGCTGGCAACAGTGTGTTCTACATCAGGGCCGCATTGAAAAGGCCTTTCTGGATAGCATCCAACGCCACTCGGATGGCAAACTCGCCGTAGAGCGTGCAGTGCTTCCCGAGTCGCTGAGCATCGACGAGCACGCCGTAGACGACCCGGATGCCTATCCCGTCACAGTGGAGGTGCGTAAGCTGTCCGAGGAAGAAGCCACGCCCACGCAGATGGGTAAAAGCGTCCCCAACGGTCTCTTCCGCTCGTCACTCGCTCCAGACGATACACCTTCGAGCGTGGTTGGGACGGGCGATCGCGAACGCATCCATGCCAAGTACGTGATCGGGTGCGACGGCGCACACTCCTGGACACGGCGTCAGATGGGCAGCAAGATGGAGGGCGACCAGACCTCGTTCATCTGGGGCGTACTCGATGCTGTGCCCATCACCAACTTCCCTGACGTGCGCAATCGGTGTGCAATCCACTCGGTCGACTCGGGCAGCATGATGATCATTCCGCGCGAAGACGGGCTGGTGCGATTCTACATCCAGGTCTCGGAACTCAACCGCGGCGTGGACAGACACAGCATCACGCCCGAGATGATCCTCGCCACGGCCAAGGCGATCATCGCGCCGTACACGCTCGACATTGGCGAGGGCGATCTGGACTGGTGGACAGCGTACGTAATCGGGCAGCGTACGGCGGACCGATTCGCCCTGCACGATCGTGTGTTTATCGCAGGAGATGCGTGCCATACTCACTCGCCCAAGGCGGGTCAGGGCATGAACACCTCCATGCAGGACACGTACAACCTGGCGTGGAAGGTGGCAGCTGCCGTCAAGGGTGTCTCGCCCCGCAGCGTACTGGCGACGTACGAGATGGAGCGCAAGCAGATCGCACAGGACCTCATCACCTTTGACCACAGGTTCAGCAGGCTCTTCAGCGGCAAGCCCGCCAAGGACGAGGCTGATGCAGCAGGCATTTCCATGGCCGAGTTCCAGGATGCGTTCCTCAAGGGAAACAGGTTTGCTTCTGGGCTCTCGGTCGACTACCAGCGCTCGTTGCTCACCGTCAAACCGGAAAGCAGCAGCAAGACTACCGTTGACGGGGGTGAGGTTGTTGCTCACGCCGCGGTGGCTGCCCCTGCGGACGGAGTTGCGAGTGATCCGAGTCTGTCCGCCGAGGATGCGGGGGAGACACGCATCGATGTGGGGAAGCGATTCAACACGGCGCAGGTGGTGTGTCATGCCACGGCGCTGCCGTACGAGCTTGCCGACTGGATCCTCTCCGACGGCCGATGGCGTATCGTCTACTTTTGTGGCGACGTTCGCGAGCCCAGCTGCGCACGCGAGATGCAGCAGCTGGGCGACTACCTCTCGAGCGACCTTTTACCTCGTTTCACTCCAGCCGAGCAAGATGTTGATTCGGTCATCGAGGTGCTCACGGTTGCCGCCACGCCGCGTGCCGAGTGCGAGCTGGCGGACTTCCACCACGCCCTGCGACCGCACACCACCAAGCACCATCGCAAGACGGCAGATGGGAGGTACAACACCTCGCAGGACTATCACAAGGTGTTTGTCGACGACACTACCTACCACCAGGGCCACGGGCGTGCGTACGAGAAGTACGGCGTCGCAACGCAGTACGGTACACTGGTGTTGATCAGGCCCGATGGATACGTGTCGCTGCTGGTGCGTGCCCGTGATCACACCCAGCTAGGCGCGTTCTTTGAGAAGGTCTTGTTGCCCGCTGCAAGCCACAAGCCGCACCAGCATACGAGGATCAAGCGCACCACACCCGCCCTGATGCTCACTCCTCAGCCCAAGGCGCAAGTGCCCCCGAGAGAGGACGGCAGAAGCACGCTCGACCTCGCCCATTCGCTCAAGAACACGCAAGAAAACGCAGCGCCCGGTGCAGCAATGTAGGTCTCAGATTGCAGATCATCCGAACAATAGCAGCTTGTGAATCGTGGCAAGGGTGCAATCCGCTCCGAGACTGGAAGCAACACGTGATGGATTGACTGTCCGCTGCACAGAAGCAGGTCTGCAGCAACAGTTGCTTCCATGGCCCCACCTCGTGAACAACCATCTTAGGCTCGCTTGAACGTGTCTCAATGTCTTTGCGGGAAGGATCTGGACCCTTGGTGCAGTGGCGCCGAATCAGGAACCAGCAACTCGAGCTGGTGCCGACCCGAACCATATGTGCGGGACGATTACGCGACTCCTTCGAGCTTACAGCACGCAGTGGGAAAAGAGGACGAGAAGCTTGCCTGAGTAGGCCCGGGGAGAGCCGCGAGGGAGGGCCTGCAGGGTGGCAAAAGAAAGCTCGGATTTCGCACACGCCCTTCGCCATGCGCCGGCCGCATCTGGTCCGCGCGAAGCGCAGCGCAACACCTGCAGCCCTGCATTCCCTCCTCGCATTCTGCGAGCGAACGTCGACGAGCCGGCGGGGGTTTTGGCAAGACAGCGCCGCGGCTTCTCGGAAGAAAAAGAAAACCAGCGAGAGGCGACTTCGCAGTTTGAATTTTCTTAAATTCCGCCCGCACCTCGCCTTTCTTTCCCGCCGGTGGGGACGCCGCGGGGCGGTGCACCAGTGTTTGCCGTTTGAGGAGAGATTTCCGCGAGAAAGAACAAAAGAGCGACGGGCGGCTAATCGGCAACAAGTGGCGAAATCGGCGAATTGGGCGGGGGGGGACGGCGAACAGGGAAGCAACAATTGCAAGGGGGCGACAGTTGACTTCGGCTGGCGATTCAACTCGACGCAATCATCTGACCCATCGAGATCGCCACCGGGATTCCAGGCACACCTGGCATCGTTGTGCGGAGGAGGTTCGGACTCGGTTGCGACGGGCTTGCATGGATGGCAAAGCAGCGATAAGCTAAAACCTCGTCGCTACTGATACTGCAAGGTACGCAGGCGATGGCGAGACCAGGAACCTATCGCTGTGCAGACCAGAGCAAGACAGATGTGCGATGGAGAGAGGGGGCAGACGGTGGGGATCGGACGACCTTGTTCCGGTCGCCTGCAGGAATTCATGCCTGACCACAAAAAAGGCAGAGCGGAATTGGTCACGCCGGCCTTTCTTGCCATACTGGGCCAGCAGCAAGAGGCTTTATCCAAACGAGCTCGGCTCGCAGCTTCGCCGTGTCGCCCACGCTACTGCGATTCCCAAAAGTCATGTCTTTCAGGACTGTACCATCTTTGCCACGCTGCCTGCTGTGCCGCTACTGCCGTGTCGGATGAATCCGACACACCCGTCAAGAGCGAAGGCGCATGCTATCGACAGCATTCCACTCGTTATCATCTGACCGCAACCATCCTATGTTGCCATCCGAGACTATCGTCCGTTGAGGGATCGGCACTGAACAGACGTTGCGAGTCACGTCGCCCGCCGGACCGCCGGTGCCGGCAGGTCAGAACCCAATCACAGTTCGAATGGGTCGCTGACAGCGCAATCCGGCTCGATGGTGATTGGACGACGTGTGCCTGCGGTTCGGTGGGTTGCACCGTTTGCAATCCTTGTCGAGGTGGCAGCGAATCAGGATGCGGGAGATGCAAAGGGTAGAGGCGTCACCGGACGACGCCGCTCCGCGATGGCACACGAGCGCTGCACCTGCTCGCCACCAGCTGCATCTCTCTGCAGGACGGCCAATGTGCGGGGGGGG
>AWNI01000011.1:105196-120066 GCA_000517465.1 Moesziomyces aphidis | reverse complement strand
GACGCTCTACCGACTGAGCTAGCCGGGATGGAACTTGTTGATAGCAGGTTCAAATGTTGCGTACATATCCACTCGCTTGTATTGTCATGGGTGCAAATGCGGCGACGACGTGGCGACTTCGGCGCACCTTGCCAACACCAGGCAGTTTTGGCACTTTCACAGGCACACTCGAATACGCTCAAGTTGGGGGAAAATCGATTGGATTCGTGCCAGACGCCTCCAATAAAGAAGAACAGCAACCGGGACGAAGGGACAAATGGCTCCACGCAGGGCGAAGAGGCTCGGGTATGCTGGTGAACGGCTTGAAAGAACAATGAGCGTGGAAGCCGACGAATTCGAGAAGAAATGCTTGCATGTGTAACTGAACTGGACAAAAAGAAAGTTGCGAAGGAGAAGAAGCTGAAGCGGGCCAAGTAGAAGAAAGAAAAAGAGGCTTGATGGTGACAAGCGGGGCCGAAGAGGTGCAGTGGACACAAAGCACGTCGCCAGCCGCTCGACTCCGGAATTGGGAAGGTTGAAAGCCGAGGGCGACGAGCTTAGCGCCTGGTGTGCACCTCGTTGGCCGAGCACTGGGATCGAAGTCGAGGCAGAGGCTTGACGCGCGGCACCTGGTGCTCGAACTGGCCCTGCACGTTGCCGGACGGATAGTACTCGCAAACGACGTACATCGTAGCACCGCCCGAGTGGCTGTAGCTCTGCGCAAGACCCTTTCGCTGAGACACTGCACAGCCCACGAAGCGCGTGTCCTTCCACACGATCTGTGTCCAGTGGCCGTCGTCGTCCGCCAGGTGTGCTTCTCGCGCCCAGTTGCGGTCCTCGTCGAGGAACGACATGATGGCATTCTTCATGCCCTGAAGCGGGTTGCCGTAGCAAGTGTCGCCAGCACCCATGGCGATGTTCTCGCCCGAAGCACAGTAGTGGTCCTCCGAGTGGCCGTACGCCTTGAGATCGGCCCAGCAGGCCGCCATGTTGGCCAGCTCGGCATTCCACTGCAGCGGCACCAGCCCGTAACGAGCACGCTCCTGGTTGTGCAGATCGAGCGCAGCCTTTGAGACCTCGTCAAGCGCCTCTCTCGGCCAAGGGTCGTCAAATCGCTGGTCCCTGTCCACGGCAGTGTACTGCTTGCCTTTCCATGGGAAGCGACGGTTGCAGACATTGGCACGGGCAGGTCGCAGAATCGGACGGCCAATCTGCGCTTCGATGGCCAGAGCAGCGGCATCGACAGGCGTATGGCTCCACTCAATGTGGCCGTCGGCAAAGGGAGCCTCGTTTCCGGAATGCTGCATGTCTCCACTGATGACGTAGTGGAAGACGTTGGTGAAGCTCTTGTACGACGACGACGACGAAGTGTCGTGCGTCTTGGTCTCGGTCTTGTGCTTCTTGACCTTGCCGTCTCCATCGTCTTCCGAGGTCGAGACAGACTTGGTAGTGTCACTCGTATGACGGCTGTGCGAAGCGTGCACCACCGTCTCTTTACCCTCGACCTCTTGGGGACGGGCACGGGTACGAGGAGGCGAGCGCACCTCCATTTGCGTTGCCGGGACGTTCTTGCCTTGGTCGCTGTGGCCGCTGTGGTCGCTGTGGGAGTTGTGCTGCTGCTCGCCCGTCGAAGCGGCGTGATGTCCACTCGGATGATCATGCGAGGCGCTCAAAGGCATGTCAGACGAGGTGCTGGAGCTAGAGCTGGAGCTGGAGCTTGAGCTGGACGACGACGACGAGTGCGAAGACGAATGGGTCGATGACGACCACGACCAAGAGCGGTGCGAGCCGCTCTTGCCCACCTCAGATCGAGCGCGGACGTCGATATGGGTATCGCCCTGTGAAGTGGGTACCACGGCCTCATAGGTCTCTTCCTTGCCTCCAGCCTTCTCCGATTTGTCGGCCAGGCTCTGGGCTACCTCCTGGAGATGGCATGGTCCGTTTTCGTCACCTTCTGGGCAGTCCGGGTCGGACGGGTCTGGCATCATGGTAGAACGCCTCCCGAAGACCGACTTGCGCAGGCCTGGATGAGCGTGACGAGGCGGATGAGCTACCTGATCGGCCGAAACTTGACTAGAGGTGAGGACCGCGACGAAGAGCATGGCGACCAGCGCCAGCCTCATCACGCATGCCATCTGCGACATGATGTCGAACGCCAGAAAAGTGGCTGTCGTAAAAGAAGGGGGAGGAGGAAGGAGAAGGAAAGACCCGGAAAGAAGAGTGGTCAAGGCCCGAGCGGATGAAGGCGAGAAGTGAAGGTGCCTCCTGAGGGTACTCTTTTGGGGTATAGTTGGCGGGCATTCCAAGCTGTCCTGGCAACTGCTGATCTGGCTCTCTCTCTTGTACTGAACCGGCTCTGACCGCTGAGCCTTTAATTGCCTCCAGTTTCAGAGAGTCGCCGACGTCCCTCCTCTGGACATGAACCGGCAAGGGGCACATCTGCGGACTCCTATCTACGATAGCGCTCTTAGGGCGAGATCGACACCAACGTGGCAAGCGCTCGGACGCCAAGGTGGGCGGCGCCAAAGGAGACGTAGAGGACGTGCGCCGACCCGAGCGTCCCATTGCCTCGCTATGATTCCTAGCACGACCGCTCGGACCAAACTGAACTGGGCCCGGTGAGCATTGCCTGGACGAAGTGAAGCAGGCTGTGAATGGAGGCGCTCAGAGAGTGGGCTTTAAGATTGAGGCGGGGCGCTCGGATGTGATTTATGAGAGTGGTGGGTCGGCCGCAGATGAGTGCATATGATATGCGGCGTCGCCGTTATCCGGACTTCCTCCCACTTTTCTTGCACCTGCCCTACGATAGGGTTCGGCCACGGTATGGTAATGATGGCGACCCTCTTCTGACGCTGGTGTCGCACCGGCTACAGCCAAGCAATAAGACGTGCCGGGCAGCCATTGTAGCTAACCAAGCGACCCGCGCAAGGTGCCTGATTGGTGAACCGAGCCCGAGAGCGACACCGTCTTATCGAAACCCACATTGGGTTCGATACCGTGATGCGGCGATGAAATCGTTGTTCGCTGCCGCAGCCTGTTTGTCTTGCAGTATCAAGGTTGAGATTCCCTTCAGCTGAGCCATCATTCGACTTCATCTCTGCAGCCGATGGGATTGGCACTGTGCTTCAACTACAATAACACTGTATGTACCGTTCCTGAATTGATGGGTACTCGGCTTTGCTTCTGAGATGCACCAGGAGCTCATAAGGACCCACGCATCACGCAGCTCGGCTGCTGCTCGTCCATTAGGCCCCGCTCTTTTCGTTTCCTTTCGACCATCATCTTTTCTTGAGGTGCACGAGCACGCTCCCTACATCGACATCTTCATCGACCATTCACCAAGCAGTGATACTCAAACGATCATTACGAGGCTGGCCTCCCAAACTTGTAACCCGAATCGTTGCTGCAGTGATCGAAGGCGGTGGAGAAACTCGTCATGAGAGTGGCACTGCTCTTTCTCTTCTGCCTGGCTTGCCTGGCGTTCACGGCTCAGGCAGCTCCGGAGTCGATCAGCAATGCACCTGCTCAGCACCATCGCGATCAAAGCTCGAGCAAGCGTTCGAAACATCGATCGAAACATGATCGCGAGGATCGGACGAAGCGTCGCCACCACAAACCGCACAAGGGCAGCAAGCGCGAGCTGGCCCCCTTTGATCGAGTAGCAGAGGAAGCAGCGCGCTTCGCGGAAAGAGGCAGGGGCGCTGAAACTGAGATGGCAGACCACGAGCTGCGGCTGCGCAAGAAAGTCGAGGAGATGGAGAAGATGCTGCGCCATAAGGAAAGATCGAGGCAGCACGAAATCGAGATTGAAGATTCCGTCCACGTCGCCAAGTATGGCTCGAAGCCGACCAAGTTCCCCACCATCACGGTAAGTGCACTCCGAGTCAACGCTGTACTGCTTCCCGACCACTGACGTGAACTTCACTCTGATGTCCACTTACGCTCCGACAACGACAGAGGGTCAGTGGTGCGATCGGCCTTTCCGCTGCGGTCCTCAACGTCTTCAATCTTATGTTCGCCGTCAAGACGACCACGCTAGCTTCCAGCCAGTTCAGCTCCCCGCCATCGCCACCGACGTTACTGGACGCTGCTGCCCGCTGGGACGGCAACCAATATACACTCTTGCCCGAGCCGAAGGATCCGGACTCGGACTCTGCCGGAGGATCCAAGATGCAAGTCAGCGACAAGCCGGGCGACAAGTCGGCAAACACGAGCAACAAGCAAAAGCGCATGGTCAAGCGTCGAGTTTCACAGGCTCCCCCATCCTCGGCTCATGGTGCCCAAGATCTGTCGAAGCGCTTCTGGGTCTCTGCCCTGGTCGGTATGGGGCTGGGAGCTGCTCTCTCGCCTGGTTTGCCTTCTGTCATCAGAGGAAATGAGGACAAAGATGCCATCAAGCCTCCGTTCGATCCGTATGACCCCAACATCCTCAAGCCGAAGATCCCCTTGGCAGCGGCTGCCGTGCAACCTAATGCGGACCTTTCGGATGTTCTGCGTTCGGCTTCGGATGCTAGCGCTTCTGGCAGCATCCAGGCGCTTTCGAGCCAGAACGGCGTGTCTTCGTCCGGATACGTCTTCCCTAACACCGACTATGTCCAACAGCAGCCCGTGTACAGCACTGGCTACACCGGTGCAGATGGTGCAACTTCACCCCCTGCTGATGGTGCCCAGCCGGTGCTGCGCAAGCGAGACTGGATCGAGGAGCGAATTTCCAGGGTCAGCCAGTCCGAGGGCGCGTCGTCAAAGCGACTCGAAAAGCGATTCCTCTTCACCGGCGGACCGGCGGGTAAGCTTGCCGGAGGCGTGGTGGCCGGAAGCGTGATCCCTCTTCTCTTCAACGGCGTCACCCACGCAAGGTACCGCACCGAGAATCCACGCGATCGACAGATCCTCGAGGACCTTGACCCCACTCCGACGTACGGTGCTGTGGGAGTTCCGGGTCGCCAGCCGGGTCAGCTTGCCGTCAATGCCATGCCTGGCTATCGTGAGTATCTTGCTCGGCTCCAGGCGGAGCAGCAGAGGCAGTCCCAAGCTGCCTTGCAGCAGCAGCAGCAGCAGGCTGCAGCCATGACCGCGCAGAGCGAGGCTGCTGCTGCAGATGGCGCGGGTGGTGCTAGCGCCGACGCTCCGAGCGGCGAGCCGGTTCTGCGCAGACGCAGCGTGGCTGGCGATGCCCTCGTCGGCAGCCACGAGGGCGCTGCTGGACTCGATAAGCGCGGTTGGGGATCCGCACTGCCACTGGCCGGGATCGGAATTCTTCTCGGATATGCGCAGTCCATGACAGCCTTCCCGCAGAACCGCGAAGAGGAACGCAACAAGAGGAAGAAGGAGGCTGCCGAGAAGCAGGAGGCCCAGAGGCAGGCTCAGGGCGCTGCTGAAGGCGGCCCCTCCGCTAGTCCTCAGGGCATGGGAGCCCCTGGCGGTTCTGCTTACCCTCCTTCGGGAGACGGGGTTGTCTTCCCTCAGACTCCTCAGTACTCGAGTGCCGGAGCTGACGGCAGTGCTGTTGCTCCTACCACGCCGTATGTCCCTTCGTCTGACGGGTCCGGAGTGCAGAGTCAGCCTGACACGTCGGCTCTCAGTGCTGAGCTCAACGCCGCTGCGGGTGTCCAGTCATCGGGTGGTGGTGGCGGCAGTGTGCTCAAGAAGCGAGACTCTGTCGTGTCGACTGACGTCGATGCCACCAAGCTTGAGGCGCGCTCGCTCTCCAAGCGTGGCGGCTTCGGCAGCGCACTTGCGATCGGCGGAACGACGATGATGTTCGGCACGCTGTTTGGCAACCTGTTTGTGGCGAACAAGCAGAAGGACAAGCCGGTGCCGCTTGTGACGCCGAACGCGGACACGCGCGGACCCATGATCCCGGGCGGCGAGCTGTACACCGAGTTCCTCGAGGCCAAGCGACGCGGTCAAGTCGGCGGCAGCGGTGATCAGGACGCGCTGATCGGAGCGGGTGTCGCTGGCGGCACTCCTGCTTCAATCGGCGTCAATGCTATCTCTGCCGGTGCGCCCGCCTCTGTCTATGCCGGACAGAGCCAAGCTCCAGCCTATGCCGGCACAGTTGGCGGTACCGTCGGTACCGGTGGCGCGGGTAGCGTTGCGGTGGCTGCCGGTGGAACCACGGCTGGTGATAGCGGAGCTGTTCTGAAGAAGCGCGCCGTCCACGAGCAAGCGCATCTCGAGCGACGACTCGCGGTTGCAGTCGAGGCGGTGGAAGCCGAGACCGCTGCTGCCTCTCTTCTGTCCAAGGGCGGTGCGCTTGCCGAGGCCGAGACGGGTGCTGCCCGTGCGCTGCGTGGATCGAGCGGTGGCCTTGGCGGTCTGTCCCGCGCTTCGGGCAGTGCTAGTGGCCTTGCCCGTGGCGGCGCTGCTGCGGCCGAAGCTGGCGCAGGCGGTATAGCACGCACTTCGGCGACAGCTGAGCGCGAAGCTGCCGAGTTTGGCTTCCGACCCCAATCCAACGGACTCAATGCCGCCCGACCTGCCATGATCTCGGACATCGGCGCTTCTGGAAGGGCAGTGAACCCCGTTCTTCTCGAGGAGCTCGCTGGTAGGAGCGGAGCGGGTTCTGCGTCCGTCCGTGGGCTCTCAGGCACCGCTGGCACATCGAGCGCTCAAGAGGTCCTGGCAGCCGAACGCTCCCGAGCCGCTGAACTCCAAGCCATCAGCGAGGGCGGCGACGCAGCGGCTGAAGGGGCTGAAGGCGCAACCAAGAAGAAGGGCGGCGTGGCAAAGGCCCTCGGCATAATCGGCACCGCTGCTGGCGCAACTATGACATTCAGCGGCACTGGTTGACCTCCAAGTCCCACATTTGATTCTTACCTGCTCTCTCTCCATACAACTCTCCTTCCCTTCCCCAAGATCACTCTTTTCGATCGGTACCTTTTCTTCATCTTCACTCTCATCCTTGCCTTTCTTGTTCGTACCTTTCAACACTGTCTCTTTTCGTCAACCGTGAGTGTGCTTTTGAGGCTGTGCTGGCCCTTGAGCGAAGTCGCAAACGTGACACGCCATGAGAGACTCAGACGTCGCAAGCTGATGGCTCTGCGCAATATTTGAATTGATCTTGTGCATGCCTTTTGGCGGTATCGTATGAGCATTGCCCTACTATTCGGCTGGAACGATTCGAAGGCTGAGACGGGCGGGATGTGCAGCAATTGGGTAGTGTGCGCCGACCTATGGGCTTGTTACCTAGTCGACACACGACCATTAATATTGCCGACTTACGATTTGGTCTAGGCTTACTTTTTGACCCCACTGAATCAAATCATTAACCTATCGGCCTGCAATCTGCGCCGCCCGAGGGTAGGTGCAGAGAGGCCAGGTTATGGGGCTTCGAAAGAGCCAGCGCCTCGCGAGAGCGAGAGCGCGGGATGGGAAGGGAACGAAAGAGGAGTGGGAATACTCAGATGGCTCAGACGAGACTGACGAACAGGGCGGAAAGGGCGGAAAGAGAACAGGTCGCGGTGATGGGGGTCTAGAAGGGATGTGTCGGGGAAGGTATCGGGGACGGTACTCGAACGGGAGCAATGCACGAGGCACGGTCGGCGTACAGACGAACAGCGAGGTTGCAGTCGGCTGGATAGGGGTCGGTCTTGATGGTGCGATTCCTTGCAACACAAGGCAGCGTACAGCCGGTGATGATGTGGTGAGAAGGGAAGAGGGCAGGCAGTTTCGTTTGTTCTTCTCTCTTTTCCAGCTTTTTGTCCGAGCCAGAAGAAAGCGAAAAATGGCCAGGCGAGAAAAAGGCAGGCCCCGCAGCAAGGCGTGTCAGGATCACATAATCACCATGTCCCAACCCAATCCCCACCTCGATCCGACTGGCAACCCCTCGATCTGCACTCGCCGAGATACGCTTCGACTTACTTGCGTCTGCTCAAGCACCAAGACTTGAGCCCGTCAGGAGGACGATCACATTTCAGACATGGCGAGAAAGACTATGGAATCTATGCATTCAAGTTGGCTTTGAAAAGAGCTCGTGGCTATACGCTGGCGGTGTTGGGCGCGTGTGTGCGGGCCTTGACCACGTCAGCCTCTGCCTCGACGACGCGCTTGACGGCGGTGATGAGGCCATCGACGCCCGGCTTGCCCTCTGGCTTGACGTCGATGACCCTCCTCTGCTTCTCGAGCAGGCCGACCATCTCCTTGGGCAGGACGTCGCGTTCAAAGTCGAATTCGGCGCCTGCTGACTCCAAGCTCGACGTGACGGCCTCGGCGAACTTGGCGGGGTGCGCAGTGGACAGCACGATCTGGTGAGGCTTGCTGCCGTTTTTGCCGACCACGTTGGCAGCTGCCTTGAAGCCGACGGCGGTATGCGGGTCGACGAGGTACGAACCGGAAGGGTAGGCGGCAGTGGGCTTTCGGGTAAAGTACTCGAGCACCGTGTCGCGGATCTCGCCGTCCGAGACGCGCTCTGCGGCAAAGTCGCGGCGGGCGATGCTGAGCTGCTTGTCGTCGACCACAAGCCTGCCTTCGGTCTTCAACGACTGCATCCACGATGCGAGCTGCTGACCCGCCGCCTCCTCCTTTTCGAGCTGCGACGCGCTGGCGTTGGCGTCGGCCTGCGACTCGTATGCGATGTACCACAGCAGACGTTCAAAGTTGGACGAGACCAGAATGTCCATGGCCGGCGACAGGGTGGCACGGACACCGCCCTGCTGGGCACCGTCCGATGAGCCTTGTGCGGGCTCGGTCTGTGCGGACGAGGCGGATGCAGTGGGAGCGGGAGCGCTCGACTTTTCGTAGCGGCCGGTGGCCCAGAATCGCTGGAGGATATCGTTTTCGTTGGTGGCCACGACGAGCCGCGAGACGGGAAGACCCATGCGCTTGGCATAGTAGCCAGCGAGGATGTCGCCGAAGTTGCCGGTGGGGACGACGAACTCGAGGTCGGCAGGGGTGGGCTCGGAGTCCTTGAGTCCGAGCTGCTTGCGGAAGCTGAAGTAGGCGGAGAAGTAGTAGACGATCTGTGCAAGGATGCGCGCCCAGTTGATCGAGTTGACGGCGCCGAGACGGTGCTTGGCGTTGAATTCGGCGTCGGAGAAGAGCGCCTTGACGACATCCTGGCAGTCGTCAAAGGTGCCCTCGACCGAGACATTGTGCACGTTGTCGTCGAGAACGGTGGTCATCTGCGCCTCCTGGATGGGGCTGACACGGCCGTGGGGGAAGAGGATGAAGATGGAGATGTCCTCCTTGGACCTGACGCCCTGGATGGCAGCACTGCCCGTGTCGCCGCTGGTAGCGCCGACGATGGTGAGCTTCTCGCGCTGGCCATCGGGCTTGCCCTTGTTCCTACGCTGAAGGAAGTACTCAAAGAGGTTGCCGAGCAGCTGGAGCGCTACATCCTTGAATGCGAAAGTGGGACCGTGCCAGAGCTCGAGGCACCAGTCCTTGTCGTCGAGACGGACGAGCGGAGTGGTGTCGTTGTGTCGGAAGGTGGCGTAGGACTTGTTGATGACGCGCTGCAGGTCTGCGGATGGGATGCCGCCCTGTTCCGGGTCTTCGGGGATGTAGAGGGAAAGCACACGGTGCGAGAGTTCGGGGAAGGAGAGGTTGGCCCACTCTGTCTGCCAGTTGGCGGGGAGCTGAGGCACCTGTGCGGGGATGAAGAGACCGCCGTTGGGGGCGAGACCGGTGAGCACGGCCTGCTCGAAGGTGAGGCGCTCAGAGCCACCTCTTGTGCTGAGATACTTCATGACGGTGAGGGATGGCGTTGGAGGAGGGTTGAAGATGGTGGAAGCGATGAAGTGTGGAGAAGCCAGTCCCGCGGGCGAGAACAGACCCTTGGCTAGAAGGCAGAGTGCGTGCGAGTGAGTCACTTTGGGACGCCTGCTTTCTTCCTGCTGCAGCTTCGCTTGCACTGCACGGACATTCGCCGATTCTTAAAATCCCATTCTGGCCGCACGTGACGCCTGCCGGCTCTGGTTTATCGGACGCAGCCAATCAAAGAGGGTCCCGATATCACACGCTCATCTCCGAATCTGCGTTTTTGAGAGCTTTGGGCGAAAGGCGCTCTTTCCTGGGCAGGAGCATCTCAGCAATGACCTCGACAGCATGTGGCGGAGATTGGTGTCACACGTCCGGCAGGCTGAGGGCACTGTGATCGAATCGTACATGCTTTGCACCCATCCGCGAAGCCGGCCGATGAATCTTGGATGGCTTGCGATTCAGGTTGAACGGGCGAACTTGCCAAGCTTGCGGCGAGAGCGAAGCCAGCAGCTGATCGTCGGATCGGGCCGCCATCGTCACGGCGGCTGATACGACATGGTGAGATGCAGACAAGAGCGGCTGGGGAAGGGGTCATGGTGGGGGGCTGTGCCAAGGATTTTCGTTCGGCTGTTTGAATGCAACTCCGCCGAATCTCCGCTGCCAATATGTGTTTAGCGCTCTGGCAGCATCGTTCGAGGGTGCTCAATGTGACAACGGATGCCGATCTTCCGAGATTGGACCAGCTGGCGTCCGGATGTGAGCGTGGAAACGGGATCAGGGGCCGTTGGTGAGAGCCGCACGCTGGCTTTGCTATGCTCGTGGGGACGGGGCCGAGACTTTTGGGGGCGAAGCGGTGTTGTCTCGGCTGGGCGCGATTCTATCCGCAGCTGCGCCTTTGCGCGTTGCAACTGGCGAGCAGCGATTCGACCCGGGATCGGGCTCGCTCCGCGCTCAGAGGCCAGGTCACCTCGGCTCTGCACCACGATGCATACTGGGCGCATCCAAGGCTGTGCGGAGCAGCAGCCGATGGCGGAGACACGTCGAAGCGTGGGTGGGCCACGCCGGACTGCCCGTCAAAGCGTGCGCTCGGACATGCTGCGAATTGAAAAGCCTCGGTGCGTTGCGACTGGTGTGCTGGGCGGAAGAAGGCACCGGAGAAAGACGCCGCGGGTGCGCGTGCTGAAACGCCGCTCTCGTAAGACGCGTAGAGGGCCGGCGATCCGCTCCAAGTCACCCAAGGACTCCGCTGCAAGCAACTGCAACGCACCATCGAAGCGAGTCGAACTTTGATCCTCGTGCGCTTGACACGCTCGGCACTCGAGGCTGGGGTGCTGACGCTCGGCGCCCAGTGCACGCGACCGATGTAGGGAAAGCACCTGGACCATGTAGGCTGAGCTACTGTATGAGCAGGCGCTGCAATTGGTCTGCACCGTAAAGTTACACTGCGGAAGCCATCCGATGCTGAGCGATCAGAGGCATGGACCAGTGCGGAAAGCTGGACGGCAGTGTACGGCGCTTTGCGGCTGTTGCGTGAGATCGCGCAAGGAGTTGCGGATGAGTAGACGGTACTGAGCGCCAAACGGCGGCTCTGATTCGTGCGTCTTGGCGGCGGACATCCGAACGGGCCTGCAGCGTAGCCGGTGGCAGGTGGCAGGTGGCAGCGTGGCAGAGAGAGGCAGCGTCGATCGTTTCGAGCTTCCTGCGCATCCCAGCCGCACAGCCCCACTGGACGGCCGCCATCCGATGCGGTAACGCTCGTCTGCACTGTCGGAACATCAGCGCCAGTCGAGCGAGTATCGGCAGCTGGCAGCACACCAGCCGCGGGGCGTTCCGAGGCCTCCAACCCTGATCCTTTTGCGCTGCACACCGGAGGAGTGGGAATTGCCTCGAAATATGCCCCACCCTATTCCGAAGCGGCGCCTGGGCCAACGCAGCCACTCTCGACTCTCTGCTGGCTCAGCCACATTGCCCGCGCTCTGACACCGAGTGGCCGCACCCACAACCACCCATTTTGTTCGAGAGTGGACGGAAGCCCGATGGCGCCCCGTGGAAGCACACTCACACTCACAGTCACACTCACACTCACGCTCACGCTCACACTCGCGCCCGCTCTCACCCACTCACACCCAACTTCACCTCGCGATCCCACTCGGCCCTATCTGCCAGCTTCCGATTCACTCTGCCTCATCGCCATTGTCGCAAACCGCAATCCCGGCTCAGGCTTGCTCTCTTCCAGCTTTGTCCCTGCATTCGTCGCCGTCTTACGTCCGCATAGACGCTTCCTTCTCTCACCCATCTTCCAGCGCACACCCTCGAGGGCATCCGCGACCACGCGAGTGATTCCAGCCTCGATCACACCAAGGCGACCACAGCGTCTTCATACCTCTTCAACTCTCTTGACCCACGAATCTTCATTTCCGACAGCAGTCAGCTGCGCTCATCTTCGACAGTCATCCCTGTCGCGCACCATCGTACCGTCCTTCTCGACAACATCCTGCAGCGTTCCTCGCCTGCTCGCGACCAATACTTCGCATTTCCACTTGCGCCCTCCGGCTAGCGATTCTCTCTCACGCATAACCGACCACATCGTCGGCCCGCATCTCGCATCTCGTATCCGCGCTTCGTTGCCAGCATGTCCGACTCGGCCTCATCACAAGCGCCAAAGGCGCCCACCACACCCAACCGCCGTCCCGAGGTGTGCGGCCCACATGCCCCAGAGCGTCCCTATCCCATCTACCTCCGCGGCCAGGTCGAAAAGGGCTTTGGTCGTGGCTCCAAGGACCTCGGATGCCCAACAGGTACGTCAACTCCCTTCTACACCCGCCCGTCTTTGTCCACCCACAATGTACACAGCGAAGCTGACCGACGCTCTCTGCTTTCTTCCTCGTAGCCAACTTGCCGTCCAAGGTCGTCGGTCCAGGCTCTTCCCTCACCCGCACCGGCGTCTACTTTGGCTTCGCTCGCGTCCTGCCCCAAGATTCTGACGATCCTTCGCTCACCGACTCCGAGGACGTCGATATTCCTGGCTCGTCACACGCCCAAACAGCATCATCTAGCGCCGGTTACGACGACGACGACGACAACGAGGTGGTGCTCGGCGCCAGCCCCATCGGCGACATGGGCGAGGGCTTCCTCGACAGCGGTCTTGCCCGCCCTCGACAGAACAGCCGAGGCCAGCCCAGCCCGGCTTCCGTGCTCGGCGCCGCCACAACATCAGCAGACCCTCGCGCGGACAAGGAGGCAGAAGTCAGCCGCTCCGAAGTCAGCAACGGCGCCTCCAACGCTGCCCCAGCCGGTTCCTTCCACGGCGCAACCGCATCCACCTCTTCTTCGTCGAGCAGTCTCGCACGCAGGAGGAAGACCAAACGCGTCCATCTGCGTCCCGAGGATTCGCAGGTATTCCCCATGGTCATGAGCGTCGGCTGGAATCCCTTCTACAAGAACACGCACAAGACCGCCGAGGTCCACGTCCTGCACGAATTCGCCTCCGACTTTTACGGCCTCGAGATCCGCGTCGTCGTGCTCGGCTACGTGCGTCCAGAGTACAACTACGACTCGATGGATGCTCTTATCGAAGACATCGAGATGGACAAGAAGGTCACTGTCAACTCGCTCGCACGGCCGCTGTACCAGGACTACTCGCAAGACCCCTTCCTCGGCCGTTAGTCGACCTGCGTTGTCGATGGCCTCTTCAACCCTCTTTTGTTGTCTCCCCCCATTTGTATTGACTTTGCTGGGTCTGCTCGTCGCAGTGCAACATCATCAACTATCTTTGACTTGGGCCGTTGTGTGGGACCAAGCTCACAGACGACACGAGCGAGGATCAACAAGTGGCATTGGCGATGAGGCTTGAACGAGTGAACGAGTGTGGCACGATGATGCGACTATGCTCCAGGAAGGTCGATCACCTCTTGGACCGCATTGATCTGCTCGCGCGCGACGCGGATGGCGCGCTCGATAGTGCGCCAGAACCTCGACGACGGATCGATCGTACCGCCGTCGAACCGGAAGCCGCAGTCCGGACACACCTTGAACTGAGCGTTTTCTTGGTCGGCCGAGCCAAACTCGTCCAGCGATACCACTCGCAACAGGTGTGCGTTGGGACCGTAGTTCTTGAGGAGATTCTGGCTCAGAGCCATTCCACGCGTAGGCGGCCGAGGGGGTTCTTCCAGATCGCGAAAGACTTGAGGAACGTAGTTCAGCATCGGATCTAAGTCGAAGTCGTCGTCGCGTTCAGACGCTTCTGAACACTGCTCGTGCTGGTCCTCGTCGAGATCGTCGAGATCGTTGTCACTATCGTCTTCGGCGCTGTGCTCAGAGCCGGAGGAGGTATCGCTCGGGGTCTCCTTGTCGATGTACTTGGTGCCGTGCTCAAGCAGCGCGAGCGGCACTGTCAGGAGGTAGATCTCCCAGGCGTCGGTCCCACACAGGCCGCAGGTGGAACGATTCTCGAGTTTACCGTCCCACGAGACCAACAGATCGTTGACCTCGGCCATCCTCCAATGGTGGAGGAGGATGAGCCGCGCGGTAAGCTCGGCGCCCACGCGCGCCCGGTCGGCGTCAGTGAACTTGGACCAGTCGGCGCCCAGAGTGAGACGACTGCAGGCGCGGACAACTTCCGGCGTGCGGACGACCGCGCCCGCCTCGACCAGGTCGGCGAAAGCCGCGAAGGGGTTCCATCCGGGCACCTCCTTCGGATGGTCGAAGCAATTCATGAGGTCGGTGATGAAGAGCTCGAACACCCTCAGGAGGTGCTCATCGACCTCGGGAAGGTTTGCGACGATGCGATATTGATTGTACTGACGAAGAGCGCAACAAGCATGTCAGTCTCTGATGGCCCGAGAGCACTGAGCGGTGGTGTACTTACCAGAAGAACAAACTTCTCGGCCCTCCTGCGCAAAAAGAGCTTGCCGGTGCTCTTTGGCACATCGCTCGTATTTCGGAACTTGGGGTCGACGAAGTCCGCGAACTGCTTGTCTCGGACCTCGAGGCGCTTGACCGGGTCGAGAAGCCATGCGATGGTCTTCTCGAGCTCGGCGTGACGGCCGCCTCGTGAAGCCTCGGAGCGGGTATTGGCCTTTCGGGTGTGACGCTCACCGTCTGAACTTGCCGCAGCGGCGACGGCCTGACTGGCCACGCGCTGCAAGACGGCATCGTTATCGTCCTCTTCGTCAACGAGCTCGAGCTCG